>CM056052.1:332140157-332615935 GCA_029574335.1 Rana kukunoris | reverse complement strand
CACTCTGTCTAACGCATAGATGTATCCATGGAATGCTCTCCCCATTATCTATGCGAAAAAATTTAAAATGTACAATCCCAATCGTATTCTACGATCCACACAATCAAATCTCGGCTTTCAGATACCGAAAGCCAGATACAAGTCCCAAAGGAGACAGGAGATTCGCTGTCCAAGGTCCCAGACTATGGAACGCCTTACCAGTCAGCATTAGACTGGAGGAGAACTACTTAGTCTTCAGGAGAAAGATTAAGACTCATCTCTTTTGATCTCAAAGGAGACAGGAACCAACAAGCGCCCAGAGCGATTTACTTCGCATGTGCTGCGCTATACAAAGTTCTTCATTCATTCATGTCATTCATTCATTCATTCATTGTACTGCTCAACTGCCAGAAGCTCATATCTGTCACTCAACCTTCGAAACAATATATGTAACGGTATGGCCCGTGGGACCCAGAAGGGTGTGGGGTACTTTTGTTTCAGCTTCACAAATGACTCCTTGCATCTAGGGTCATCCTATGTCCACTAGGGTCATAGGATGACTGAGAAATTATATCTCTGAAATACATGAGATGGGACAGTAATGATAATTCACAATGTATTGCAGGATATCTAAATATTACAGGTAGTTAATTCTGAACCCAATAGGTCAATAGGACAGTGATTCATTCACAGTCTGTCAAGTGGTAATTAAGTCTGCTACTGTCATGTAAATTAACCTTAGTTTGGCTTCTAAAGACCTGTTCATTGTGTGGTTCTAGTTAACACTGTATTGTGTGAAAGTTCTATTGATGATAATGTGTGGTGTGAATTAGCACAATCTAACAGGTTCAGATGTCTGACTTCTGTTTACTAAAGGAATGTGTATTGTATTGAGGTAAAAAAGAGCTTATCTCAGAGTCACCTCGTCTGGGTAAATGGTTCAAAATTAGCTCATATCGGTGAAAGAAAGTCTACCCAAGAAATGTGTATTGGTGGCTCATTAACACCCAGTGTATGATGTTGTGGGTGGAGTGTGTCATTGTCCCTTTGATTACTGCTGCATGCTTTCTACTGTATAGCCTGAGTTTAACCATTAAAGTTTGTATCCGTTTGGAACCAGAGAACAGAGCTGTGTGTCTCGTTTGGGGAATTCTTATGGGTCCTGTCTGCTGGATTGTGGAGTTTCGTGGGTTGGTGGAATGGAATATCGTAATGGCGTTAACCCCTGACCTTTAACAATATCAATGAAGTGTTTTCCATAATGTACGTTATGTAGTGGATACCTCTGAGACCCAGGTAGAGAGGTTAATATCAAGTATAACATTTGGATGGCAGTGATAAGGAGTCTCAACGGTGACGTTGGCCCTGTCCACCTTGTGTAGGAAGAACTCCAGAGATGTGCCCATATGCCCTCAGAGACACCCTGATGGTGGATGGTGCGGTATGAGCATCGAGAGAGATGTTTAAGGTGGGAAGTCATCAGGAAGTTGCGTAATGTGCTCTTTCTGATTTGAAATTGTTCAAGAGCTCAGTCCACAATGTCCCCGAGTTAGGTATGAACCAGTGCTGTGCAGCTGAGCTAGAATCCCTGCAAGTGTGCACATGTCCTATTCCTCCCGCTTTCCTGTGTTTAGTCCGACCAGGTAATGCTGTTAATGTTAGCAGATTTACACTTAAAAAGCATTTTCCTATCAACCAAGAAAAGATATATTCAGCTATAAGTCCTGTATAGTCCCTTTCATTAGCATTCAAACACCTCCATGAGTCAAAAATCTTGTGCATTCTCAAAAAGGTGGACAGAGATGGGGGGTCCGCTTCGGCGAAGAAGGGATGACTTGAAGTCCCCCACATACCACCAGCAAGCCCCTTTGCTCTGCTTTAATCCTCTTGGCCACTCTGTGTAGAAATCTGGTCTGTTTCGTGTTGGGAGCATATACTGTCACCACTGTATAGGAGATGAGGTTAATGTCACACACCAGAATGACATACCGCCCCAGTGGGTCAATGACAGCCTTTTTTAGAGAAAAGTGGACCGAGTCCCTAACAGCAATCATCACTCCTTTTGTTTTGGAATCAGCGTTGGCATACAAAGTAAATGGGAACTTGGGGTGCGACAGTTCGGGGGTCCACACTGTCAAAATGGGTCTCTTGGACACATAGTATGTCACATTTCCGTTGCAAGGCTTCCTTCCATAGAGACCTTCCTTTTGGCCAGGGGGGGTTGACACCCTTAGCATTAATAGTCAGGAAGTTTATTGCCATAGTAGATAACGATTGTACTGGGGTATGATGCATTTGTATCAATAAGGCACTTACTGTAGATGAGTCAATGTCCAGATAGAGTGACCAAAGAGTCGGTGGTGGGGTACCTGTTATCCCGGATGGCACAGAGGGATCCAGCTGTGACAACTTCCAGCTAGTCAGGAAACATGTTTGACTGTCAGGGTATAGAAAAAAGTAAAAATAACAACAACAAAAAAAGATAAGGTATGCAACAAAGGACATAACACTGGCTAACAGCCAAAGGGTAAAACGACAACTGTGTGCAACTTTTTTTGTAGTCGCTCAGTGGGTTAGGTGAGGGAAATCTCAATAAATTGAGGTTTTAGCAAAGTGAAGGACTCCCCTCCCCAGCAGCCAGAAATGCATCAGTTTAAACCACCCAGGAGGCTAACAATGGGACCTGGCATTATTGCGATCCACTATTTGCCAGTCAGCTTCAGCACTTCTGGCACCTCCACCTTGTCGCGGAGCATGTGGCGGTTCAGGTATAATCCCCCATTCATTCAGTAAAGCCATCCTCTTTCCACAGAATCCATCACATAGTCCTGGTTGTCTTTAGTGACAATCGGCTTAGTAGGAAATCCCCACTTTAGGGCCGAAACAACTATTTGATTAATCGACAACTAATCGATTAATTGGCAAGTAACAATAATGGGGTTAAAACAACTAAAATTAGCCCTTTATAGTGCAAAAAGCTACAGTAAATTACTTTCACTGTCCCACAGTAAAAAATGAACACATTGCAGTAGCAATTATTTGCTCTTTGTACTTATTTTTTGTTTTTTTTTAACCCCATTATGTTACTATACATCTCAGGCCTGGGTTCACATTTGTTTTTTGGTGTTTTTTTTGCAGAAACACACTACAGTTCATTGACAACGTTTTCCTATGGGACACGCTAACGTCCATGTTTTTTTTTTCCAGCTGCTGCGTATTTGGAAAGGGAAAAGGACTTAACGCAAAACGGTGCTAATTGCCCCAGAAAAATGTAAAAATGCATTTTTTTTTAAGGCTATTATCCAATTAATCAAACCAATAATCGGCCAACTAATTGATTATGAAAATAATTGTTAGTTGCAGCCGTACCCCATTTAAATATCAGGTTATGATTCCCTCAGAGCCTTTTGTGATTGTAGGAGATTTTTGCACTTTTGCAGGGTATATTGAGACAAATCACGCGTAAAACTGAAGATTTGCGTAAGATGGAGTGATCTGGCCTCTGCCTGGAGGCTGTCATCAGCTTCTCTTTTGCGTGGTAGAGGTGTAAACGTAGGATAACATCCCTGGGAAAATTGTCGGCCAGATAGGCGGGCTTGGGGAGCCGGTGGATTCTGGCCACAGTGCAGTCAAGTACAGACAAATCGGGCACAATGGAGGAGAACATTTGAGAAGCGTACTTGCGCAGGTCCGGTGGTTTGACAGATTCTGGCACTCCTCTAACGTTAATTTATTTCTCTCTTGGATCTGTCCTCCATTTCTGCCATTTTTGCTTTAATGCTCTCTATCATCATCTTCCTTGCTGTCATTGGCATCAACAAAGTCGTTAATGGTGGAGGCGAATTCCCCCATTTTGTCTTCTATGTGAGAGACACTGTCAGCAACCCCTGTGATTTCTGCTGTGCTGAATTTATGGACACAGGACACCATATCTGATTGGAGAGAACTCCTCAGGGAGACCAACATCTCCTTTAGTACTGTGTCCTTGACCGGTTGGTTATTAGTAGGGAACACTTCTATGGAGTCCGGCAGCTCCCTGGTGTCCTCACCAGAGTCCAACAGAGAGCTCACCTCGTGTGTAGCATCTGCTGCTTCCAGCCTGAATCTGGCCTTTTCAGGGCTCCCAGAGGACAGTGTGGCTGGTGAAGAGTTTGTGCTCTTTGGAGGGCTGCTCCGTTTGTAGGATTTCCCCGCTTTGGGTGCTTCTGAGGGCCTGGAAGCGGCGTGGAAAAAGATCCGGCGCCATCTTTCCTGGGCTCCATGAGGAAGAACTCTGTCAGCTTAGTGGGATGGTTTGCCGTTGTGCTTGCTTGCCTCCTCGCCATCTCAGACCGATGTTCCCTGGGCTCCGTGGCGCTGAATCGCTATGCAGGCGTGGATATTGGTCCCCCAGGAGTCCGTTTAGTGCCGTGTAACAGCCATTGGTCCCGGAGCTCTGCTATCGAGCTTCCATCTCGGTCTCTGGGTAGCCCCCGCCCCCCTTAATAATTTTAAGTGGTAGGAAGTGTGATCTGTGCAGTCTATCAGTAGTTTATAGCAAAGGCTAGATATTAGAGGACCAGTCTTGTGGCTGGTGTGCAGTCATGTTGGAACAGGAAGGGGCCACAAAGTTGTGAGCATGAAATTGTCTAAAATGTCTTGGAATGCTGACACCTTAAGAGTTCCCTTCACTGAAACTAAGGGCCAAGCCCAACCCCTGAAAAACAACCCCCACACCATAACCCCCCCCCCCACCAAATGAATTGGACCAGTGCACAAAACAAGGTATGAAGACTAGCATGAGCAAGTTTGGGGTGGAGGAACTTGACTGGCCTGCAGAGAGTCCTGACAGCAACCCAATAGAACACCTTTTGTGATGAATTAGAATGGAGACTGCGAGCCAGGCCTTCTCCGTCCACACAGTGCCTGACTTCACAAATGTGCTTCTGGAAGAATGGTCAAACCTTCCAAAGACACGCTCCTAAACTTTGTGGCAAGCCTTCCCAGAAGAATTTAAGTTGTTTTAGCTGCAAAGGATGGGTCAACTCAATAATGAACCCTACGGACCTAGACTGGGATGCCATTAACCACTTGCTTACTGGGCACATATAACCCCCTCCTGACCAGGTGAAATTTCAGCTTCCGGCACTGCGTAGCTTTAACTGACAATTGCGCGGTCATGCAACGTGGCTCCCAAACAAAATTGACGTCCTTTTTTTCCCCCCACAAATAGAGCTTTATTTTGGTGGTATTTGATCACCTCTGCGGGTTTTTATTTTTTGTGCTAACAAAAAAAGCAACAATTAAAAAAAAAAAAAAAAACACAATAAGCGCTTACAAAATATGGGACAGAATTATTATTTGTAGTTTTTTTTTACTAGTAATAGCGGCGATCTGCGATATCTGCTATAAATATGCACTAATTACTGTATAAATGTGACTGGCATTGAAGGGGTTAACACTAGGGGGTGAGGAAGGGGTTAAATGTTTACCTGTATTGTGTTCTAACTGGGGAGGTGACCGATTGTGTCCCTATGTACAAGGGACACACATCGGTCTCCTCTCTCTCGCGCGCTCTCCCAGTGGCCGGAGGAATCCAGGACGTCATATGACGTTCTGTTGGATTTTCAGAGCCACACCCGCGAGGCCGTCATTTGACAAAGGCCCGGGCTCAGGTGGTTAAAGTTCTCATGTGCATGTAAAGGCAGGTGATCCAATACTTTTGGTAATATAGTGTTTTTTTACTGGAATGAATTGTGACTTGCATAAATTGAGATTATTGAGAATAACATTATTCATGTTTGAAGCTGGTATGGCTCACTGCCTTGTGAAGTTTAGTAGCATGAATAGTTGATTATATCCGAAGAAAAGAGAGAGGTACCCCTAGGGGCTTTGAGTTGCAGAAACAAAAGTATTTGATACAGTAGGGGGGTATAAAATTAATTCAGGTAGGTTTATTCAAAAGGAAATTAGAAAGTAAAACAAATCCTTAGTGATTGACATTCTAAGGCATACATTGTAAACAGTCATGTAAAAACATTTGTATACAATAACAATGAGTAGATGAACTTATACGCAAAGACCCCGACGCGTTTCGACCCTTGAGTTGATGTGGGTCATCCTCAGGGGAAAATGAGTATGCAGGCATAGAACCTATTAAGTTAAGTCTCTCTTGATATGGTTATCTCTCAGACCTTTCACCATATTTTTTTTACCCGTCTCTGGACTCATTCTAATCAAGATCATTTTGTAAGTGAGGTCTCCAGAACTTGACACAGTACAGTAAAACCTTGGTTTGAGAGCGTTTTTGCAAGACAAGCAAAATGTTTTAATAAATGTTGCCTTCATATACAAGCAATGTCTTGATATAAGGGTAGTGTCATGTCACAACTGAGTATAAAAGAGAAGAGAGGAGCCTCTAAGTGTAGCAATATGGTTACATTTAATGAAGGTACAACATTTAGCAACTTATTGCTACACTTAGAGGTGCCTCTCTTCTCTTTTAACCCTGTAAAACAATGCTTTGATATACAAGAGCTTTGGATTACAAGCATGTTTCTGGAACAAATTATGCTCGCAAACCAAGGTTTTACTGTATTTTAAATGAAGTCTTACTAAAGACCTATATGGAATCAGAACCTCCTTCTTTCCGCTGGTGAGACCCTCTAGTGCTGCATCCTAGAATTGTATTTGCTTTTGCCGCTGCCTAGTCACACTGCTAATTTTACAATCATCTGAAATAAAAGAATATAGACAACAATTAAAACATTAAAAAGGTGAGAAAAATAGGTTGGGTGCTGTTCTTACTTTAGCTTTATTTGTACACATTTCACAAAATGTTTTAAAGGTCATATATTATACAGTTATTCTTTATTTTTATTTTTATATGTGTTATATATATATAAATAATATATATAATATATAGTATATATATATTAATTCAATATCTTCTATTATATTGTGGTCATTTAGGAACAATTTAATATAAAACATTGTTTAGCCCTCACAGTAGTGCATATAAATTATTTTTTCGCTCAAGGAAATGAAGATAAAATGTCACCATTTCACTTGTTGGAGTACTGTTTCATTAGTTATATCTATGTCAATGTTCTAATTTTACAAATTGATTCCAATAATGAATCCCCCTCTCTGTGCCTGTTTTAATTATGGTCTCAGTTGGATCCGTTTTTGCTGCCAGTTAATGTGCTCTGACACTGTTATTTGCCTGTGTATATCTTGATGCTTGTTGACACACGGCAGTTCATTCTAAATGATCTGGGGGCTGAGGGTGGGGACATAAACCGGAGTCCAAAAGGACTTTGAAGAGATCACACCTTCTAATCACCATGGCATTTCTTCTCTGAACAGCCATATATCTGCTTTTAATTTAAACTCTGAGAAATGTACTGAGATTTTTTTGCAGCACAGTGTCCCGGATCGATGAAATTTATTATCGTAAGGCATCTAATCTGAAAAGCTAATGTTAAGGCTTCTAGATATTGATTACACATGAAGGATACACAAACAGTTAATCATTCTTGGAGGCGGTAAAAAAAAAACATTGTATCAAGCAAATGGACAGGTAATTGTCAGTGGAGCATTTATTAATGTCTCCTGTTTCACACTTTTCAGCGAGGACCGGAGCATGACCATTACTTTATTACTGCTGCATGCCAGTAGAACCTAGAAAAATGTGCAGAATCTCAGATAGGATTTCATTTATTGTTCTGATGGTCTCAATCTTCTCTATATAGTCAAGTCTCCTCCTGCTCTTCTTTGGTGTTTGAGCACAAATAAAGCAATTTGCAGACTCCCAAGGTTTTTTTTTTGTACCGCATTTTATAATTTTTTAAAGTTTTTGTCTTTTTAACAAAATTTCCATGGTGCAACACTGACAGACTACTACTCTACTTGCTTTGCTTTCACTGCACATCACACATTTTTTTTATAAATATCTTATTGAATTTTAGTATTAAGCATATAGCATAGTTAATGCGGTATCAGATTTCCAAAGGAATTAAAGGGCTGAAATGACTTACCGTATATACTCGAGTATAAGCTGTGTTTTTCATACATTGGCACACATGTAGCTCCACTCTTCTTCTACAAGTGTGCAAAGTTTGTTGTTTGGGTGGAAAACGGCCGGGAAACACATTTCTTTCTCGTACATCACGGGACACAGAGCGGCATATTCATTACTATATGGGTTATATGAGAGTACCTTCAGGTGTGGACACTGGCAATCTCAAACAGGAAGTCCCCTCCCTATATATAACCCCCTCCCCTAGAGGGAGTCCCTCAGTTTTTTCGCCAGTGTCTTAGGTGTTGGTCACGGAATAGCTTTGCTCCACATCCTTGGGGATTAAGGGCGGGCTAACCGGATCTGTCCAAGGAGCCTCAGTGCCAAAGTGGACAGTACCCGGGCCCCAAACCCGTGGGGTTTTGCCTATAATGCTCCTCTTTGGAGGGCTGGACCCTGGGCCCAGGACTTGGAGTTTGTAAAAACCATAAGTTCCTGTTTGCCAGGGTGCTATATAGGTCCAGGACAGTGGGTACCTTCATAGGACCCCCAGGGCCTGAAGGTCTACTACTACGCTACCCACGGAGATGGGAGAAGATTGGATCAGTTTGCTGGACAAACATCCTGCAGCATGGAGCAGGTAAGGGGGAGCCTGCGGGACTTGGTTCGACAGCAGGCTCTCCGGGTAACCTAAAAGGGAGGAGGGACAGCCTAAGTATGCTCTGCATGGGCAACCTTGCTCACTATGTCTAAGAGAGACAGGATGACACCTTTTTTTCCCCCATCACTAGGTTCCCCTGTCTAAGAATGTGTTGCTAGCTAACCTGCTGCTTTCTTCCTAGGACTAGTAAGGATCCCTAGGGGCCTTTTGGAGTCCTACCTGGCCGGGGGTTTGAATCTGCCGCCTGTTTCTGCAGTCCTGGGTCTCCAGCAGCGCGGCTCCTCCATGTTCCTCCTGTTCCGGCATACGCGCGCGCACGTCTTATAGACGTTTTTCGCGCCGTTCAGACAGGAGGGCGGGGGGGGTGTGCCTGCGGCGTCATACAGGGGCGCGCCTTGTGCTGTTATAGATCAGCAGGCAATTTCAGTGCTCAGTCTGAGGCTGATTTCAGAAGGAGAGGACGCAGAGCGGCAGAACAGTGACTCCCGGTGGCGGAAGAGGGGTAGTACATGCTGGACTTTGTTCCAATGCCTTTTTTGTTAAGCCAAGAAATCCCCCTTTTTTGCATACAGGTTGGAGGCTGGCAAACTAAGTTTGGGGTCACTGTATGTTTCTAAAAAAGAAAATATATATAATATATATTTAAAAAAAAAAAAAAAAGAGAAAAACATACGGGAGCCCATCAGTTTTTGGGCATTAGTGATCTATTGTCCCCTAAACTCTGGTTTTGTACTCCTGGCCACTACAGTCTGTTGTGTGGGCGGAGTCCCTCGATTTTGTATTATGACTTCCAAAGGCTCGGGGTCAAAGGGTACAAAAAAGACCAAAAAACAAAGGGGTTCCCCTTCTGATTCTGATGATATGCCGATACTTTCCCCGCAACTTATTAACATAAAGGGTGCCTTGGATGAGCCATTAGGGGGATCTGGTGCGGAGGCTGGCCCAGATCAGCCCAGCCCTGTGTTTATCACAGAGGAGATGCTAGCCGTATCCCTAGGGGGGCTAGAAGAGAGAATAGCAGCATTGATCGCTAGAGCTATTCCTGGTAAGAAACGGGTTAGATCCCCATCACCAAGAGGTGTATCCTCAGATGCTGAGATTCTCTCTCCGGAGGAATTGGAATCACAGGAGGATCAACTAGACCTGAACCAAGAGGGTTCAGGGATTGAGGGATCTGCCTCTGAGGAACCATTTTCAGACTCCCAGACAGAAAGACTGTGGGTACAGTCTTTGACGGACATGGTCCGCTCGGCATTTAGTTTACCATTGCCAGAGCCTCAGGTTCCTCCGGTATCCTCTCTGGGCTCTTTGAAAGCTCCGTTAAGCAGGGGGGGAAGGGCAGTGTTTCCGGTCCATCCTCTCTTGGAGGAATTGATCTTTCGGGATTGGGTACGGCCGGACAGGATTTTTCTGCCACCGAAAAGATTTGCGGTCATTTACCCCATGGAGGAAAGATTCTCCAAGAGGTGGAGGCTCCCAATAGTGGATGCAGCCATCTCATGTGTGAATAAATCACTAACTTGCCCGGTGGAAAACATACATATGTTTAAAGATCCGGTTGATAAAAGGTTAGAGACACTTTTAAAAAGCATCCTTTGCTACGGCAGGAGCAGTGGTACAGCCAGCTGTGGCTGCAATTGGTGTTTGTCAGGCGTTAAAAGACCAGACAAAAGAAATGTTAAAGGACATGCCTACCCAACAAGCAGAAGAGTTTTCTGACATTCCCAGAGCTCTGTGTTTTGCTGTAGATGCTATAAAAGATTCCATCCAGCAGGCCTCTCGTTTATCACTATTTTTGGTGCACATGAGAAGGCTCTTATGGTTGAAGAACTGGGCGGCGGAGCCCCCATGCAAAAAAGCTTCTGGCAGGGTTTCCCTTCCATGGAGGACGACTCTTCGGAGAGGATCTGGATAAATATATTCAGACTATTTCAAATGGCAAGAGTACCCTTTTACCGGTCAAAAAGACGTTCCGGGGTCCTACATTTAAAGGCAGCTCTTTCCTGTCTCGGGGCCCTCAAATTCCAGGCAGTATCGACGGCTGCCTGCACGATCCAACGTTAACAGTAGATCGCAGGGACAGGCCCCTGGGGGTAAGAGGCCATGGTATCGCAAGCCGACAAAGACAGCCCCTAAGTCTGCCTTATGAAGGGGCGCCCCCACTCTCGCGGGTGGGGGGAAGGCTTCGTTTCTTCTCAGAAGTTTGGGAAGCCAAGATCCCCGACAAATGGATCCGGGCATCTGTAACCACAGGCTACAGACTGGAGTTTCTAAGGTATCCTCCGCCTCATTTTCAAGAATCAAGGCTACCAAGGGATCCAGCAAGGAAGGCATCATTGCTGGCAGCTTTGGATCACCTGCTCTACCAGGACGTAATAATAGAGGTGCCAGCCCAAGAGCAAGGGCTAGGTTTCTATTCCAATCTCTTTGTCATACCAAAGCCCAACGGCGATGTCAGGCCAATCTTGGACCTAAAGAGGTTAAACGGTTACCTAAAGGTTCGTTCCTTCCGGATGGAATCCATCCGGTCAGCAGCCGCCGCGCTTCAGAAAGACGATTTTCTGGCCTCCATAGACATAAAGGATGCTTACCTTCATGTACCAATCTTTCAGTCGCATCAAAGATTTTTACGCTTCGCGGTGGGGCAGCGACACTTCCAATTCAGGGCGCTCCCCTTCGGGCTGGCCACGGCCCCCCGGGTATTCACGAAGATCCTAGCCCCAGTCTGGCCAATTTAAGGATCCAAGGGGTCACAGTCCTAGCATACTTGGACGACCTTTTAATCATAGATCACTCACGACCGGGTCTGCAAAAGGCAGTAAACCTCACGGTTCGGTACCTCGAAGAATTCAGCTGGGTCCTAAACCGGGGAAAGTCAGCGTTCCAGCCTACAAAGCAGGTGGAATACCTCGGCATGAGGTTAGACACAGAACAGCAAAGAGTGTTCCTGCCCCTGGTAAAGATCGAGGCTATCAAGGGGCTGGTTCAGTTGGTTCTAAACAAGAAAAAACCAACTATTCGCCTGTGTATGCGATTACTAGGCAAGCTAGTGGCCACGTTCGAGGCAGTACCATACGCTCAGATCCACACTCGCGTCCTACAGGCAGCCATTCTAGCAGCCTGGGGCAAGAGGGCACATGCCTTAGAGTCCCCTTTGACGCTATCATCAAGGGTCCGACAAAGCCTGGCCTGGTGGTTGAACCCCCAGAATCTTCTAAAGGGAAAATCCTTCAGCCCTGTTGTCTGGAAGGTAGTTACCACAGACGCCAGCCTGGCAGGCTGGGGGGGGCGGTCTTCGAGGGGTCCTCTCGCCAGGGAACTGGGGTGAAAGCAGAGAGGCAGCTCCCCATCAATATCTGGGAGATCAGAGCTGCTCGCCTAGCCCTTCTGGCATGGACCTCCAGATTAAAGGGGTTCCCGGTGAGAATCCAGTCAGACAATGCCACGGCGGTGGCATACATAAACCACCAAGGGGGAACCAGGAGTCGGGCCGCTCAGAGGGAGGTGAGCTTGATTTTTCAGTGGGCAGAGGTTCATGTACCCTGCATTTCGGCGATATTCATTCCCGGAGTGGACAACCTGCAGGCAGACTTCTTAAGTCGCCACAGTCTGTCGCCAGGGGAGTGGTCTCTGCATCCCCAGGTCTTTCAGACAATCTGCCAGAGGTGGGGAATGCCAAATGGCATCCAGGTTCAACAAGAAACTAGACAGGTTCGTGTCTCGAACGAGGGATCCTATGGCCTGCGGAACCGATGCGTTGGTTTGCCCTTGGCATCAATTCAAACTTCTATATGCATTCCCTCCGCTACAGTTACTCCCTCGCCTGTTGCGCAAGATCAGAGTGGAGCACAAGCCAGTCATTTTAGTAGCTCCGGCTTGGCCCCGGAGGACTTGGTACTCACTAGTCCTGAAGATGGCAGTGGGAGACCCTTGGACTCTCCCTCTACAACCAGACCTACTCTCACAAGGCCCGATCCTCCACCCTACATTACGGCGTCTAAATTTGACGGCCTGGAGGCTGAATCCCTGATTCTCAGGGGTAGAGGTCTGTCTAGGCAGGTAATCCCTACCCTGATTAGGGCTAGAAAGCCGGTCTCCAGGGTGATTTATTACAGGGTGTGGAGGAACTACGTAGGCTGGTGTGAATCCAAAAGATGGAATTCCCGCAAATATACTATTGATAGGGTGTTAAGTTTTCTCCAGCTAGGAGTGGATAAAGGCCTGGCACTAAGCACAATCAAGGGACAGATCTCAGCTCTGTCAGTGTGGTTTCAGAGGCCGCTGGCCACCCACTCGCTGGTAAAGACCTTCTTACAGGGGGTCTTGCGTATTAATCCTCCTGTCAAGTCACCACTTTGTCCATGGGACTTAAATCTTGTTCTGTCATCCCTACAGAAACAACCTCTTGAGCCGTTGGCTGAGGTACCTTGATTTTACTGACTAGAAAGTCGGTATTTCTGATCACCATAGTTTCGGCCAGGAGAGTATCGGAATTGGCAGCCTTATCTTGTAAGGAACCATATCTCATTTTGCATAAGGATAGGGCGGGGTTCCGTCCTCATCCTTCCTTTCTACCAAAGGTTATATCCAGTTTCCACCTGAACCAGGATGTGGTACTTCCATCCTTCTTCCAAAACCCACCTCTAGAAAAGAGGGGTTGCTGCATACGTTGGATATTGTCAGGGCCGTAAGGGCCTATCTTAAAGCTACAGAGAAGGTTCGGAAAACAGATGTGGTGTTCGTTTTACCGGAAGGGCCCAAGATGGGTCAGGCAGCCGCTTGATCCACCATCGCAAGACAGATTAAACAATTAATTGTTAGGGCCTGCGGTTTGAATAGGTGCCTCCTCCTTTGTCGGTAAAGGCCCATTCTACCAGGGCCAGGGGCACCTCCTGGGCAGCACATCATCAGATCTCTATGGCTCGAATATGCAAGGCAGCAACGTAGTCATCAGTCCACACGTTTACAACATTTTATCAAGTGGACGTAAGAAGGAATGCGGATACAGCCTTTGGGCAGTCAGTACTACAGGCCGCGATTCAAGCTCCTCAGGATCTGAGGGGGCTCCCTTGATTTGATTTGAGATTTACATTTCTCGTTTAAGTTGGATTTACTAGTATCTGAGTATACCTCTAAAATTAAATCCTTCTTTGGAAGATGTCTCCCTCCCCTCATTAAAGCATTGCTTTCGGACATCCCATATAGTAATGAATATGCCGCTCTGTGTCCCGTGATGTACGAGAAAGAAAAAGGGATTTTTAAATACAGCTTACCTGTAAAATCCTTTTCTTGGAGTACATCACGGGACACAGAGCTCCCACCCCTCTTTTGGGTGACCATTTTGGGAGGCATACTGCTTGCTACAAAACTGAGGGACTCCCTCTAGGGGAGGGGGTTATATAGGGAGGGGACTTCCTGTTTGAGATTGCCAGTGTCCACACCTGAAGGTACTCCATATAACCCATATAGTAATGAATATGCCGCTCTGTGTCCCGTGATGTACTCCAAGAAAAGGATTTTACAGGTAAGCTGTATTTAAAAATCCCTTTTTTTCAAAGCGGGGCACCCCTTCTATAGACTCCCATGTTAAAAAATTTTGTGGCTTATATTCGGGTCAGCTTATACTCGAGAATATACAGTAAATTGCACTCAAAATAGCAGTCTCATACAGTGGAATTAGATCCAACAGGCATTACAATCGGTTACATCAAAATATATCACAAAACATCAATACAATATAATTGCTAATCCATCCATGATTTCCACAACTTATCGAATAAAGCATGAGTGGATTTGACATGGAAGTACAATTTTTTCAAGTGGAAATTGCATGTTGATCAGATCTAATACTTCAGAGGGGTCTGTTGCCTGGTTATTACTATTTTTGTTGCTATCAAGATGTCAAAGACAACAATTCTTAAGCTATGGTGGAAGTTATCTATTCCAAGATGTAGTATAGTAAGGGCAGGGTTGGGTTTAGTCTGCATGCCTGTGGCCTCTGAAATAATATAACATTTTCCTCCAAAAAATGTATACAGTGCGGAAAATAAGTATTTGAACACCCTGCTATTTTGCAAGTTCTCCCACTTGGAAATCATGGAGGGGTCTGAAATTGTTATCGTAGGTGCATGTCCACTGTGAGAGACGTAATCAAAAAAAAAATTCCAGAAATCACAATGCATGATTTTTTAAACTATTTATTTGTATGATACAGCTGCAAATAAGTAGTTGAACACCTGAGAAAATCAATGTTAATATTTGGTACAGTAGCCTCTGTTTGCAATTACAGAGGTAAAACGTTTCTTGTAGTTTTTCACCAGGTTTGCACACACTGGAGGAGGGATTTTGGCCCACTCCTCCACACAGATCTTCTCTAGATCAGTCAGGTTTCTGGGCTGTCGCTAAGAAACACAGAGTTTGAGCTCCCTCCAAAGATTCTCTATTGGGTTTAGGTCTGGAGACTGGCTAGGCCACGCCAGAACCTTGATATGCTTCTTACAGAGCCACTCCTTGGTTATCCTGGCTGTGTGCTTCGGGTCATTGTCATTTTGGAAGACCCAGCCTCGACCCATCTTCAAAGCTCTAACTGAGGGAAGGAGGTTGTTGCCCAAAATCTTGCAATACATGGCCCCGGTCATCCTCTCCTTAATACAGTGCAGTCGCCCTGTCCCATGTGCAGAAAAACACCCCCAAAGCATGATGCTACCACCCCCATGCTTCACAGTAGGGATGGTGTTCTTGGGATGGTACTCATCATTCTTCTTCCTCCAAACACGGTTAGTGGAATTATGACCAAAAAGTTCTATTTTGGTCTCATCTGACCACATGACTTTCTCCCATGACTCCTCTGGATCATCCAAATGGTCATTGGCAAACTTAAGACGGGCCTTGACATGTGCTGGTTTAAGCAGGGGAACCTTCCGTGCCATGCATGATTTCAAACCATGACGTCTTAGTGTATTAAACAGGAGAAAAAATTGCGCAAATCTAACAAAATAAATGAACAAATAGTGAGCAGCGTCTCAAAAGTGTTATACAACACCAAGCAAGATATAGAAAAAAATGAAGTCGCGCTACAAATGGCATACAGTGTAAATATAATAAATAAATGGTGTCATTAGTGCCAAATAATATATCACATAAACAAACTTTTTAAAGAACAACAATAATAGTGAACAGTGAATATGATATCAAGTCCATATGGTGATTATACAGTCCATCAAGGGATATGTTTAAATAAACAGAAAAGTTTCCCAGTGTAGATAAATCCACGGACAGGTGTGAGTAATGACAAACAAAGACCTCCACCGCACAGAAAACACTGACCCTTACCAGAGTCTCTGATCTCACAGAGATCAATAACAGCAAAGAGTGAAATCCATAGTCAGCAGGGAGCAAAGGGAACATCCATTTATTTTAGCCAGTAGATGTATTCAGCTCAAAAGCGATCATATATCAACCAGTGGTCCCATATAGAAATCAAAAGAAATCCACATAGTGTAAAACCATACATTTATTGGCTAAGAAATAAGATTGTGCGCACTTACATCAATCCATAGTAAAAACAGCAAAAAACAGCATAAAATTCAGTAAGCCGGCCGGCGTTTGGAGCGTGTTACCCGTCTTCCGGGTCCTCACACGTGATGCGGTGACGTCAGCGCGTCGCCTCCCGACGTTTCGTCACAAAAGGGACTTGATCACGGGATGAGGTGGCGCTCCGAGTCACCGCATATAAATAAGCAAAACGGGCGGAGCTATCCCCAAGATGGATCCCGGGTGATCAAGTATTCTCGGGGGATTTAGCACATTAGGAGCTAATTTGTCCCTAAGTGAAGGGAGACCCCTAAAAACCACCTGTGGCTTTTCTGGTAGTAATCCCTTAAGGACATTGTCACTTCTTAACACATGCCAATGTTTTGAGACAACATGTTTCACATTAGCGTGTTGGCACGAGTAGTCTGTAACGAACGGATTTTTGAATCGGTGGGCGGTACCAATACGGGGTTTATCTGTCAACAGATCTGCCCTATCAATCTCAGACATCTGATTTTAAAGTGTCATTCAAAAAATTCTTCAATAACCCTTTGCAATTATAAAACGTTAGTAAAACGTTTGTGAGACTGTGTGTTCTGAACATTCTGATCATGGATATCAATTTCATTTTTCTTTTGCGTAAAAAACTGGCTTTTAGGCACAGATTTTAGCCAAGAGGAATGATGACAACTGTCACTAGAAATATAGGAATTTCTATCTGTTGATTTGAAATGTGTTGAAGTCACAAATTTGTCATCTTCAATGGATATAGCTAAATCCAAAAAGTTTATTTTCTCCTTACTGGCCTCATATGTTAAAAAGATGCCCCGCTCATTGGTGTTAAGAGTCGATGAACTGGGAGAGTTCGCTCTCAGTGCCATCCCACAGGAGGAGGATGTCGTCAATGTACCTGGCCCACAGAAGGATCTGGGGCCTAGGCTGGTCATGGACGACATCCTCCTCCCATTTGGCCATAAAAAGATTTGCCAAACTTGGAGCATATTTGGCTCCCATTGCGACACCACGATTCTGTTTATAGAACTGCCCCCCATGCCAGAAAAAATTGTGGGTCGCGGCAAAAACCAAAAGCTCCATTATGAAAGAAATCTGTTCACCTAATAGGCCGCTATCTCTATTCAAATAATAAGATACTGCTTCGATACCTAAGTCGTGTGGAATGATGGTATACAGCGATGTTACGTCAGCTGTAACCATCCACATATTAGAAGTAGGTTTCAAATTAGATAGCAGGTTTATAACATGCTTAGTATCTTTAGTGTATGACGGCATTCTCTTGACGAGGGGTTGCAAGAAAAAATCTATGTATTTGCCCACCCGGGACGTGATTGAATCAATCCCACTTACAATGGGACGTCCCGGGGGGCAATTACCAGCAGCCCTCAGGGTATTTAGGGATTTGGCCCTAAAAGACCTTGAATGTATGGAGATCAAGCAAATACGATGTAAACAACAGTTAGAGGAAGGTATTGACTCCCTATGTAGGAACAAAAACTTAGTTATACGTCCAGCGGATAAGGGGGGTGGAATTGTTGTCCTCAATAAGAGTGATTATCTGCAGGAGATGCAACACATCCTTGATGATAAGGACACCTATGTCCCTTTGGTATTAGACCCTGGAAGGAAATATAAAAAAACTCTACAAAATATTATTGATAGAGGTCGACGGAATGGTATACTTAATGAGAAGGAATCTGTGTTTTTGGTGCCTAAGGCTCCAAGGACTCCTATAATGTATTACCTTCCAAAGGTCCACAAAAATCCAGTTTGCCCCCCGGGACGTCCCATTGTAAGTGGGATTGATTCAATCACGTCCTGGGTGGGCAAATACATAGATTTTTTCTTGCAACCCCTCGTCAAGAGAATGCCGTCATACACTAAAGATACTAAGCATGTTATAAACCTGCTATCTAATTTGAAACCTACTTCTAATATGTGGATGGTTACAGCTGACGTAACATCGCTGTATACCATCATTCCACACGACTTAGGTATCGAAGCAGTATCTTATTATTTGAATAGAGATAGCGGCCTATTAGGTGAACAGATTTCTTTCATAATGGAGCTTTTGGTTTTTGCCGCGACCCACAATTTTTTCTGGCATGGGGGGCAGTTCTATAAACAGAATCGTGGTGTCGCAATGGGAGCCAAATATGCTCCAAGTTTGGCAAATCTTTTTATGGCCAAATGGGAGGAGGATGTCGTCCATGACCAGCCTAGGCCCCAGATCCTTCTGTGGGCCAGGTACATTGACGACATCCTCCTCCTGTGGGATGGCACTGAGAGCGAACTCTCCCAGTTCATCGACTCTCTTAACACCAATGAGCGGGGCATCTTTTTAACATATGAGGCCAGTAAGGAGAAAATAAACTTTTTGGATTTAGCTATATCCATTGAAGATGACAAATTTGTGACTTCAACACATTTCAAATCAACAGATAGAAATTCCTATATTTCTAGTGACAGTTGTCATCATTCCTCTTGGCTAAAATCTGTGCCTAAAAGCCAGTTTTTACGCTTAAAAAGAAATTGTACTCATGATGCCATGTTCAGAACACAAGCACAGGTTCTCACTGAACGTTTTATAACAAAGGGTTATTGTCAGAATTTTTTGAATGACACTTTAAAATCAGTGTCTGAGATTGATAGGGTAGATCTGTTGACAGATAAACCCCGTATTGGTACCGCCCACCGATTCAAAAATCCGTTCGTTACAGACTACTCGTGCCAACACGCTAATGTGAAACATGTTGTCTCAAAACATTGGCATGTGTTAAGAAGTGACAATGTCCTTAAGGGATTACTACCAGAAAAGCCACAGGTGGTTTTTAGGGGTCTCCCTTCACTTAGGGACAAATTGGCTCCTAATGTCCTAAATCCCCCGAGAATACCATCGATGTTTTTGGCAGATCTTTCTGGCTTCTACAAGTGTGGGAAATGTCAGAGCTGTGCTTTGAATGGCATTAGATCTAAACGTAGTACTACATTTCGTTCTACTAGTACCCAGAAAAACTTTACGATTAAGCCCTTCATTACGTGTACAACTGTAGGGGTTATATATTTGCTCATGTGCCCATGTGGATTGCAATATATAGGCAGAACCAAACGCCCTCTACATATACGCCTTAATGAGCATATCACAAATATTCGGAATGGGTTTACCGAACATTCTGTGTCGAAACACTTTTTGTTGGTGCATGATAAAAATCCCAACAACATGGTGTTTCTGGGTATAGATAAATTTAATCCTCACTGGCGTGGCAGTGACTTAGTGAGAAGCATTTCTCGCTCCGAAATGGCGTGGATACATAAAACAAAATGTTACACCCCTCACGGCCTAAACATCGAGGTGGATATTAACTGTTTTATTGATAACTCTTGATTCCACCTGACAAAGGTTACTATATAGACATCTACCCACTTGGACACTTAACTGATGGGGTCTCTACGTATTTCTATGTGTGAAAAACAGGGGCCTCTTGGCCACAAATTGTACTCAAAGGTGTTTCAGTATAATTTGTTTTGATGGATTTCAATCAAAGGCTTCTTCCAATTTCCCTATGGCAATCTGGGTGGTTTTTGGACGGTCATACAATGATCACCATTATGATTGGATGCCCCTATATGTCAGTGTTTTTTCTGACTATGTGTCCTGTACCTTCTTTTTTTTTTGTTGACTATCTAATAACCGGCAGAGCAATTGTATGGCCGTCCAATTCCTGCTATATACATATTTCCAATGTTTTGAGAGTATTACAGTTCAATATTGTTTTATATGTCGTTTTTTAGAAAAAATTTAATTTTTTATGTATATATATGTTTCAGCATGGAAGTTGAAATGTATTTCATTACAATGTGCGAACATTGCTTGTTGATTGTATATGTGTGGTTTTGGTTGCCTCCGGCCTCACTATATACCTATAACATAATAACACCATTTAGGAATTTACCGTGTAAAACACACCGTTTGCCGTAATATACGACAATATGGTGTGTTGTTTTGCAATGGGGCTGCCGTTTCGGTTTGCCCTTAGTTGCTGTATTAGACCTATTGGTATGCTCACTGTGTTTCCATTAGTTAAGATGGCGGAAGTATGATCACCCGGGATCCATCTTGGGGATAGCTCCGCCCGTTTTGCTTATTTATATGCGGTGACTCGGAGCGCCGCCTCATCCCGTGATCAAGTCCCTTTTGTGACGAAACGTCGGGAGGCGACGCGCTGACGTCACCGCATCACGTGTGAGGACCCGGAAGACGGGTAACACGCTCCAAACGCCGGCCGGCTTACTGAATTTTATGCTGTTTTTTGCTGTTTTTACTATGGATTGATGTAAGTGCGCACAATCTTATTTCTTACCCAATAAATGTATGGTTTTACACTATGTGGATTTCTTTTGATTTCTATATGGGACCACTGGTTGATATATGATCGCTTTTGAGCTGAATACATCTACTGGCTAAAATAAATGGATGTTCCCTTTGCTCCCTGCTGACTATGGATTTCACTCTTTGCTGTTATTGATCTCTGTGAGATCAGAGACTCTGGTAAGGGTCAGTGTTTTCTGTGCGGTGGAGGTCTTTGTTTGTCATTACTCACACCTGTCCGTGGATTTATCTACACTGGGAAACTTTTCTGTTTATTTAAACATATCTCTTGATGGACTGTATAATCACCATATGGACTTGATATCATATTCACTGTTCACTATTATTGTTGTTCTTTAAAAAGTTTGTTTATGTGATATATTATTTGGCACTAATGACACCATTTATTTATTATATTTACACTGTATGCCATTTGTAGCGCGACTTCATTTTTTTCTATCTATGTCTTAGTGTATTACCAACAGTAACCTTGGAAACGGTGGTCCCAGCTCTTTTCAGGTCATTGACCAGCTCCTCCAGTGTAGTCCTGGGCTGATTTCTCACCTTTCTTAGGATCATTGAGACCCCACGAGGTGAAATTTTGCATGGAGCCCCAGTCCGAGGGAGATTGACAGTCATGTTTAGCTTCTTCCATTTTCTAATGATTGCTCCAACAGTGGACCTTTTTTCACCAAGCTGCTTGGCAATTTCCCCGTAGCCCTTTCCAGCCTTGTGGAGGTGTACAATTTTGTCTCTAGTGTCTTTGGACAGCTCTTTGGTCTTGACAATGTTAGTAGTTGGATTCTTACTGATTGTATGGGGTGGACAGGTGTCTTTATGCAGCTAATGACCTCAAACAGGTGCATCTAATTTAGGATAATAAATGGAGTGGAGGTGGACATTTTAAAGGCAGACTAACAGGTCTTTGAGGGTCAGAATTCTAGCTGATAGACAGGT
This sequence comes from Rana kukunoris, assembly GCA_029574335.1. Classification (NCBI taxonomy): domain Eukaryota; kingdom Metazoa; phylum Chordata; class Amphibia; order Anura; family Ranidae; genus Rana; species Rana kukunoris. Next base: position 332,594,422 of record CM056052.1, on the reverse strand, counting down.
GTTCAAATACTTCTTTGCAGCTGTATCATACAAATAAATAGTTAAAAAATCATAAATTGTGATTTCTGGAATTTTTTTTTTGGATTATGTCTCTCACAGTGGACATGCACCTATGATGACAATTTCAGACCCCTCCATGATTTCCAAGTGGGAGAACTTGCAAAATAGCAGGGTGTTCAAATACTTATTTTCCGCACTGTACATGATTACACACCTGGCCACAGACCCTCCAGCACAGAGGGGATTGGGAGATGAAAAGTTTAGATAATTGGTATGGTGTGGGCTACCAGCTGGGGAGCAACTTTTGGGATTGTTCCCAGTGGGTAACACAGTGCGACATAAAAAGGCATTGAATAGCCATCATCCATTATTTCAGCCCATCCATTTGGATTATGAATAACTTTCACTTGTTGAAACAAAACCTTTGTTTTACTTTTAATCACGTGTATTTGTTAATGCAAATTATTGTATTGTACACAAATGTTGGAATAGCTGAAAAAAGGTTCTTATTCCTATTTTAGTAGCACACAGAAAGGGAAAGGAATGGGCATCACTACAAGCCAGTTAAATGCTCCTGTATGGACTAAAAGTGAACATTGTGACAGGAGGAGAGAACCGCCTGAGCTGAGGGATGACATTGGGGTGCTACCGTGTCTTTGTTGTCCACTCAGTAGGTGGGGATGTTATGTTGACCATGCTGTGTTACTGCTACATAGGGGTCAATGATCTGGCTATATTATCTTGCAGGGAAGTCTGTATACACAGAATTGCAAACCGTTTGGCAGGTAAAGTATTTAGCAGCTTGTCTAAAGTTCAACTTTAACTGTGTAGTTGTAAACAAAATGATTGTCTAGTATTGTGCTTATGTCATTCATAGGCAATTTAAAGCATAACTGCAGGCATATGTTTAATGGCCTAAGGCCCAGTTTACCAGCCAAAAAACCTTTAACTGCAGTACTCTGCTACAGTTTTGCGCTATCCTTTCCAGTTTTCTTCCAAGTAGAATGACACCCAGTGATATGCAATCATCTGAGCCAAGGGTGCACTCCTTGAGGGATGCTCTCCATCACTTTGACCTTAATGTACAGTGATGCAGTGTTATGAGGCCAATCCTATTCTATGCAGCTTTAAGGCCTTATGCACACTTGGCTTAAAAAATGCTGGTTTTACAGGCTTTGTTTTATTATTATTATTTTTTCTCTTTGTTGGCCCATTAAGATGGATTTACAAAAACCGAAGTGTGCAAAATAATTTGCAGCTCTGCACGGAAATCTGCTTACAGATTTTGTCAAAGCTTAAGCTCAAATTAGAAGCTGATTGGCTACTATTCACAGCTGCGCCATATTCCCGCTTTAGTAAATCTCGCCCAATATGTTCATGCCCACATCGACGGTTCGTTACAAGCATATTAGAAAAGGAACTTTTACAGGCAGGGAATAAAGCAAAGAAGCTGAAGTGCAGAAAAACACTGAACTCACCTGAACACATGTAAACGTGTCTAAATGCTACACACATGTTGCACTTGCTCATTAATGCATCCCAGTGGCCAGAATAAATTAATATTTTGGCCGATGGCATGCAATAATGCTTGACAGGCCTAAACAAACTTAAGCACATCTAAGCACACACATGCAATGCATTTCAGGCACATCTTTTTAAGCAGCTTTTTACTTGCCAGGAGCTCTGGTGTGTGTGAGGTTTTTAAAAAGTAATAATAATAATATATATATATATATATATATATATATATATATATATATATATATATATATATATATATATATACACACATATATATACACACAGATCCAACTACTTTTAGCTGATCTCCTTGCAGGCCGATTTCCAGTGCAGCACAGGAAAAATGGATAGCAGGATACAAAAATCACACAAAGGCAGCACTCGATGGGAATAGCATTAAAACTTTTCTAGTCTTCAAGTAGGTAACAAAATAAATATTGCACTGGAGATAAAATCGATGTTGCTGCATAAACTGTAAAAATGGTGCTAGTAATACCAAACGGTAGCAAAAGCAGTCATAAAAAAATGTAGCTAAGTATGATACTGGTATAAAAATGTGTACATCGATATCACTGCTAAATCAAGATGTGGAGGGGTTAACATTAGTCCGTCGGCATGTAGATGTCCCACAAAGGGAACTATCACAACTCCCAGTGGATGGCTGTAGAATCCCAGGTTGATAGAGGGAAGTGTACCAGCCCTTGCGTGTGGCAGATAGTAAGGTCCCACCGGCATGCAGATATGAAGGCACAGTAAAGGAGCCCTTCAGATGGACACGGCAAGCCCTGCTGGTGTCCGTGATGTCACCGGATCTCCGACGGAACTCCATGAAGGCCCGGAAGCCGGCGGAGAGGTGAATACCAATCAAAAGAATTTTGATCGATCAAAAAAAATGTGATCAAAGAGCTGCGATGGCTCAACGCGATTGGCACTGCGCTGACAAGCCATTCACCTCTGCAGCCAAGGGTTCGGATCCTGGTCTCGGCTGCATGTGAATTGAGTTTGGTGGTCTAAGCCCGGCTCCCGGTGGGTGTGCTATGCGAGGTAAGCCTGCGCTTAGTACGCCCACCCCCCTCCCACAAAACCACCACACTTACACGCACTCGAAATTGGGTTAACATGCACGCACTTTGGCCATGCGGTCTCTAAAAAAAGAGAAGCAAAGGACTAACAGGGCTGGCTGAGCGGGCTAGATCCTCACTCCCTCATAGGGGTGTTCCTCTGCCCCGTCGGGCTTCAAAGCGGAGCAGGTAGGGCAGGCTGTGTGGGAGGACCCCCTCACACCCGCCATTGCCACCCGGGGCATGGAGAAAGATGGAAGATTGCCTCTGGGGGAGGTCTGCCTACTCCCAAACTCCTGCAGTCCAGCTTCTCTCTCGGGTACACGCACAAAATACATATACACATAGTAAAATAATGATAAAAATCATCAAAAGTCTTTATCAATAAAATACAGCAGCGCTAGTAATCAGGGCACAGTTCAAAGAGATAAATAAAAATGAAAGATAAATGAAAGTAAGAAAGTTCTCCAGAGCTCAGAGGGTGCACAAATATTCCGTGACAAAAAAGGGGTGCTCTTCAAGACAATTTCAACTGTCCATGATTAGTGAAATTGTCTTGAAGAGCACCCCTTTTTTGTCACGGAATATTTGTGCACCCTCTGAGCTCTGGAGAACTTTCTTACTTTCATTTATCTCTTTGAATGTGAATGAGTGATCGGATTTGAACTGTGCCCTGATCACTAGCGCTGCTGTATTTTATTGATAAAGACTTTTGATGATTTTTATCATTATTTTACTATGTGTATATGTTTTGTTTTATTTTGAGCAGCTTCTTTATTCATGTCCTAGATATAGGACATAGATAATTTTATTTGCACAACTGTAAATACCTATACCCCATTAGCGCCGAGAGTGTGAATTAGGCCTATTTTTCCCACATTTTGTTTTGTACACGCACAAAATACACTTAATAAAAAAAAGAAAAAAAAAATGTTGACTAATCGATTAATTAAAAGTTAATTTCCACAGCCCATATATATATATATATATATATATATATATATATATATATATATATTATAAATTGAAACCCCCCCTTAGAACAGCCCCCTTAATAAATGTTCTGCTGTAGATGTTTTCCCTCTAGCCTGGCTTAAAGCTCCTTTTCACTTTGGACTCCTCCATGGAATTTCAGGAAATTACTACTCTTCCTGGTGTTCCCCTAAGGCAGGGATGGTCAACATGTGGTTCTCAAAGCACTCTGATGTGGCCCTCGACTACAAACAGGGAAGCGCATGCCCAGGGGTTTGCAACTCACAATGGCAACCCCCTGCCCCATGCTCCAGCCAGAGGGACCTAGGCAGTCTTCCTGTCGCATTTTGTCTTACATTTGGACTGGAGGGACAGTGGGAGCGGTATATACAGAAACTGATCCTCTTCATTTTCCTGCCTGCTTCTCTTCCTCACCTTCCTGCCGGCATTCAGCGGCTGTAAGAGGAAAATGCTATTCAAAATAAAAAATGTGATGTTCTGAACCATTTAATTTTATTTCAGCCCGCGGCCACTTGCCGAATCACTTAAGTGGCCCTCTCTCTTCAAAAGGTTGAGTACCCCTGCAGTAAAGGAATGGTTTAATATAATAAAAAAGTGATCTTGTAATAAATTATCACAAACACTGATATAATATAAATGTGCAAAATAGGTATACTAAATCAAGTCCAAAAACCTCTAGTCCACATTACAGGTAAAACCTTGGTTTGAGAGTAACTTTTTTGCAAGACTAGCAACTTTATTTTTTTTGTATACATTTTGGCTTGATATGAAAGCGATATCTTGATATACAAGTAGCATCATGTCACAACAGACTATAAAAGAGAAGAGAGGCTACACTTGGGTGTCTCTTCTTTTTTATACTCTGTAGAACCTGCTAGATTTTGCTTCTAATCCCCATGTGGAGGTTTCCATTTGTGAATCAACATTTTATGGTTGCACATAAGGGTCACATTCCTATAATCTTTTTTATATGGACTATAAACTGAAAGACCATTGAATAAATGGTTGTGGAACAAATCATTTAAGTTTTCATAATTTCTTATTGGGAATTTTGCTTTGATAAGCACTTTGGATTACAAGCATGTTTATGGAAAGAATTATGCTCACAATCCAAGGTGTAGTTCTTCATGCTAGAGGTGTCTCTAATATGAATTTATTTTGTGCCTTCACACAACTGTTATGTGCTCTCAGAACCTTAACCCACTGAATATTCAGCCTCAAAATGTAAAGGAATATGCACCCTTCAAATGTATCACTCTGGGATCTTCTTACTGGTATATTCATGCCTTCCTGAAACCCATAGGGTAACCAAGCATCCGGACTCCAAAACACCACCTCTAGTATGAAGAACTATGTGGATTAGATGTTTTTGGACTTGTGCTACCTACCGGAGCATGATGGGACTGCGACGTCACAAGACAGGCCTATATAACTCGCTGCGAGCCGCGCGCCCGGCATAACAGCGGAAGGAAGCGTCGCGTCAACATCTGGAGAAGAAGAAGAAGACGTCACAGAGGAGGGGACTCGCCGCCGCTAGTAATTGAGCTAACACACAAAGTTAGCGGCGGCGAGTCCTGAAGAAGAAGAAGACCCCCGGAGAGCGGAGAAGACCCCCGGAGAGCGGAGAAGACCCCCGGAGAGTGGGAGAAGACCCCCCAGCCGCCGAAGACGTCGAAAGAAGCCCGCCGGGTGGTGGGCGCTTTTATCAAAGCGCCCCCCCCGGCGGCGGAAGAGAAACAGACGGCGGCACCCACCCCCCACAGAAGCCCGCCGGAGGGGGGCGCTTTTATAAAAGCGATCATACACACCCCCCCCGGCGGCCAACTAATAAAATATTTCAATACCCTGTGTGGTTTATTTGTGTTTACACTTTTTATTTGCAGGTGAATGGGTAGGGGTACAATGTACCCCATACTCATTCACTTAGGGTGGGGGGCCGGTATCTGGGGGCCCCCTTATTAAAGGGGGCTTCCAGATTCCGATAAGCCTCCCGCCCGCATACCCCGACAACCAACGGCCAGGGTTGTCGGGAAGGGGCCCTGTCCTCATCAACATGGGGACAGGGTGCTCTGGGGTGGGGGGCCGCAGTGCGCCCCCTGCCCCAGAGCACCTAACCCCCCCCATGTTGAGGGCATGCTGCCCGGTACGGCTCAGGAGGGGGGGGCGCTCGCTCGCCCCCACTCCCTTCCTGACCGGCCGGCCGGCGTGCTTTGGATACGGGTCTGTTATGGATTGTGGGGGACCCCCATGCCGTTTTTTCGGCGTAGGGGGTCTCCTTACAACCCATAACAGACCTAAGGGCCCGTTATGCTCCTGAGGGGGGAACCCATGCCGGATTTTTCTTTAAAAATCCGGCGGGGATTTCTCCTTCAGGATTCATAACAAACTCCGCCCACGTGTAGAATTGGCGGGAATCCAAGTCGGATCCTCGTCGCTTCTATGACGGCTTTGTCTCCATCGCGGCAAGCCAGCTCGGCGCTGGCTCCCGCGATGGGGCTCGTAGGTGGTCAATCTCGCCGAGAAAGGGAGCGAGATTGACACAATATCCCAGTCACCTACTGTAGTTTTGAATTTTTGATTATCAGTTTAGTTTTATTCACTTTTTCAGTATTGGTTCACTTGGTAGAGTGAAGGACTTTCACTTTTAGTTTTCAAGGATTTGTTTACTTGTCAAAGCTTTTTGAAATCTGCACCTATCTGTCCTTTGAGGTAATCAGGGAGAAAGCCAAAATCCACAACAGATTTTTCTTCAAATATGTACAGCTATGTCACGCTATCGGCACTCAGTTTGGTGCTACAAAGGTGGTGTTATCCCCCTTCCTCTTGGAATAATGCCTGTACACCCCTGCTCACACCAAACAAACTACAATTTTTTACAAGCGTGTGCATGTAAAGAGAGTTAACCCATTTGGGATCGCCTACCAAAAATGGTCTTAAATCTATACCTGATCTTACAGAAGAGGGGTAGGAAGATGTTAACACCTGGTCCAAAGATGTAATCGGTAATGTGGACAATATTTAAATTGATTTGTCAACTGCCCTTTACACCAGCCAAAAATGACATTGTATGGGTCCCGAGTTCTAAGTCCTATGTCCCATGTGTGACTAACAATACATCAAAAGATTTCATTCATACATTTTAGACTTGTCCACATGTATCCACTTTCTGAAGCATTCTAAATTACTTTGTACATCTTAATAATGCTTCTACCAGACTCATTCCTTTCCAAGTTTGACCAGCTGCATTTCCTTAACTGGAAAATCGTTGCTCCCCCAACTTTTGTAGCAAGTCTTTCAAGAAGTGAACCCAGACCTCCCTAAATACAAAATATTTTATACAGTTAGGGTCTGCCCTGAAAAATGTTTTGGGATTTAACAATCTTGGGTGAATTCCAATGCAGTTCATTTGTATAACTCTCCCTTACCACTGACATTGTTCTAGTCCTTTTAGTATGCAACTGTGGGCCTATGTATATCTTCTTTATTCCATGCCTCTGTTTGCACTTCTCTGTATATAAAGGGGAGAGAGCCATGTATGAGCATTTGTTAGTTCAATGTTTTTTGTATTCATATTGCTTGGCTGCATCGAGCCTGAAACAATAAGTCTTGGCACAGCCATTGGTGTGTCTACTGTTCTTCCCTATGCAACCATAAAAGAAAATAAACACCTTAAGAAAAAACAAATACTGTGTAAAATCTAGTGTGCTTGTGACATCTCAGATCTCATGACAAATCACAAAGGGCCCATGGAAAAGTAAAACTGTGCTCTGATTAAAACCCCTTGATAAGACTGTTATCACAAAGGTAAGAGGTAGGGAGGTGCCTAGTAAAGGATAGTGACTAAATGACTGAATTAACCTTATTTATGTAATTAATAAAATTGACAACATTGTTTTTACAGTATGTGTGTATATATTTTGTGTGTGTGTGTGTGTGTGTGTGTGTGTGTGTGTGTGTATATATATATATATATATATACACTGTGTGTGTATATATATATATACAGTGTGGGAAAATAAGTATTTGAACACCCTGCTATTTTGCAAGTTCTCCCACTTGGAAATCATGGAGGGGTCTGAAATTGTCATCGTAGGTGCATGTCCACTGTGAGAGACATAATCAAAAAAAAAAAATCCAGAAATCACAATTTATGATTTTTTAACTATTTATTTGTATGATACAGCTGCAAATAAGTATTTGAACACCTGTCTATCAGCTAGAATTCTGACCCTCAAAGACCTGTTAGTCTGCCTTTAAAATGTCCACCTCCACTCCATTTATTATCCTAAATTAGATGCACCTGTTTGAGGTCATTAGCTGCATAAATACACCTGTCCACCCCATACAATCAATAAAAATCCAACTACTAACATGGCCAAGACCAAAGAGCTGTCCAAAGACACTAGAGACAAAATTGTGCACCTCCACAAGGCTGGAAAGGGCTACGGGGAAATTGCCAAGCAGCTTGGTGAAAAAAGGTCCACTGTTGGAGCAATCATTAGAAAATGGAAGAAGCTAAACATGACTGTCAATCTCCCTCGGACTGGGGCTCCATGCAAAATCTCACCTCGTGGGGTCTCAATGATCCTAAGAAAGGTGAGAAATCAGCCCAGGACTACACGGGAGGAGCTGGTCAATGACCTGAAAAGAGCTGGGACCACCGTTTCCAAGGTTACTGTTGGTAATACACTAAGACGTCATGGTTTGAAATCATGCATGGCACGGAAGGTTCCCCTGCTTAAACCAGCACATGTCAAGGCCCGTCTTAAGTTTGCCAATGACTATTTGGATAATCCAGAGGAGTCATGGGAGAAAGTCATGTGGTCAGATGAGACCAAAATAGAACTTTTTGGTCATAATTCCACTAACCGTGTTTGGAGGAAGAAGAATGATGAGTACCATCCCAAGAACACCATCCCTACTGTGAAGCATGGGGGTGGTAGCATCATGCTTTGGGGGTGTTTTTCTGCACATGGGACAGGGCGACTGCACTGTATTAAGGAGAGGATGACAGGGGCCATGTATTGCAAGATTTTGGGCAACAACCTCCTTCCCTCAGTTAGAGCTTTGAAGATGGGTCGAGGCTGGGTCTTCCAACATGACAATGACCCGAAGCACACAGCCAGGATAACCAAGGAGTGGCTCTGTAAGAAGCAAATCAAGGTTCTGGCGTGGCCTAGCCAGTCTCCAGACCTAAACCCAAGAAACGTTTGACCTCTGTAATTGCAAACAAAGGCTACTGTACCAAATATTAACATTGATTTTCTCAGGTGTTCAAATACTTCTTTGCAGCTGTATCATACAAATAAATAGTTAAAAAAATCATTCATTGTGATTTCTGGATTTTTTTTTTTTGATTATGTCTCTCACAGTGGACATGCACCTACAATGACAATTTCAGACCCCTCCATGATTTCCAAGTGGCAGAACTTGCAAAATAGCAGGGTGTTCAAATACTTATTTTCCGCACTGTATATATATATATACTTACTGTGTGTGTATATATACTGTGTCTCTATCTATCTATCTATCTATCTATCTATCTAGTAAACGCTACACTGTTAGGTGTAACAAGTCTCATGTAGGCAATGCAATTAAGAAAATTGCCTACAAATGTGCTTTAAGTGGTCATTTTTGGGGATGCTGGAAATTGTACTGTTTTAGTATGTCTGCCTAGTGGATATGATATTGCCAGATGGCTGTAGTCTTTCTCCAGCATCGAAAGGTTTAATGTTGGGCAATAGCCAGAATGCCAGGAGATGTCATTGCATCCAATTTCATGCTGACAAGTGTGTTTTCCCAAGGGGTCAAGGAACTGATGCTCTCGTTCTCACAGATGGGTTAAATTGAAGCGGGCATTGCAATCTACACTCATAGCTTTTGCTGAAAGACAGCAACGAAACAGATTGTCATTCTGCAAAGTTCTCGTTGAACTTCCATCTTTGGAAATAGCTTTATGTCAAAAGCTTTTGGGACATCTCTCTAGATTTCCCTGTATCTGACAGTTGGATAATATGTTTTATTATTAAGACGTGCTCTGAGGGAAATATGTGTTCAGCTATTGTTTTTCTTTGCCAGCATTGAAGACTAGGGCTATCTGATTCTAGGGAATAGCAAGGCATATTGCCAATAAGTTTTCGTCATTGAAATTGAGTTTTTCAGCTAATGAGATGGGTTCTGTTTACAGGACTATATTGTATAATATACCTATTATCTTCTCTGTTATCTGAGTAGTGTGCAGTCAGCCAAATCTTAAAATTATCTGACTTTTTTTTAATAAGGTGCAGTAGCCCAAAGCAACCAGTCAGCATTTACCATTTCCATTTTTCATTGCACTAATAGATAAATGGGGACATCTGATATATTCCTGTGGGTCAGTGCACTTTACAAATCATGCTACATCTTTAAGTACCTACCTGAAAAAATAAATTAGTGTCAATACAAATTTCAGGTAAGATCATCCTCTTGAAGGCATTTGATCTGCCAAGCCGTGTTAAATAGACTGCAACTGGGACAGCACCACAGTCATGAACTAGTCCATAAATGGCTCTCACTAGTATCCTGCTACAAACTCTGACCATCTGAAGTCAGCTTAGACTTCACAGACTACCTGGGAGTTTTCAGTCTGTTCTTAAGCAGTGTATAGCTCATAGATTGCTTGATTCATCTGTGTAGCATTTTCCAACTGTTCTATATGAATGACACAATTTAAAATGAGCATTGGAGGTAAGATATACTGATAAAATAAACTGTGGACACTTGGCAGTTTGTGCAGAGGCTCATGTGAATTTCAAATCAAAGAAGAATGATCAATCTTTGAATTGTCTGGCTGATGACTTTTTCCCCTGGATGAGGTGTATGTCCGGTATATTTACACAACACATATAATACTTGGGCACATACAGTATGCACTCAAGCTAAATAAAGATCAAACATAGGGCATCCGTGTGTGTTTACAATGTCAAAGTAAGAACAATAATTCTAGGGCCATAGTTCATGGTCAGTCAGATATAAAACGCTTACTAAGTAGTTTTGTAACAGAAGTTACACTGCTTGTTGCCTATTGTTTTCAATTTAAATCAGAAATTGCATATTCAAAAGTTAATAATTTGGATTGTGCAACACATCTTTTGCAGCAATATATCAACATTATGACCTTAAACAAGGCTGTGTGCCACACAGTGAGCACTTTCATTTGCTAGGTGTGTAGCACATGCCTTGTAATTTGCCATATCTAATTTTGTAAAATTATGTTCTAAAAGGAAATCGGGATGTTTTATTGCTGGCTCCGGACATTTGTTCAACTTTTAATGGTTATATGCATGTGTTCTGTGTGTTCAACTTAGTGCAGTAGCTGGGGGGAAAAAATATGTTTTTATTGGGTGATTTTTGTTAAATCATTCAACCATTTTGTGCAAGTTATGAGTTTAGAAGCCCCAGTGTCTCTTGTATATCCTAGGCACATTTTTAGATGTTCCGATTTGTTTTTAAACTGGCACAATGCTGAGGTTTCTGGGGGTGGGTGTAGCACTAGACATCCCTCTGGCAGCGCTAGACATCCCTCTGGCAGCGCTAGACATCCCTCTGGCAGCGCTAGACATCCCTCTGGCAGCGCTAGACATCCCTCTGGCAGCGCTAGAAATCCTTCTGGCAGCGCTAGACATCCCTCTGGCAGCGCTAGACATCCCTCTGGCAGCGCTAGACATCCCTCTGGCAGCGCTAGACATCCCTCTGGCAGCGCTAGACATCCCTCTGGCAGCGCTAGACATCCCTCTGGCAGCGCTAGACATCCCTCTGGCAGCGCTAGACATCCCTCTGGCAGCGCTAGACATCCCTCTGGCAGCGCTAGACATCATTACCTGCTTTGTTCTTTGAAAGTCAAAAGCCTGTTTGAAGATTACCACCTAATGTACAGTTTAGTCTTAATGGAGATCATTGTTGGGGATGCTTCTGAACACACCTGAAATACATTAGATATGGCTGACAGTTTAGGGCAAGTGAATTAAACCTGGTTTAAGTTGGAGGTCAAATGGGTATGTTCTATTGCCAAGAACGTTTAGCCTAGTGTGAGCCATAATGGTCTCATGAAGAAATGATATGCCACTTTATGTAAATTGCACATTCTGAATTATTTACAGATTTGCCCCTAAGAAAATCAATGCAGTACGTGTTATATTGATTGTGATGATATGCATGTCTTTAAGTTCAGACTTTTTTTTTTTTATATTGGAGACTTAAAATGTATATACTTGGTGTAAAATGTTGTCTCCTTCTGTATATAGAAAGTCATGCATGACCCAAGTGGGCTGGCTCTGTGCCTTTTTAAAGTCTGATACCCATGGTCATGGCCGTTGAGTTCCGTTGTGTAATAATTTAATTATGCTAGATTGGGAAAATTATTCTTGCCTCAATGATAATGCCACTAGGGAGAAAAAGAGATTGATGGCAGCCTTGGGAGTATGTTGATTCTACTGGTGTTTTCCAGCTGACTGGACACCCATTGCATCAGCTAATTGAGCTTTAGTGACAAAAATAGACAGAGGGGAAAAAAGTGTCACAAAGTTAGAAGATGATATGCATGCATATTCTAATAAATTCTCTTAAATTTGGTTAACTGAGATCAAGATACTTCTGTGTTTAACTCTTTAGCTGCACTTTTTTTCTTCTGCCTTGACAATTCTTTACTGTACACTTAGGGCCAAAAAAATGCAAATAAAAGGAAAGATAAATGAAGTATTTCTAATGCTTAAATATCTTTCTCTCTCATTTCTTTTCCAGAAATGTTATATTCTCTTGCAACATGCCTTTAAACTTACTAAATAATTGTCCTTGGCGCAGCCCCTCCCTCCATGCTTGTCATAGCCCCTTCATTCTTATGGTAGTGTCAACCCAACCTCTCCCCCGTTAACCATCTACAAAACCTTTTTTGTAGCTGCTGGGGAGGGAAACCGAAGGGGAATATTAGTGTGTTAGAGGCAGCTCTAGGCTTCACGAGGCCTTAAGCAAAACTTAGACATGCACGGATCTAGCACACAGTGATTGTGCAGAGGCAAATTAGGCGGCCTTAGGCGACCGCCGAATTAAGGAGCCGCCTCTGTAGTGTGTCATTGAGTGACAGCTTGCTGACATCTCACCCAGCAACAATCTTGGGCCTTTTGACTTTTACAGATAACCAATATGTATACGATATGTTAATTTCACTTATCTTAAGGAAAGTAATTATGTTGATATTATTGGTGTGGTGAGTCTCTTTAAAACCTATACACCTGGAAGCTACACCTCTAATGAATGTCACATTTAATGATTTAGAAGTATTCCTTCTAGTAAAACGTTGCATTAAGGTGACCATGCATTAAACAGCAAGGTTTCCCTAATACTTTGGTGGTCAACAGGGTCTCAAAAGTGGCCCATGAGATAACCCCCTTGATCGCCCCTGATGTTAAACCCTTTCCTGCCAGTGCCATTAGTACAATGTCAGTTCATATTTTTAGCAATGATCACTGTAATGTCACAGATTCCCCAAAAAGTGTAATAAATTTCAGTAGTTTGCGCCAGACAGATCGGACAGCTATGTCGCAGCCTCAATTAAAATTGCAGATCACTGCCATCACTAGTAAAAAAAAAAAATGCCATCAATCTATTCCCCTATTTTGTAGGCGCTATAACTTTTGCGTAAACCAATCAATATACGCTTGTACGCTGGTGTTTTATTTTTAGCAAAAATATTTAGCAGAATACAAATTGACCTAAATTTGATGAAGGAATTAGAATTTTTTTTTTATTATTATTATGTGGTGTGTTTTATAGCTGTCTGTGTGTATGTATGTATGTATGTGTGTGTGTGTGTGTGTGTGTGTGTGTGTGTGTGTATATATATATATATATATATATATATATATATATATATATATATATATATATATATATATGTGATCAAGTACCACCAAAAGAAAGCTCTGTTTGTGGAGAAAAACAGATCAGTTTTGTTTAGGTACAGGATTGCACGACCACACAATTGTCAGTTAAAACGATGCAGTGCCGTATCGCAAAAAAATGGCCTGGTCAGGAAGTGAGTACATCCTTCCGGGACTCAAGTGGTTAAACTTTTTTACTCATCACTACACAATCCTTTGTGTGGAGAGGAGAGGGATTAGAAAGCCAGTCAGTATTTATTTCTGTCTGTTTGTTTTGTTTAAGCTGAAAGTAAAAAAAAATCCCCAGAAAAGTAATGGATGTAAAATCTTCCAACATCTTTCAACAGGAACAATAGTTATTTTGACCTTGGGGTCCCCAGGGAATTATCTTAATTTTCAGGGATTTTCTGACAATTCCTGTTGTCAAAGGGAAATTCCAGGAAGTCAAGGGAAATCTACGCAATGGTACACAGATGGCAAAAAAAATCAGGGCTTATAACTCACCCTTGCTCTGTTCAGAAGGGGGGGGGGGGGGAGTTTTACCTACAGTTCTACTTTTAATAGCAATCCCCCACCATGCACTAAACCCCCAAACCTAACACTAACCTCATCACTAAACTAAGTTCTAACACTGATTAACCTCTATCCTTCTACATGCTCATCTCATCCTGTACTGATAGCTTGCTGTCCCCAGCCAAGATCACTGGATTTGAAAAAAAAAACTGCTAATGTAGTGAGAGGGTGTGAGAAATACATTTTTAATTTGTATAATTTTTGAAAATATACATGTGTATTACTTATCTGGTTTTAGGATTTGTTAATGTAATTTATTCTTATACAGACCTGAATGGGAAGGTTTACATATAAGCTTTCTTTATCCAGCTGTAATACGGACTATGAACAGTAAATGGCAATTAAAATGTGTGTCATCCCTTATACTGCTGTTTTAACGGAGCAATTAGTTCATTTAGCAGATTGCATCAAAATGCAAGTGGATTCATCACAATCCAGGGGATATTGATGCTCTCCTAGTATGATATATTGGCTAATTTTACTTCCCAAGGAAGAAAAAAAAAAAATTAAAAGCGACAGCTGCCTGGTCTTCTCATTGTATCCCATGCATCTGCTCCAAGCACTATTAAAATGGATCATGCTATTAATTAACATTTCCTCTTTAATGTCTTTGAGTCTTAAACATTGATTAAAAACCCACAGGGAAGATCTCAGAACGGCAGGGGATGAAACAAAACAGCTATGGTGTTCTACCTTTAGGGGGCATCTTGTCAGGGCTGCAGCTGTGAATGATTGTTCTACACCTGCAAGAAGCTTAGCCTTATCTCTCTCTTTTTTTTCCGTCTTGTAATGCTCCCCAAAACTAATATTTTCTATGCTTATGATTTTCTTTATACAAAGTTATTTGATCTGTTTCAGCTTTAGAACTTAACATCCTTGTAAATCAAAACATTGAACTCTTATATAAACTTTAACATGTTAATTTCAAGAGTAAATTATATTATTGTGGTCCTGCCACAGAGGCTCCTTGTACTCTTGCATTGTCACCCTTTGGTGACATGTGGGCTTCCAATAGGTTTCAATGCACATGTTGTACCTGATCCACTGTTGTCACATCAGGAAACCCATCCAAAGTAATGCCTTTCAGCCATTTTGGAACTGCATGATTGTAGACATAGAGGCTGCAAGAGATCAGCAGGACTGAGATGCAACAAAGGGCAATAAAAAGGCAGTAATTTATGTTGCACAGCAAAAGGTCATCCAGTTAGACCCCATTTACACCATTATGTTATAACAGACATTAGGTGAATTGGGTCCTTGATGCACCTTTGTTGACATGCAAAACACAAGGGTTGAGATACCAAAGGCAAATAGATGGTTCACTTTGCAAGTGGAGTTGCATTAATTTTCCAGAGCTGAGTAAATGTGATAAGCTCTGCTGATTTCCATCATCCAATCACGTGCTAGCAAAAATACTTATCCTTTTATATTCCTTGCACCTGACTGAGCGTTCTTTACATTTACTAAGAAAAAAAAGAGGGCAAATACACTTGCAGTCTATTTGTCTTTAGTAAATAACCACCGTGTTGTGGTGCACTTTGATGTGTTGGCAATCCAATCTAAATGATTGGGTTGCCTTAATGCAGTGTTTCTCAATTCCAGTCCTCACGCCCCCCCAACAGGTCAGGTTTTCAGGATTTCCATTATTTTGCACAGGTGATTTGATCAGTTTCACTGCCTTAGTAATCACCACAGCCATTTCATCTGAGGGAAATCCTGAAAACATGACCTGTTGAGGGGGCGTGAGGACTGGAATTGAGAAACACTGCCTTAATGTAACACACCAAAACAGACAGGTGTGATGATCCCCAAGTTTGAAATTTAATGTAATACATATTGTTTATTAAGATATATCATATATAGCAAAGACTGGTGACATATATTATGTATTGCCATCAATGTCCTCTTATGTCATTAATATGTTGCCTAGAAGCTTTGCTATCCTTTACACAAGAGCCTTGAATCCATTCTGTATTTAATGCACTGACAATGCAGATGGCAACAAAAGCTGACTCTTCTTCAAATTGTACTCTATTCATAATAAGTAAACCTTTATATACAGATCATGAGATGTATACAGAAGCTTTATAAGTTTCTGATTTATTTATTTTGGAAAAGAATAGTAGACATTGTGCGTCATGGCTGTTGAATGTTAATGGACATGTAGAATAAGAGTGCAGAAAATATCATATTATTGCGATGATTCATGAAAATGAGAACGCTGTTTTGATAGCATAACAAGATGGTAGAAGTGTAAAACGAACTGGTCCTCTGTTTTTCTGATACATTGCTTACATTCTGTAATCTTCTGTTTATCCAGAACCCATGAGGACACCAAAAACTCTGAAGATTGCTGACATACAGTCTAGGCGCATTGCTGTCGATTGGGAGTCTCTGGGCTACAATATCACTCGCTGCCATACCTTCAATGTTACCATTTGCTATCACTACTACCGGGGCCATGGCGTGAACAAGGCTGACTGTCTAGATATGGACCCCAAAGCTCCTCGGCATGTAGTCGATCATCTCCCTCCTTACACAAATGTTAGCTTGAAAATGATTTTAACCAATCCAGAGGGAAGGAAAGAAAGTGAAGAGACCGTTATCCAAACAGATGAAGATGGTAAGTCTTTAGTGTTAGACAAATAAATTGCAGGTACAAAAAAAAAACGAATATACAAAAGTTTACTTTTATTTTTCCTTTCCAAACATGATTTTTATTTGACATGCAGTTTTGGCTTTGACCTTGCTAGAATATTTCCTAACATAAACTGCTCCCTTCTTGCATGCTATGGCTTTATAATCATAGTTTTGCAACGATTAAGCTGTAAAAAGGGTAAAACACGTCTGAGGAGTTCTTTACTGGTGAACAGAAGCTGAAGTCATCTGTATCCCATGTCATTGTCTTTATGCACCATTTTTTCGAGGTCTATTTGAGCCTGACAAGCCGTCATTCTGTCTGGCTTGCATCAGTCTTATTATATGCTGATCCAATTGACACAGGTTTGGAGGGGCATTTGATTGGTACGATTTTTTTATTTTATTTTGGGCTACATAAGGGGAATTTTGACTAACATTTAAATTGGTTATCTTGGAGGTTAGTACAGAACACCCAAACCCTCATCTTTTTTTGTTGTGAAGTGTCATGTAGTGGGTGGGCTTAAATGGGCATGCATTAGGGGTGATCCTACTAAAACCCTTTAACAATTTTCAATCA
The DNA here is from genome assembly GCA_029574335.1 of Rana kukunoris. Classification (NCBI taxonomy): domain Eukaryota; kingdom Metazoa; phylum Chordata; class Amphibia; order Anura; family Ranidae; genus Rana; species Rana kukunoris. The sequence continues at coordinate 332,577,143 of CM056052.1, read as the reverse complement.
TCTGAATGTATCCTGAAGGCAGCCCTACCAAAGTTGTTTGCTAGTGTCCAATCACCCCAAGGTTAACCCGCAGCTCTGTATCCTGCTAGGCCACAGGTCCTAAGGTTTCTACAAATGTCTCACTCCTAGATTGTAAACTTTAACGAGCAGGGCCCTCTGATTTTTCCTATATTGTATTGTAACTATGTTGTCTGCCCTACTGTTGTAAAGTGCTGCGCAAACTGTCATCACTATATAAATCCTGTATAATTAATAATGTACTCAAACCCCCCCCCCCCCTTTCCCATATGCCCTGTAAAATAAAACTTGTCAAGCCTTAACATATAACTGCAGTATCCAAAATTGTCCAAAGTAGACATTTTAAAGGCCCTTGCAGGTTTAGAGTTTACCATGAATTACAGCACTAGAGTCATTCCTCCCTTTTTGATCTTGCAGCAATCATGTGTGGCACAATTGCTGTTTACACACATGTGCAACCCCTACCAAAGTTTTTGCATGGAGTGAAGGGGTGCTCCTTTTATATTTTTTAATAATAATAAAAAAAAGATCGATAATTTGTTGGTTCGCTCTTTGATGGTCCTTAGTATGGCCATAGAGCTAAACTAGTTAAAAACGCTTTTAAAAGAAGGGCATAAACTAAATTATTTTATTATCATTTTTATAACACTTTTATTTATTTTTCATGTAACTGCTTGCCGACCAGCCGCCACAGTTATACGGCGGGAGGTCGGCTCTCCTGGGCGAGAGCCCATAGCTCTACGTCGGTACCTTAGCGGCCGCTAGGGGGCGCGTGCGTGCCGCCGGCGGCTGGCGCACGCCCCCCGCTCGCCCCCGAGTCCTGTGCGCGTGCCCGGTGGGCACGATCGTCGCCGGGCACACGCGATCGCTCGTTACAGAGCGGGGACCGGGAGCAATGTGTAAACGCATAGCTCCCGGTCCTGTCAGAGGGGGAAACGCTGATCTCCTGTTCATACAATGTATGAACAGAAGATCAGTGATTTCCCCTAGTGAGTCTACCCCCCCTTCAGTTGTTAGAACACACCCAGGAACACGCTTAACCCCTTCCCCGCCCCCTAGTGTTATCCCCTTCACTGCCAATGGCATTTTTATAGTAATCCAATGCATTTTTATAGCATTGTTCGCTAAAAAAATGCCAATGGTTCCAAAAATGTGTCAAAAGTGTCCGAAGTGTCCGCCATAAGGTCGCAGTACTGATAAAAAACGCTGATCGCCGCCATTACTAGTAAAAAAAATAATAATAATAAAAATGCCTTAAAACTACCCCCTATTTTGTAAACGCTATAACTTTTGCGCAAACCAATCAATAAACGCTAATTGCGATATTTGTTTTTACGAAAAATATGTAGAAGAATACGTATCGGCCTAAACTGAGGGAAAAAAAAGTTTTTTTTATATATTTTTGGGGGATATTTATTACAGAAAAAAAGTAAAAAATATTGCATTTTTTTCAAAATAGTTGCTCTATTTTTGTTTATAGCACAAAAAATAAAAACCGCAGAGATGATCAAATACCACCAAAAGAAAGCTCTTTTTTGGAAAAAAAGGACACCAATTTTGTTTGGGAGCCACGTCGCACGACCGTGCAATTGTCAATTAAAGAGACGCAGTGCCGAACCCAAAAAGTGCTCTGGTCATTGGGCAGCAATATGGTCCGGGGGTTAAGTGGTTAAAGTTATTGCCATCACAAGGGGGCTATGAAGCACCCTATGTAAAAATATCAGGAGATAACAGGTTCTCATTATGGAGTTTTAGTGGTGCATTAGAGACCCCCCTGCTCTCTGAAGCAGTCAGTCAACACAGATCATGCGTGATTAGCCATTTTTTTTTTTTTTTTTTAAAGTTCTTTTTATTAAGGTATTTCACAACATACAAGAGAAAGAAACAACTCAACAACAACGACATACAGTACTCAAGTGCGTACAACATACAGCAACACAATGATTTAATAAACATCTGTAGCAATGTGCATGGACCAGGATGCGGCAGGGTGGGGGTGTACCAGTTCTCCTTACTGTATCGGCCTCAAGGTGCCTCTAGGGCAGCTCTATGGGACCGCTCGCCAGGACCATGGCAGTGGTTGCCAACTCAAGCCATATGTATTTAGCCAGCAGTACTAGACTCTGCCAGCCATGCACGCCAAACCTTGTCATATTTCAGTGGACAGCCACGGTTGATGTATGTGTCTCTGTACAGGGGAAGGCTGGCATTCACCAGACGCCTCCACTGCATCAGAGAAGGGGGTGAAGGTTTTTTCCAATGCATGGCAATATTCTTGCGTGCATAGAAAAGCAACAGACTGACCAACGTGCGCCCCGTGGAGGTTGGGACGATGTTCTCAATTATTCCCAGGAGGCACACCTCCATCGCTACCGGCAACTGGGTCGCTGCGACTGCATTGATCACTTCTAGCACCATTACCCAGTACCGCTGAACCTCGGGGCACTGCCAGAAAATGTGGGAGAAGTCACCTGGTGATGCCCTGCATCTCCAACACTCCGGAGAATGCGCCGGGTTCATCTTGTGGAGCCTGTATGGAGTGAAGTAAGCTCTGTGAACTATCTTGTATTGCACCATCCTGTCTCGAATGGAGACAAGTGAGCAGAAAGGGAGATCCCAGACCTCGTCCCAGTCGTCCGTATCTAGCGTGGGGATATCCCCCTGCCATCTGGACCGCAGCCCATCCAGAGGGGGGAGAGACACAAAGATCAGGTACGAGTACAAGTGCGATGTGGGTTTTGCGTCACAATTAAACTTTAGTGTTCTCTCCAACTCCGACTGGGCCACAATGCAGGACGACAAGGGGAACTGAGCCGCGAAGGCATGTGACAGCTGGTGGTATCTAAAAGCGTAGTGCTGGGGTAAGTTGAACATGGAGGAGAGGTCCGAGAATGGTATCAGAGCGTTTTGGGAGACTATGTGCGAAACAAGCTTAATGCCATACCTAGACCAGGCAATGGGGTCTGAGAGCTTATAAAAGTGTGATAAAGTAGGGTTGATCCAGATAGGGGCATTCGGGGATATTTCGGTGGGTTTACATTTTTCAATGGCCAAACCAGTCCGCCACGCCCGCAGGGTGGTGCGCATGGAGGGGGTCAGGGGATACGGGGCGCGAGGGCCCCGATAGAGCAGGAGCCGGAGGGCCTCCAGTGAACCGACCACCGAGGCCTCCAGTGCAGTGGAGGTGTTCATCCCATCTGGCCGCAGCCACCATGCCGCAGTCACCAACTGCGTGGCAAGGTAGTATTTGTACGTGATTAGCCGTTTGACCAATCACAGTAGCCAAGGAATTAAACTGAGCCCAGAAGTGAAAAATTACTTGTTGCTTTTAGGTTCGTTCATCGCAGTGATCAGAGGAAGGATGTTACCCGGGCTCCTCCCTCTTGGTATTCTGAGGGTAGTTACCACAGTATTGGGCTCCCCAGAGAAATGGGAGACCCCGGGAACCATCCTGGAAGTTGGTAGGAGGGGTGGTTGGCATTGCTTCATTGTAATGGGCGCAGGTCGAGAAAAAAAAATACTAAGCTCATGGCTACAATAAGCTTTCTTTATCCACTTGGAACTCCCCACTGGAGGTCAAATGGTTCAAATTCAGAGTGTTTCTGGGTGTTTGTTAGTGGGGCTAAACTGACATCTATTTTTTTAACCGTAATGTTGAGACGATTTGAAGGCGCAGGATGGAATTTTTTTTCCTGTAATGGAATTCTAACTTTTTTTTATGTTTTTATTTATGGGGAAACCCATACATATTGTAATAAAAATTTAATACATCCAGAATTCCCCTCAAATAGCTAGTCTGAATGTAAAATGTAAAGACTTTAAAATTAAACTAGATGTCTTTTTTTTTTTTTTTCAAATTTCTTTATTTATAGATAAACAGAGAGGCCAGTCCGTCCGGACCAAATCCCATACATTTCACAGAGCACAATAAGGCAATCAGAAACCAAAAAACAATAACACGGTCAGGCTTAAAAAACAACAGAGGGATATAGACAATGACATCCAAAATGTGGGTCTAAAATGTAATTCCGGCCTCTGAAGCTAGTGAGTCCCCAAGGGGTTAATCTGACCGTATACGGCCATAAGGGCCAGGGTGTGGGATCTATGGCAGGTCATCTTGTGGAACCCTGCATGTCTCCAACATGCTGTTTCCATCTCTCTCACCTAGTATGCATGGCCTTATGGGCGTTGGTGGATATGACAGCGTCTGGGCCCGGATAGCTTGGCCCCTCATTTTCCATTTTTCCAAGTAGATTAGAACTAGAGCAGGTAAAGTAGAAGAGAGGAAAATAAATAAAGAAGAGAATAAAGAGGAAGGACAGAAGAGGGGGGGGGGGCTGGGGGGGTGGAATTGCACAAGCATGGATCTAACCAGACGCCCCATAGGGGCGCGTGTTACCGCAATGGATATCTCAAGGTTTAATCGCATGTGATCGGTTACTATAGAGGCATGTCTGTTTGGGGGTCACTCCGCTGCTCTCATCGACTGTCCCTCCCCCGAGTACCTAAAAATGTCCCATATCTGCCAGGTGTTGGTATATTCCTCCTGCCTCTGCTGATTAGAGAGGACCAAGTCCTCCATGCGGCCTATCTCGTCGACCTTCCTAAGCCAGAGCGCAATCGTCGGCGGCTGAGGTGACTTCCAGTGAAGAGGCACGCAGGCCTTAGCCGCGTCCAAGAGGTGACGTATCAGGGATTTTTTATAGGTTCCTGCTGACATATCTGTTGCGTGGAGCAGAAAGTACGCCTGGTCATCCGGCACCACACTTTCCGTAAATGTCTGGGTAATGCGGCGCACCTCTTCCCAGAAGCCCCTGATCCGAGGACACGACCAAAAAACATGCAAGAGTGTACCCCTGGCCTGTTGGCATCTCCAACATTCAGCTGATGAGTTGGGAAAATGTTATTCAGGAGATCCGGTGTCCTGTACCATCGTACGAGGATCTTATAGTTCGTCTCCTGCGTTTTGGAACAGAGAGAGGATTTGTGGGTAAACATGAGTATGTTTAGTTTCTTGGCAGTGGAAAATTGAGTGTTCAGTTCCCTTTCCCACTTAGTAAGAGCCGGTATGCGATAGTCAGCAGGGGGGCAGATCAACATGGAATACATCAGAGAGAGTCCATGGGGTAGAGCTCCAGTTTCAACACATAAGGTCTCTAGAGTCGTGAGGGGAATCTGTGGCCCTGCAGGGGGCGGGAGGTCATGTAAAAAGTGGGATAGTTGGTTCGCCCTCAAGAAGTCAAGTCTATATGCTCCCGCGGGGTCTGCCAGTTCGGGGGCAGACTTCCATCTGCCTCTATCACTGAAGTGGGAAGCTTGAAAAAATCCAGCTTCCTTGAGGTCCATGAAACATCTGTCTTTCAATCCGGGTTCAAATTTGGGGTGTCCGATGATAGGTCGGAGGGGGGAGTCTCAACTAGATAGGGAGAACTGCGAAAAAAGGCGGGCGCAGGTTCCAATCGTGGTTCCTACCAGCGGGTGTCTCGTTACTCGTGTCGGCAAATCCGACAGGCACCAGGGGGCCCTCCGCAGCAGAACCTCCGACTGTTCCTGTTCCACCTGAGTCCAGAGCTTGGAGCCACTATGGCGACACCAGTCAAGGAGGCGCACTAAGTGTGCTGCCCAGTAGTATGTCTTGATCTCCGGTAGTGCCAGACCACCATGATTTTTCAGCAGTGAGAGTACTTTCCTCTGTATACGTGGCTTCCTCCCGGCCCACAGGAAGCGGGTAAATGCCGTGTGTACCTGCTTGAAATAACTGCCAGGTATGTGGATCGGGAGGGCTTGCAACAAATACAGAAATTTGGGTAAGATTGTCATTTTAAGAATGTTGCAGCGGCCTACCCAGGAGTGAAGGCCGCTGGTCCACTGCTGGAGTAGCTTTTGGACTTCCCTCAGGAGAGGGGGAAAATTTAGCTTGAACACCTGCGAGAGGGAAGGGGGTATACGTGTCCCCAGGTACGTCAGCGCCACGTCTGTCCAGTTAAAGCGGAAGTTGTCCTTGAGGTGAGATAGTCGTGTCCGCGAGATCTCTATTCCCATGGCCTCAGATTTAGTGAGATTCATTTTTAAATTAGACAGCTGGCCGTAAATGTCAAATTCTCGCATGACGTTCGGCAGGGAGATGTCTGGGTTGGTGAGGGTAAATAGTAGGTCGTCTGCGTAAGCGGAGACTTTATACTGCCTATCTCTGGTCCGTATTCCAGTGATGTCGGGGTTCAGCCGAACATGGCACAGGAAGGGCTCTAGGGAGAGCGCGAACAGGAGCGGAGACAGAGGACATCCCTGCCTCGTCCCATTGGTAATGGGGAACAGGTCAGAGAGCACCCCATTGGCCTTGACCCTCGCCGTCGGGCTTCTATATATCGCCGAGATCCAAGACTGCATTCTGCAACCCAGGCCTATATGTCTCAGTGTCGAATGCATAAATTGCCAGTCCACCCTATCAAAAGCCTTTTCGGCGTCTGTTCCCAGAAACAGGCTGGGCGTTTTACTGTCGGTTGCCATGTGCAGCAGGTTGAGGACCTTAGTGGTGTTATCGCGGGCTTCCCTGGAAGGCACGAACCCAACCTGGTCTAGATGGATCAGTCCCGGGAGATGTTTCTGCAACCGGGTCGCCAGGATTTTGGTAAACAATTTAAGATCTGTATTCAGAAGGGAGATCGGTCGATAGCTCCCACATTGGGTTGGGTCCTTGCCTTCCTTGTGAATTACCGAGATTTGGGCCTGCAACGTGGCAGTGTTAAAGGATTCCCCAGTCCCCAGGTCATTGAATAGCCTCACCATATGTGGCCCAAGAGAGGGAAGCAGGGCCCTGTAATAGGCGACAGTTAGGCCATCCGGTCCAGGGGCTTTGCCCGGTTTTGCTTCCTTCAGGGCTGTCTGTAACTCGGGTAGGGTGATAGGGTCTTCTAAGCTCTCTCTAGCCTCTGCTGTCAGGGAAGGCATTAGGGATGTAGAGATATAGTCTATGACTGAGTCTTGGTCTGTCGGGGCTTTGTCAAGATTATAGAGGGCGCCGTAGAAGTCTCTAAATTCCTGTGTAATCTGCTGGGGCATGGAACGTTTTTTCCCGGACTTAGACATAACACAGGGTATATAGGACGCCAATCGTTGCGTTCGGAGGGCGTTAGCCAAGAGCTTACCACATTTGTTACCGGAGACATAAGCTTTTTGTCTGCAGACCTGGAGCGCTGACTTAGCTCTGTATAGCAAGATGTCCTTCACCTGTGAGCGTATTTTTACGTAGGGGTATTTTTATGTGCAGCCTCTAGGGTGTGCAATTTGTCAAGGAGTTTAGACAGTTGTGCTGTCCTCTCGCGCTTCAGTCTCGCTCCGTGCTTTATAAGGATTCCGCGGATTACGGTCTTGTGTGCCTCCCAAATGGTTCCCACTGTGCTATCTGGGGCAGTATTAGTGGTGAAGTAGTGTCCCAATTCCCTGACTACCTCCGCCATTATCTCGGTGTCTTGCAGGAGGCTCTCGTTAAGCCGCCATACAGGTGTATGACCACCCCCTGAGTCAGCAATGGTGTATTTCAGGGCAATCGGGGCGTGATCAGACCAAGTGATTGATCCGATGGTGACTTCTTGTATTGCATGGAGTTGTCCGTGTGGTATTAAAAAGTAATCAATCCGCGAGTAGGATTGGTGCGGTCTAGAGTAGAAGGTGTAGTCCCGTTCTCCCGCGTGTAGCAAACGCCAAGCGTCTACCAGTTGCAGGGAGTGTAGAGTGTCACCTAGCTGTCTGTGAGAGTCACGAGTCAGGGATGATTTCCCGGAGGAGGTGTCCTCAGACGGGATCAAGGGGGTATTCAGGTCTCCACCTATAATCATATGGCCCTCCGCAAAGCGATGAAACTTCAACAGGTGTTTTTTAAGGAATCCCTCTTGGTGGACATTAGGGGCGTATAAGTTAGCAAAGGACACCTTCCTGTCTCCTATCATGCCTTTCAGGAACAGGAACCGTCCATTGTCGTCTGTCTGAACGCTGAGTAGCTTCCATGGAACTCTCGCGGCGACGAGAATGGAGACCCCTCTTGATTTCGCCTCTGTGTTCTGGGAGTGGTAGGCAGAAGGGAAATTCCTGTTTTTTAGGAGGGGCAGGCTGCTGTCCCTGAAGTGGGTTTCCTGCAACATTACAATGTCAGCTTTCCTGACACGCATGTCGTGTAGCAGCATACGTCTCTTTTCGGGTGTATTAAGGCCCTTAGCATTGAGTGATACTACATTGAGTGTCTCCATACTCGTGCAAAACGGGGGGGGGGGGAGTAAAGTGTCTTAGGTGGGGGAAGTAAAGATAGAAAGAACTGTAGTGTGAGAGAGTAAAAGCAAAGGGTCTACACTAGGGTGTGTAGCCAAAGTTCAACTACGGTAGCCAAATATAACGGCTAAGGCGCTCACCGGGATTCCGGCAATCGAGCACGGTCCTAGGTGGGGAAGTAACTAGACAGGGCCAGGAAGCGAGCCCCCAGCTCCCCACCCAAACCCGGCAAAAACAGTAATCATCTGTAAACAATAGATAACACGGCATAACTTATTAAACAATTATTGCAGACAGTAACGGCAATAGCAGCATTAAATGAAACCATTGTTGTAAAAGTATAAGAAAAAACAAAGAAAAAACAGGACAGGAGGCACAAATTGAAAGTGCAAATGACATATATGATGATGTTCCCAAAACAGAGTGTCTCCCGCCCGGCTCTGAAACCCAGGGTCATCCCCCTCCTCCCACTCCACCTCACTAAGTGGGTTTCCACATTCTCGTGAGCACCATGCCTCAAGGTCAGGCAGTTCACTGCCTTCACCCATATCCCCAGAAGTAGCTCGTCACCTCCCACCTCCTGGGTATCTGTACAGGTTGCGTGTTACGTGTCCCCCCCTAAATACATCCTGGTATTGCGTGGGCCCCACCCACCCACCCGGGTTAGGACCTGTGGAGACGTATATAACACCGGACCGTTTGCTGCGGGACAAGACCAGGCCTCCCCCTCCCCCGACACGGGTGCCCCCCCACTGCATGGGCATGTAAAAGCCCCAAAACCTCCTCGCGTGGATTATCACCCCTAGGGTATAGCAATGCGCTGATGGCTCAGGATTGTGTCACATTTGGTTCAGGTGGGATCCCCTGCCATCATATTGGGCCCGAGCAACATTCCGGGTGGGGGGACAAATATCTGCAGGCAGGGTGTTTCAGCTTGCGGGGCACAGGAGCAGTACAGTCTGCACACAGCAGTCACAGCCCCTCCGGGGCGTCATAGTCTCCGTTGTTAGTTCCGCTGGGATAGGGAGTGGGGCCAGGCGACCAGCATGTATGGACCCGATGGGGGAGGGGGGGGTTAGTCATCCAGGGGGCAAGATAAATCCCCCGCAGGGCGTAGATGTCAGCATAGGGAGGGCATGGGATCTGTGATGCTAATCACCCACGTCTGGAGCGTGAAAACTTGTGCATCCCTGCGGAAGGTAACAGCGAGGGGGTAGCTCCATCTGTAGGTGAATTCTGACTCCCTGGCGAGGTCCAGTAGCGGTCTCAGCAAGGCCCGACGGCGTAGTGTCGCCCTAGACAGGTCAGGTAGGATTTTAACACGCGATCCGTCCGCCTCCAGCTCCTCTCGGTCCCAGGCTCTGCGCTGGATGGTCTCCCGTAGGACGTAGCGATGGACCCTGCACACTATGTCCCGAGGCCTGTCCGGATCTGCTGGCTTAGGGCCTAGCGACCTGTGCGCCCTGTCCAGTTCGACGGTGGCCTCTGGATCCCCCAGGATGTCTCTGAGGAGCTCCGTGACTCGTGCTCCAACGTCCTCCGGGCCATCCGACTCAGGCACCCCCCGTATCCGCAGGTTGTTGCGGCGGCTCCGGTCCTCCACATCCTCCAGGTGGAGCTGTAGGGAGATCGCCGCCTCTCGATGTTGTTCGCGGGCTTGTTCAAGCGCCGCGACCCGTGCCTCCAGCGAGGAAACCGACTCCTCTCCGTTTGTCACCCGGTCAGCGAGGGTGGATACTTCCCCTCTCACCTCCTGGATGTCGCGTCTGTGCGTCTCCTCCAGACGTAGGATCAAGGCCTCGATATCGGATCTCGTGGGGAGGGCCTGAAGCAGCGTACGGATGTCTTGATCCAGCTCTCCCATCTCCGGTAAGCTCAGGGAAGGCATCGTCATCTGGGAGGGTGTCTCCGGAGAGGGGGGTAAGGCGTAGCTTGTGTCGGGGACCGTATCTCCAGGGGATAGTGGCCGGGCCTCCTCTTCGTCGGCTCCACGTGGGGAGCCTGGCAGTGCTGGTAGGTCACCTTCCGGGGGGATCTCCTGTAAGCGCTTGAAATACCTCTCTATTTCGCCCGAAATTTTTCCAGCCGGGGTCCCCCGTGTAGTAGCCCTGGTCTTGTACTTTTTGGCAGAGTACATGCCGGTTTTAATCGTGTTTTCAGCCGAGTATTGGGCGGACAGGCCGGGAGCTCAGAGAACAAGCTGCCTCACTCAGCCATGTCCAGGCCACGCCCCTAAACTAGATGTCTTGATAGTAAAAATGTTCTGATAAATTTTCATTCGAATGCTCAAAGAAAATAATTTAACCATGTATAACGAGCTTTAGGCACAATGGGATTTGTCATCACTTATTGCTGAGATAAATAACAAGTTGTAACAAGTGGGAAGTAAAAATACATTAAGCACTTACATAAACTTAGGCAGGCCATAGACATTGCAAATTTATTTCCTGCAACCGCAGGTTGCAAGAAAGAAATTGGCATGATTCCCTCATCAACAAAGACCGTGCTGAGACTTTTTTTTTTTTTTTTTGTTTTGTGCTACTTATTTATATTGCTCCATGTTGCTGTATCGAAAAATCTGACATAGCTTAACTTAGGGCACAAAAATGTTAACTTTCAATAATTCTCACTAGCCCCTTAACGTTGTAAACACACATAACCTTGTAAAAGTAGCAGTGTCACTGGGCTCTACATAGTTAAATAGTTGGTTCAACAAGTAGAGCTGTGGAATGGACTTAAAGACCCACCCACTACAGACTGTCAGCTAAAAACCCAAATGGGGGTTGAGGGCGACAGATATAAGACTGTTCACCCTGCACAAGGTGATAGAGAGAAGTGACTGGTTTTAAAACGGTCAAAGGCAAATGTTTTATGCTGTATTACTGTGCAGATCTAAAAGAAATGCACAAAGCACACCCAAATTCCAGGTATGATATGCGTACCTCTTGTAGTTGGACACAGTTTGCTTATCCTGGAGTTCAACTTTAAAGACAACCAAAACGGACTGGTTCTAAATATTGTTGATCATCTCTGCTATATAGTACCATAGATGTTAAAGGTTCGTTTATATAAGTGAATCAAAGTTGGCAAGTCTAAAAAAGCAAAAGAGGTAGTGTTGTAGAATGGCTAATATTTTAAAAATATCCCAGAACAAGCTTTCGATGTTGTAAAAACGTTTTATTTGCATGGTTTTTGGTTGCACTTTAGAGGCTCAGTTTGACTTCCAAGATAATTTAAATCTTTGTATTGCTAGAAAATTTATTTTTATCCATCATTGTAGAAGGTTTTTGACCACAGTGAATAAAATAGTCTAATTTTGCATTTTTATTTTGTCTGTACATTTGGTTTGTGGAAACCTGTAATTATGCAAGCTTCCCATCATTTTGTGTAAGGTAAAGAGAGAGCCCCATCAATAAAGAATGGCCCATGGCAGCTAGTCTCTTCAGTGTCTTGACACGCACTGCCTGTCATTTTGCATTGCCCGCTAGGTCTGTATGCTCACATGTCAGATGGTGAAGGGACAAGGCAGTGCTTCTCTAATCCACACCCAGAGACTCTACTGACAGCTCATCTATCTGAAGGAAGAGGCATTTCACATGTCTTCCTTAGGTTTAGAAATGCTTTAATTTCTCCTGTCACCTCCCTTATTTTGAGTCAGAATGTGTCGAAGAAACTTTAGTGGTACCAAATCTTTTATTTTAGACACAAGGGCAGAAGTCAAGCTATTGTGGGTCACTGGGGCCATTTTTTTCCTCATTTTGGTTAATTTTGTGAAAAGTTATCCAATTTTAATGGACGTTGGTTTATCAGGTAAAATAATTGTAGCGTGATTTTGTGCAGATTTTTTATTGCCTGCTGTAGAAGGACAGTAGCTATAACCAAGTTATTACTATAGGCCTCACCTAATTTGTTTGTAAATAGATTTTCATATTCTTGAATGCTCAGGAAAAGGGAGCAGTTGATGCTTCTGGGTGCTTACCTTTTCTCAGATACATACCTCATTTATGAAGTGGATCTGTGTTTCCAACAGAAGGGGGGGGGGGAGTTAATAAAAGCTAGAGCAGAAAGAGTTGAGTTATTCATAGCAACCAATTGGATTAACCACTTGAGATCTGCTCTATAGACAAAAGACGTCCACAGCGCGGCTCTCAAGTGCCGAGTGGACGTTCTTGGATGTCTTTTTATGTGCATTACCAGTGCGCGCCGCTGGGGGCGCACATCGGGTAAACACTGTGTCGGCGCATTGCTGAAAAGCCAATGCGTGTTCCTGGCGGCCGCGATGTCCGCCAGGTACCCACGATCTGTAAACACAGAGCTCCACGTCCTGTCAGGGAGAGAGGAGACCGATCTGTGTCCCTTGTACATAGGGACACAGCATCGGTCACCTCCCCCAGTCAGTCCCCTCCCCCCACAGTTAGAACACACCCAGGGAATACATTTAACCCCTTCCTCACCCCCTAGTGTTAACCCCTTCCCTGCCAGTCACATTTATACAGTAATTGGTGCATTTTTATAGCACTAATCGCTGTATAATTGTAAATGGTCCTAAATTTGTGTCAAGTGTCCGATATGTCCGTCGCAATATCGCAGGCCTGGCAAAAGAAAATCGCAGATCGCCGCCATTACTAGTAAAAAATAAATCTATCACCTATTTTGTAGGCTCTATAACTTTTGCGCAAACAAATCAATATACGCTTATTGCAATTTTTTTTTTAAACAAAAATATGTAGAAGAATACATATCGGCCTAAACTGAGGATTTTTTTTTTTTTAATTGGGATATTATTATAACAAAAAGTAAAACATATTGTGTTTTTTTTTTTTATTCCAAATTTTCTGTCTTTTTTTTTGTTTATAGCGCGAAAAAATAAAAATCACAGAGATGATCAAATGCCACCAAATAAAAGCTCTATTTGTAGGGAAAAAATATGATAAACAATCTAATTTGGGTACGGTGTTGTATGACCGCGCAATTGTCATTCAAAATGCGTCAGCGCTGAAAGCTGAAAATTGGTCTGGGCACCAAGGGGGTTTAAGTGCCCAGTAATGAACTGGTTAATTTGCTCTGTCTGGGAGCCTTCACCTAGTGACCTAATGCATAGGTCAGAATGGCTCTAGCTGCTGTCTCATAATATAGCCTGTGTGGTGATGTCTCCAGAGAGTATGTTTTATTTCGCCCTGCACTCCTATGCTTTCTTTTTAAATACAACTTTTATTTTCCCACAGTACCTGGACATGTCCCATTCAGCTCACTAAAAGGCACATCGTTTGAAGACAAGATCTTTTTGAACTGGAAGGAACCGATGGAGCCAAATGGCATTATCACTCAATATGAGGTACCACTGCTCACATCTGCGGAAATGTCTTTGTTAAAATAATGGCCGTAATTAATCATGCTGGATTATACAGATTGTTGTTTGAAAGTTCCTAGCAGCTTGAGGTTATTGGACCGTCATGAAGGGCACGGTAGTGATGAGAATAGTGAAACCCATGGACAGGTGCCGAACAGTCTGTGCTGGTCACATTGCGGATTGTTGTAATAAATTACCAAACACAGGGATCATTAGCACAAAACAAAAATCTGCAGACTTGTTATTTTGTTATTATTGCCTAAGGAACCTTTAAATTGAATTTGCAGTATTCGTAAATGTTATATGGTGTCATGGCTACAAAGGCCATTTTGTAAAAACTTTTTTCTCTCAACAGGTCAAATACAACAGTATACGATCTTTTGATCCTGCAGTGCCTGTGGCAGGACCCCCTCAAACCGTTACTAAACTTTGGAATAGTACACATCATGTTTTCTCTCAACTGCATCCAGGCACTACATACCAGTTCCTTTTAAGGGCTAGTACTCTCAAAGGATTTGGACCAGCAACAGCCATCAATGTTACTACCAATATATCAGGTAATATACCCAATATGCACACCAGCTATGGGCAATCTATTGATTCATGTGTCGCTAATATAAAATCCACTTTTGTGTTTTCTAATGTGTATTTATAGCCCAGAGTTTTTCTGTCGTTTTTAATTGAATAGGAAGAGTTAAAATTCCATTCAGGTTTTTAATTGCTATTGCTAACTAAATATATTTGCTGTAGTTTTTCATTCAAACTTTAGGCCCCATGCACACGAGACGCAAATGCAAACACATCTAAACACACGTTTTCAAAGACAAAAACCGGCGTTTTAAACGCCCGTTTTTGCCGCAAATTTCGTGGCGTTTTACCGCGTTTGCGTTTATAAGCGTTTAGTTAAGAGACATTATAAGACCCTCCCTAATCTCAAAAAACAATATTATTTAACCATTTCAGCCATTTTGTGAGACCAAAGTGAGTAGCAGCTGAAAGAGCAGCAGTATACTTGTATTTAGCGTGTCACTTGCCACATCACCTGCCACAAGCTGTGGATTGTCCACTTGCCATGTCACCTGCCACAAGTTGTGAATTGTCCACTTGCCACGTCATCTGCCACGTCACCTGGCCATGCCACCTGCCACGAGTTGTGGATTGTCCACTTGCCACATCACCTGACCACGTCACCTGCCACAAGTTGTGGATTGTCCACTTGTCATGTCACCTGGCCACGTCACCTTCCACAAGTTGTGGATTGTCCACTGGCCACGTCACCTGGCCATGTCACCTGCCACAAGTTGTGGATTTTCCACTTACCATGTCATCTGGCCACATCAGCTGCCACGTTACCTGGCCACCTCACCTGCCACAAGTTGTGGATTGTCCGCTAGCCACGTCACCTGCCACAAGTTGTGGATTGTCCACTTGCCATGTCACCTGCCACAAGTTGCGGATTGTCCACTTGCCATGTCACCTGGCCACGTCACCTGTTCACATCACCTGGCACGTCACCTGGCTACAAGTTGTGGATTGTCCACTGGCCACGACACCTGCCACGTCCCTAAGCTCAAAAAACAATATTATTTAACCATTTCAGCCATTTTGTGAGTAGCAGCTGAAAGAGCAGCAGTATACTTGTATTTAGCGTATCACTTGCCACATCACCTGCCACAAGCTGCGGATTGTCCACTTGCCATGTCACCTGCCACAAGTTGTGAATTGTCCACTTGCCACGTCATCTTCCACGTCATCTGCCACAAGTTGTGGATTGTCCACTGGCCACGTCACCTGTCACTTCAACTGGCCACTTCACCTGCGACAAGTTGTGGATTGTCCACATGCCACGTCACCTGACCAGGTCACCTGACACAAGTTGTGGATTGTCCACTTGCCATGTCACCTGGCCATGCCAACTGGCCACTTCACCTGCCACAAGTTGTGGATTGTCCACTGGCCACGTCACCTGCCACAAGTTGTGGATTGTCCACTTGCTACGTCACCAGGCCATGTCACCTGGCCACATGACCTGGCCACGTCACCTGCCACAAGTTGTGGATTGTCCACTTGCCACATGACCTGGCCACGTCACCTGCCACGTCACCTGGCCATGTCACCTACCACAAGTTGTGGATTGTCACCTGGCCACGTCACCTGGCCACATCACCTGCCCACAAGTTGTGGATTGTCCACTTGCCACATCACCTGGCCACGTCACCTGCCATGTCACCTGGCCATGTCACCTACCACAAGTTGTGGATTGTCACATGGCCACGTAACCTGGCCACAAGTTGTGGATTGTCCACTGGCCACGTCACCTGGCCACGTCACCTGCCCACGAGCTGTGGATTGTCCACTGGCCACTTCACCTGCCCACAAGTTGTGGATTGTCCACTTGCCACATCACCTGGCCATGTCACCTGCCACAATTTGTGGATTGTCCACTGCCCACGTCACCTGCCACACGTTGTGGATTGTCCACAATGCAATGCAAGCAATTACAGTTGTTTATGTTTTTTTAATGGTTTTTCATAATTTCCCATAATTTTTGAGATTTTTAATGTAAAAAAAATAGGTCACCTTTAAAAACGCCTATAACCGAAAATCGTGGCAAACCGCCGGTGCCGCGTTTAGCGCGTTTTGCGTCTGAGACTCGAAAACTTTTGCGTCTGAACCCATTTGTTTGCTTTTGGAAAAACAAGGGTAAACTCAACTGCCTAAAAACGGCAATAAACGAGATTGTGTGCATGGACACATAGGATAACATTGAATGTGTTCAGGGGCAGTTGAAAAAAATGTCCAAATGCCTCTGAACTCGAGTTAACTAGTGTCTCGTGTGCATGGGGCCTTAAATGGCTGTATAAATGCTTTTAACTTTATATACATTTTTATAAATTTAGCAGTATTTACAGCTAAACTACTATAGTGTAGCTTCAGAAAGGAACTACAATATTTGAACTAAACGCTTATGAAGCAGGGAATCGGACTTAAAGGACTTGTTCATATCGGTGTGTTTTTTATTCTGCATCAAAAATTCATGGACAGTGTTTAACATGGATTTTTATGGCTCTTGTTCACACCAATGCAGTCAACGAAAGTAGTTTTTTTCTGTATGGAACTTGGCAAAATGCACCAGAATGCGCATGTCCTCAACTGAAATGATGGGGAAACATGCAAAAACGCGTCTAGAATGCAGAAATTGTGGTGTTAACTGGTCCTTAAACATTCACTGCAGGTGAGAGTATCCTTAAAGAATGGGTTTTAACCACTTAAGGACCGCCTAATGCCGATATACGTCGGCAGAATGGCACAGCTGGGCAAACCAACGTATATGTACGTTGCCCTTTAAGCCCAGCCGTGGGTCGCGCGCTGGAATGTGGCGATCGGTCCCCGGAGCTGAAGAACGGGGGGAGCCGTGTGTAAACACGGCTTCCCTGTGCTTCACTGTGGCAGCTGCATCGATCGCGTCATCCCTTTTATAGGGATCAATGATGTCTCACACCTACAGCCACACCCCCCTACAGTTGTAAACACACGTTGGGGAACACATAACCCTTACAGCGCCCCCTGTGGTTAACTTCCAAACTGCAACTGTCATTTCCACAATAAACAATGCAATTTAAATGCATTTTTTGCTGTTAAAATGACAATTGTCCCAAAAATGTGTCAAAATTGTCTGAAGTGTTCGCCATAATGTCGCAGTCACGAACAAAATCGCTGATCGCCGCCATTAGTAGTAAAAAAAAAAAAATGAATAAAAATGCAATAAAACTATCCCCTATTTTGTAAATGCTATGAATGTTGTGCAAACCAAGTGATAAACTCTTATTGCGATTTTTTTTTTTTACCAAAAATAGGTAGAAGAATACGTATCGGCCTAAACCGAGGACATTTTTTTATATATATTTATATATATATATATATATATATATATATATATATATATATATATATATATTTGAGGTATATTTATTATAGCAAAAAGTAAAAAACATTGCATTTTTTTCAAAATTGTCGCTTTTTTTTTTGTTTATAGCGCAAAAAATAAAAACTGCAGAGGTGATCAAATACCACCAAAAGAAAGCTCTATTTGTGGGGAAAAAAAGGATGCCAATTTTGTTTGGGAGCCACGATGCAGTGCCGAATGGCAAAAAGGGGCCTGGTCCTTTAGCTGCATTTTGGTCCGGGGCTTAAGTGGTTAAATCACAGTGATCAAGTCATTGCCACTGAGTGTTTAGTGAAATTCACTTTTCACTGCTTTATAATTATGCCTGGTATTGTTATGGGTTATATGTTTTCATCAAGTAGAATAATTAAACAAAAATAAGATAACAAATAGAACATGTATATTACCAATCCATTGCCTCAAAATGTCAATGTTGCAAGTGTTGTGGTACAGCCCAGACACTGTGTAACTTTATGGACTGCAAATGATCTTAACCACTTCACCCCCAGAAGGATTAACCCTCTTCCTGACCTGAGCATTTTTTGCGATTCAGTACAGTGACGATTTAGCGACAATTGCGCAGTTGTGCAGCGTTGTACCAAAAAAAATTGCTTTTTTTTTACCTACAAATAGAACTTTCTTTTGGTGGTAGTTCATCACCTCGGCAGTATTTATTTTTTGCGCTATGAACCAAAAAAAAAAAAGACGTAAATTTAAAATAAGCTATTTTTTTAATTTTTGCTGTACTAAATATCCCCCCCCAAAAAAAAAAAAAAAAACGTATTTCTTCCACAGTTTATACCGATATGTATTCTACATATTTTTGGTAAAAAAAGCACAATAAGTTTATATTGATTGATTTTCGCAAAAGTTATAGCGTCTACAAAATAGGGAATAGATTTAAGACATTTTTATTTGTTTTTTTTTTATATTTTTTTTTACTAGTAATACTAGCGGTGATCTGCAATTTTTTTTCTATCGGGACTGGGACATTATGGTGGACACTTTTGACACCATTTTGGGAACATTGTCATTTATACAGCGATCAGAGCTACAAATGGCCACTGATTACTGTATAAATGTCACTGGCAGGAAAGGGGGTAAACACTAGTGGGCGTTCAAGGGGTTAAGTGAAGTGGTTCCTAGGGAGTGATTCTAACTGTAGGGTGGGATGGTCTCACTATAACATGATAGAAATCACTGCTCCCGATGACAGGGAGCAGTAGATCCCTGTCATGTTGCTAGGCAGAATAGGGAAATGCCTTATTTACAGAGGCATCGTCCCGTTCTGCTGCTCCATGACACAATCGCGAACCACCGGTCAACACAGAGTTCATGGGACCCGTGGGCACACTCCCTCAGCGGGCGCATCCGTTATGCAGCAAATTTAAAGGGACTTGCAGGTACGCCCATTTGCCTGCCCCCTGCCATTCTGCCGATGTAAATCGCCTTGCGGTGGCAGGCAAGTGGGTAAAGTAGGATTGGCACAATAAACATGTCTGGTGGTATAAAGGCAGTTGCATAAAATTTGTATTGTAGCTGCCATCCCAGCTGAGGAAACTGAGAACAAAGGAATTTAGCAAACATTTCCTACCACAAATTTTTAAGTGAAATGGCCTATAGCAATCATCCATGCATTAACCACTTGCTGACCAGCTGCTGTCATTATACAGTGGCAGGTCGGCTTGTTGCCACAAATCACCTAGCTGTTCAGCGGCTCCTTTAACAGCTACAGTGGGTGTGACAAGGAGCCAAAGCACATGGCAGGCAGCCGCAATGTCTGCCGGCCACCCACGATCCCCGTTCTGACAGGGGAGTTAAGAGTTATCGCCTGTTTCTAGTGATTGGGAAAAGCGATCTCTCTTTTCTCCCAGTCAGTCCCCTTCCCCACAGTTAAACCCCTCCCAGGGAACACATTTAACCCCTTGACCACTCCCCAGTGTTAACCCCCTCTTTGCCAGTGTAATTTATACAGTAATCGGTGCATTTTTGTAGCGCAGCATTATAAACCACAAATTTGGGTTGTGTTTTGATTAATTGCTTCTGGATTCTTAAAGTAGTCTGAAGCAAAATTTTACTAGGGGAATAAGAGCATCACACAAATTTATAACACATTTAAATATACTCACGTTTTCCTTATGGTCTTCTTCCCGGTCGTCGTCTTCTCGTTTTTCTCTCCGGCCGGAAGCTGGGTCTATTGATGACGCTCGACTTCGTTTTGTTGTTCATCCGTCGCCATCTTCGCCCGGTGACTCATCAATCCCAGGAGTCACCGCGGGCTGCGCCGGCCTCCCCGCCCGGAGTCGAATACTCCCCCTGAGTTAATTTATTAATATATGTGCTGAGCTGAGCTGCCATTGGCTCAGCTCAGCAAACGCCTATTGGAGCGCTGTCCTCCAATCAGCGGTTACGTACCGCGCATGCGCACGGCCGACAATCTAAAAATGTTTACATCGCTAGATGCACACTGCGGGGGGCGAAAGCTCATTGAAGCTCGGCTATCCAATACAAGAGGACGCTTTTTAAGAGGCGGGGATAGGGAAATAGGTGCGAGAGGAGGGGGCGTGAAGTATTATAATTTAGGCAGGGGTCCGAGCGGGGGAGTTACAGGGGGAGGGCAGGAGATTACAGGAAGAGAGGAGCAGGCATGCTGGGAGAGGTAGTATTATCATGGCGGCCGTGGAAGAGAACCAGGAAGTGAAGAAAACTTACGGAGGGAATAAAAGAAGAACTGCGGGGACGATTTTCATGAAAGTTACTGCTTTTAAAAGGTATTTTTATTGGCTACAATGTGGCATGTTGTGGAATGTGGCTTCAGACTACTCCTTTAAGCAAGCAACGATCCATTGACTTTAATATGAGGGTGGGGCATGTCAGGTAATGTCTCACAGGACTTTGTGACAGGTTATGTGACAGGACTTTTCTCTGGGATGGTTCTTTGCAGTGTCATACAAAGAACACACAGTAAACTCCAAACTGGGCTCTGCATTTTATGAGTAAAATGTTGACTTGTTTTGGAGTAATAATTGTAATTTTGTGCACTCAGGGGTGGTACTGAGAAAAAAAAAAAAACAGCCTTGGTCTTGGCAAAGACTGAGGTATGAAAAGTGTTCAATAGTAACATTTTATTAGTCATAGCAGTCAACAATTGTTTTTTTTTTTTTTTCTAGTTTAGGTTTGAAAATTAGGATTGTAACACCCCTGTTAAATTTGTATACAATTACTTTATTAGTATCATTTCTAATGCACAACATCGATTTGGCCACAATGTTAACAAATGCTGGAGTACTGGAACTACAGTTGCTTATTGTAGAGCGAGTTGTCATAATTACTTTTTGTTTTTTTATCTCAGTTTGACTGAAAATAGTAATTGTTATGGCAAATAACACACTCATTATAGCCCTGCAAACTAAGCCTTATGTATGTAATTTCAGTTTGCATTTCCACTGTATAATTCCAGGTTATCCTGTGTAAGGCATATGTGGATATTCATAATAAAATAAATCAGGAGGGCTGACTGGCCTTCTGCGTGGGACCCACCCATGTTTGTTGTTCATATCAAAAAGTTCCACAAAGAATCACTGCTCAGTGTATATGTGATTGGAAGCTGTTAAGCAATTTCAGTAAAAACAAATCAAAACCCGTCTTGTTTTGACCTGACCTCAGAAGTATAAATTCAGATTGGTTGTGTGAGAACCATTATAAGTTAAAGCTCTTTATAGAATAAGGCCATGAGACCATTTAATGAGATGGGTCTGTTTCTCAATTCTTTGTGAAACACAACTTTTTTCACTGCAAAAACATTTTACATCAGAATAATATACATTTAATTTGGAATGTTTCTTTTTTTTTCTCATTTTGCTTTCCTTTAGCCCCAACACTACCAGACTATGAAGGTATTGATGCTTCTCTTAATGAAACTGCTACAACCATCACTGTACTGTTAAGACCTGCACAGGCAAAAGGAGCTCCTATCAGGTATGTGTTGCCGCAATTTGACCTAGGCATAGACTGTGCCAATTTCAGCCTTTTAGCCCATTAGAGAAAGATTGTAGTAGAATTGTTATTATATTGCAGATGCAGTACCTGCTGCTTCCTGAATGCAATTGTACTGCTGAATGGCGACTGCATCTGATAGGATGCTCTGAGGCCGTGTACACACGGAGGGACATGTCCGCTAAAACTGTCCGACGGACCGTTTCCAGCGGACATGTCTCCTCCGGATTTTCATCCGACGGCGTGTACACACCATCGGATCAAAATCTCTGCCGGCAGACAGCGCGGTGATGTGGCGGTGACGTTGACGCTGCCAAGTCACCGCACCAGGAAGTAAAAAAACTTCCACGCATGTGTCACATCCATTTGACGCTTGTGCGGGCACATATGTCCGCTGGTTAGTGTAAAGCATGCTTTAAAATTTGTCCGCCGGTCAGATATGTCCGCTAGCCCATACACACGATTGGATTTGTCTGCTGAACTGGTCCGTCGGACCAGTTTTAGCGAACAAATTTGATCGTGTGTACGCGGCCTTACTGTTTAGCCGATAAATTTTCACCCAGCTTAATACATTTTTTGATCAAATTTGAAAAGTGCTTTTTGGGCCATCCACGGCTTAAATATCAGCAATTTAGCATGAACAGGACAAAAATCAAGCTGTCCCTGCCCAGATTTAGATAGTCAGCTATCTTATATTTATAACATGTATGTAGTGCTTTGAAGCAGATACATATTTTCCTTTCCAGATGGTAAGAAGAAAGCATATTTTGTACAGCTGATAAAGGAAATGTTGTTTTTCATTAGGTGACCATAGATTACGATTAAGGTCAGGCTTGCTGAAACACACAACTTCTATTCCCATGGCCGTGGATGTATGCTTTGTATAAGGGTTAATGTGGTCTTATAGCACTATTCTTACCTTAAGGGAAGAGTAGGCTACTGGTAACACTTTTCAAGCCTTACCAACAACTCTGTCAATGTGAAAGGCTTCCTTTCATAGGTATGTAGTCCATTAGTAATTTAATGCAAGTAACTAAATATCTTCAGAGCTTGATTCACCCTACTGCAATGCAACTTTGATATTATTTTTATTGCTATTTTGTGGTATGACTTTGCATATTCTGTGTGGCCAAGTTGCACTGTTAATTGCACCAAAGTAGTGCAGTAACCTTTTCCAAGCTCACTCCATTCTTAATCACATTGATTAGAACAGGCACCTTTGAAAACAATGAGAATTCTCTTGTCATGCAATCTGTGTGACTCAAGTTGCATCATAAGTTACACTCGTTTGACACTTGGTGCTTTCAGGTTTATCAACCTATACCAGTATAAGTGCCCATACTAAGCATTTGCATAAGTACTTGTGCAAATGCTCCGATACTAAAACCAACATGTTGGCCTGCAGGGCCAGTTTGCAGTGTGATTTCAAACCCTGTCCAGTGTAACTTTGTTCAGCGCTTCAGGTGCGCATTGTTAAGTATATAAAAAAATATATTTGTGGGGCACACCCTAAAATGCATTTAGATTCAAGATGGTGCAGCTACAAGACCGACAAAGATTAAAAAACAGATTATAGCACACACATTAAAGTGGTTGTAAACCCCACTTTTTTACTTTTACCTACAGGTAAGCCTATAATAATGCTTACCTGTAGGTATAAAGAATATCTCCTAAACCTGTATAGTTTAGGAGATATTCACCTCGCAATGCGCTACTGATTGCAGCGGCGCATGCGCAGGGGGGAATCCACGGCGAAAGGACCGGCAGTTGCCAGACCTTGCCGATTTGAAATCTTCCGCGCGCATGCGCGGGAGTGACGTCATCGCCGCTCCAGCCAATCACAGCGATGGAGCGGCAATACCCAGAAGACACGCCGAGTCAAGATGATATCTTGCTCGCCGTGGACCAGGTAAGTTCTCTTCTCCTCGTTCCGAGGTAAGTATTTCATAATGAGCTAATATGCGGTGCATACTAGTTCATTATGGCTTTTGCCTTGCAGGTTTCAAAAAAAAAATTGTATATGCGGTTTACAACCGCTTTTAGTATATGACATTGGAAATCATACCTGAACTGGACTGAAAATCGTATCGTATTGAAATCGCACTGCAGCACATACATAAACCGGCTCTATAGAAAAACCTTTTGGTTCACATGTCGTGCCGAATTTGAAGCTCTGGCAAGCGCCCTACCGCTACCCCACAAGGGCAAAAACATGTGTAAAAAAATAAAAATGAATGCATCCAAGGGACAAATAGGTAGTAGTAATTGGTATTGGCAAGCACTTGAGAAAATGTTTGTTTTTAAAATGGAATACCCTCCAAAGGGAATAGTGGGGTTGTATTGGCACAGTAGACAAACTAAACTCAGAAGGAGAAAAAAAAATACACTAATATATATATATAATATCAAAATGCCATATATTAGCAATATGAACATGGTTTGTTTAATTTTACTTACGGTATATGTAATCAACAACAGTGAATAAGGTAATTTATACAAATGGTAATTGTGGTTAATGCAGTTGAATATGTATACAAAATAATTTGTCTATACAAAATATAAAAATGAATATTCTAAAACCTGGTTGTCTATAAATGTCATTCATTTCAATTCCCCAAATTCTCTGCTTTGTTTGCACAGGTGCTTATGTGTATGTTAAGCAATTCTGTATAATATACATTTACAGAACGTTGCGCTGTGGCAATCATTTATTTAATTTTTTTTGCTGCTCCTGACAGGTATGTTGGCCAGATTGTCAGTTATTGAAGGGTTATCTTCCTTATTGCCAAGAGCCTGTTAGCTGAATGGAAGGCTCATTACTGAAATCTGTAATTGTAGATATGACAAGGCTTCCTGGAACTTTACAAGTCTCTGCTGTCTCTGTCAATTATGGAATTCCTTTTCCCCTTTGTGGTTTGTGTCAGCTGAGCTCCATTTATTATTAAATTTTGATGCTACTGACTGGAAGCTGTGTGCACATGTATTAGACTTGTATTTCATATGGAAGAAGAGGAAGCTGCTTTGTTGTGTGGCTGAGCTTCACTCCAGTCACATTTCATTCAATGCTATGCTTTTAGGGCTGGGAATGTTTGCCTTTGCCATAGCAGCCTTAGAGAACATCAGCAAAATTTTATATGACATTCCGCTCATCTCCAAAAAATCGACTGCATTATTTAGACAGCACCAGCAAAATTGCTGAAATGACTAGGTGGAAGTAATGGCATTCATACAGTCTTTATATTCATTTTGTTGTGTTTTCTCAACACCGCTTGTCTAAGGAAAGTGCATATTGTCAATGGTAATGCTTGGTAATGAGCAGTACTCTGTGACCAATAACTTATTGTGAGGGAGAAGGCAGAAGCTTAGGTCAGGATGATCTAAACCAAATGGATCAGGGTGAGCACTGAGCTATTCCCTTGGCACATACCTAGAGACATTATTTTAATAGGACATGTAGCATATATATATATATATATATATATATATATATATATATATATAGTAAACAATACATTGTAGTTTGCTAAGGGTTAACGTTATTGCTCGATTAGCATGTTTCTTTATTAAAAATAGTTGTACACAGCTCTTCAAACCTATTTATAGGGTTCCTATGTTTGTTTTTTTTCATTTGTGCTTCCATTGGTACCCTATAGCACAGTTTTAGGTCATAATTGCAGTCCCAAGTGTGAAAGGGGCCTTAGAGTTTAAGTGACAAGTTCATGATGGACATGATGGTCATGATGAACATAAAATATACTAGATTTAATAAAATAAGTACACATTTATAATGCAATGACACAAATTACAAAAGAAAATAGGGCTTAAACTTGACTAAAAAGCCTTATACAGCAGGAAGATTCATCTGTGCTAATCTTCATGAACAAATGGAGAACATACAAAGTCGCATGACAAATATCCCATGATTTCCAATGAGTACCGTTCATATCTGTGCAACGTCAAAGTAGTCCCTGCACAGCTTTGGGACAACTTTGATGCGACTTGAGATCCATAGACCTCAAGATTTCACAGGCATTGCTTCAAGTCGTATGGCAAAGTTGCGTGACTTTCAGGTCATACAAGTTTGAAAAAGGGGCCCTAAGTGCACTTTAAACGTTTCTTGTCTTCTGCAGAAAGAATTTAAAGCGGAGCTCCACCCAGGAAAACAACATTTTCCCATATTGTTTAAAAAAATTAAATAAAAAAAACCTGGAAAAAAAAAATACTTACCCGAAATACCTGTTGCTATGCGGAAGTCCGTAATCTGCCTCTTCCACTCCGCGGTGCCTTTTCTTCTTGTCCTTCTCCTTGTGAATGGGGCGCGCTGCTTTCTGGGAACTGTGTGTGTTCTCAGAGAGCAGCGCGCCCATTCACAAGCCAGCGTGAGACTCGCGCAGGCACAGTAGGAAATGGGCAGTGAAGCCGTACGGCTTCACTGCCTGTTTCCCATAGTGTGGATGGCGGCGCGGGACCCGGAGCGATCGTGGGACCGGCATCGGGGGGGCCATCAGCGCGGGCAAGTAGGACAAGGTAAGTGTCCTTATTTAAAGTCAGCAGCTACACTGTTAGTAGCTGCCGACTTTAAAAAAAAAAAAAATTGCGGCTGGAGCTCCGCTTTAAATATACATATTTACCTCCCAGGTATATTCCACTGCCTTATGCTGAATGTAATCTTTGTGTTCTTGGTCATGTGACTGTCCAGCTTTCTGTACTGGGGAGAGGTCTAGTCATAAAATGAGCTGAAGATTGGGAATAGACAGAATGGCTAAGACCCATCTTCAGTCCCCTGCATTGTATTGTATGAGTAGGTGGAAATACTGAAGAGGTAAATGATGTTCTCCAGGAAAAATAGTTAGGGACCTAAATCCTACAATTACCTCATGGTTTTAGATGCTGGCAGGGGGTAAGGATCGTAATCCTGCATCTTACAGTGGTCAACTTTTATTTTTGTTTTTTACATACAGGTAAGCTTATAATAAAGCTTACCTGTAGGTAAAATAAATATCTCCTAAACGTGAACCATTTAGGAGATATTTTATCGAGCAGCAGCCAGTGAGGTCACCTGTGCATGCGCTCTGAAAACGAGGCATATATGTGCCGTGGCTTTAGAGCTGTGTGCTCATGCACAGGAGTGACAACGTTGCGGCTCGACCAACCAGACAGCCGGAGTCCCCGAACCCAGACAGAAGACTGGATGAGGATGGAAGCCTCTGTAGCAGTGACAGTGTGTCGCTGGAGGGCTTTAAGGTGTTTTTCACGATGTGCTAGTATGCAATGTATACTAGTGCATTATATTGACATGCAGGTGGAAACTTTTTTTCCTTAAAGACTTTACCATGGCTTTAAGGCCTCATGCATACCAGCGTTTTTGACGCTGCTCATATGGATGCGTTTTTCTTCTTTTTTTTTTTTTTGGCGGGGGGGGGCAATTAGAGGTGTTTGAAGGGCAAAAGAAGAAACACACACACCAGTAGCAGTGGTGTTTTGGCAGAGAAAATGCAAAAAAAATTGTTAAGGATAGATGCGTTTAGTGTTGATTCATTTTAATGGCCAGAATAAATTATTTTTCTGGGCAGTGAAATTAATTAACGTTCAAGTTCTTGGCACACCTTAACATATTACATTACATTTATGAGCATTTTTTGTTTTGCCAAAACATCACTGCCATGAGGAAGGGAGTCTAGGAGAGATGGCAAAAATGTCCAGTGTGAATGAGACCTAAAGAGATACTGAATTCTTAAAGCTGTTTCCAAAAATGCAAGCAGAGGAAAAATGACTACTCACCAGTATTGCCTGTAGACTCTCTGCCATTAATCCTTTTGTGTTTAGTGACTTACCTTTCCTTGTTCTGTACTTTTGCTTTGTGGGCTCTCTTGGTAGAGGCAGGTCTTTCCTTCATGTCAGAATCTCCATCCAGGAAAACTGTGAGCAGCATTACTAAATCTAACTTTAAATATTGTGATATTAGCAGTCAGGGGCCTTAATTCCCTATAACTTCACACAATTTTTCTTCTTTAGTTCTGATGCACTTTAAAGGGGTTGTAAAGGTAAGTTTTTACACCTTAATACATTAAAACGGAGGTTCACCCTAAAAAACATCTATGTACCATTACATCCAGCATACTTCGGATATGTACAGTATGCTGCACTTTTTTTTTTTTTTTTCGCTGTACATACCGTTTAAAAGTAATTTTTCACCTGGCTTCGGGTTCCCTCTCCCGCGGGGAATAGGCTTTCCTAGGAAGAGGCGTAGATGATTGACGTGCGGTTAAGGCACGTCACGCGTTCCAAAAATAGCCGAGCTAGGACTCTGCTCTATACGGCGCCTGCCGTGTAGATCTGACTGTGCAGGCGCCGTATAGAGACGGATGAAAAAGAACTTTTAAACGGTATGTACAGCGGGAAAAAAAAAAGTCCAGCATACTGTACATATCCAAAGTATGCTGGATGTAATTGTATATATTTGTTTTAGGGTGAACCTCCGCTTTAAGGTGAAAGAACATCCGTCAATAATGCCCCCCCCCCCCTTATACTTGCCTGACCCTTCGAAAGTACCGCGCTCGCCCCCGACATCCTCTTCGGCGTGGGAGCGCACCCACAATAACTCAACACCATGCAAGCTCGCTCGCGTGAAGGTGTTGAGTCCTTGCAGAGGGGAGCTGAGACATCCGCCGAGGGACCCCAGAAGACCAGGTTCGGGCCACTCTGTGCAAAACGAGCTGCACAGTAGAGGTAAGTATAACATGTTTGTTATTTATTTTTTTCTTTGATCCTTTAAGCTCGAAACACTTGTATCCTTTAGGATGCATTCACACCTGAGGGTTTCAAAGTAATTTTTATAGCGATTTTGCTGCAATTTTATTCAGACCATCAATGTAAAAGGCAGAAAAACGCCTGTAATCTGCCCCAAAGAAGCTCATATTAATTTTTTGGGCTCAGGGCATTTTTCATGCATTTTGCTTCAGGTGACAAAATGCTCACATAGGAACAGGTGCCATTGAAATTAATGGGATTTTGCTTGTTGGGCGTTTGTTGGGCGTTTGTTGGGCGTTTGTTGGGCGTTTGTTGGGCGTTTGCTGGGCGTTTGCTGGGCGTTTGCTGGGCGTTTGCTGGGCGTTTGCTGGGCGTTTGCTGGGCGTTTGCTGGGCGTTTGCTGGGCGTTTGCTGGGCGTTTGCTGGGCGTTTGCTGGGCGTTTTTACGCTGGGCGTTTTTACGCTGGGCGTTTTTACGCTGGGCGTTTTTACGCTGGGCGTTTTTACGCTGGGCGTTTTATGAGCTGAAAATGCTCAGGTGTGAATGCAGCCTCAACGCAACAGGTCACATGAAAACTGTGCTGTCAAACTGAGCTTACATAACATAACTATAGTATCCAGTATGCATTGCATGTTTATATTTTGTTGTTTCTTTGCAGTGACTATAAGACAATGCAGGTTATGTACCATCTGCTTTAAACATTTGTAAGGATCATGTCTTCAACTATAAAGATGCAAGGCAGTCTATTTCGGTACAGTGGACAGATTTCTGTCCATCTGTGCCTGTATTACAGTATGTCAGTTATAGTTTAGTTCTCTATATTCTAGAGGTGGAGATGCCTGTCAGCATTTCCTGTTTTTAATGCAATGACAACTGCAAATCGGTGCCTCCAGCAGAGCCCATAGCCAGTCATTATGTTCGGCCCAGGGTCTGAGCCTCCCATAATTTCAATTGAAAGGGAAATGCTAACAAAACAATTTAAAAATATCATACTAAGAAACAAATTTACTCTTTTGAGGTTATATTGTAAATTGATTATTTTTGGCAAATATAAACATGCTTTTATAAACAGAACTTTATAAACTAGAATCTCCATAATGGAAATCAATAAAGACTTGATTTAGATTTTAGTTCACTTGTACTGTGCCACACTGGGTAGCCCTGATGTTGTATGCCTCATCTTAAATCCCAATTAGGGTCCTGACTACCCTCTCAATATTGGATAGGGCCCCGTTTTGCCACTTAAACAGCCCTGACCCATTAAGGTATATACTCTACAAGACCTCTGAAGGATGCTGTGGTATCTGGCACCAAGCTGTAAGTCACAGATCCTTTAAGTCCTTTAGACTTACTGCACATGTCCTTTTAGACTCAGTGGTGTTTTCTTTAACCACTTAAGACCCGGACCTTTAGTCAGCTGAAGGACCCGGCCAGGTTTTGCGATTCGGCACTGCGTCGCTTTAACAGACAATTGCGCGGTCATGCGACGTGGCATTTTTCTAGCTTTTTTTGAGCTTATGAAAAACCCTAGTGTGCACGGAGCCTTAAGTTGCGGGTTGAGACCTCCATGGATCAGACTTTTTTTACCAGCACATCGCACAGATGTTTGATTGGATTAAGATATTGAGAATTTGGAGGCTAAGTTGACACTAGCTTCAGTTGCTCCATGGTGCTATTTTGAAGCTCACAGGTCCATTGTAGGCACTTTTGGCTGCAGACATGGGTCAGCATGGGTACCCTGACTCTGAGCAAGACCCATATGCATTAAACTGAGATGCACTATATGTTCTGACACCTTCCTATTGGATTTAGTATTAACTTTTTCAGCAATTTGAGCTACAGTAATACAGTTAAAGGAAAATTGGTCGCACACCATGAAAGAACTTGTGTAGAATAGTCTCTTTATTGTCAAATGACGTAAACAGGATGTTACAGGAACATTGGTAGACCAGTTTAACACTGATAACTTGTTCACTATTACTATTCTATTGGATCAGACTACATGGGCCAGCCTTGGCTCACCACTCTTGGCTGCTCATGACACTGTCGCCGGTTCACTAGCTTTCTTTCCTTGTGTTACTTTTGGTAGGTCTCGAGCACTGTAGACCAGGAGCATCCCACATAAGCTGCAGTTATGGAGTTGCTCCGATGCAATCATCTAGCTTTTACAGTTTGGCCTTTTTCAAAGTCACTCAAAAACGTGTGCATAACAAGTGAAAAGTGTAGAGCTATATCTTTAAGACGTTTAAGTTGCCCCAAATGTGTTATAATACTGTATCTCCATCTCCATTGTAAATATGTGTCCAAAATGAACAATGTAAAAAAAAAATGATTAAAGTGTTTTCGAGTAATTATCTTAGTGCTGCTTCATAATAATTTCACCAAAAAAATGCATACTGTATATATTCCTTGCAAATTATCACACTTGTGAAAGTGTCTTAATGTAAGCACTGCAGTTTGAAGTTGAGAGACTTCAATGATGGTGCTCTCCACAGTACCACTGTGTGCTCTCCAAGTGCAAGCACACACCCCAAATGTTGCAACCCCTTAAAATAATAAGACTAAGCTTAGAGCACCAGCAGAGGACTCCAGTAGAGGAGGTGCAGGCCCACTATATGCAATTCCATTACAGGAAAGTATCAGATGTTTATTATTTTTGGAACATAAAATGCTACCCTTTACAAAAGGTCTTAAATATATAGCACAGCATGTTTCATTTTTATATACTGTTACTATGGTTTAATTTGAGATCATAGTGTGCTGTTCAGCTGCTGGATTTGTAGGAGGCTTGATCAGAAGTGTAGAGTATTTAACATCGAACGCAAATCCTTACGCATTGGCTCTGCTTATAACACATCAACTTTAGGTGCAACATTGTATGTTTGCTATGTAATATATCCCACCCACTTTTGTTGACATTGTAACGAGATAATCCATGTTCACATTACCCGCCAGTGGTCATATTGGTATGGCTGATTGGTGTATGCCCATTGAGTGTGTATGTTATGCCTTTTGTGTGGGATTTTCCTCCTTCCAAAACCAAAACATACTTTGCTTTAACTGGCTCTAGAATATGAATTGGTGCTGAATAAGCTACAAACATTAGAATCTCCTTGTATAAAAGAAATACACCATAAGTACAATTTGATACGACATCTTTGCAATGCATATACAGTGCAGAAATAAGTATTTGAACACCCTGCTATTTTGCAAGTTCTCTCACTTGGAAATCATGGAGGGGTCTGAAATTGTCATCATAGGTGCATGTCCACTGTGAGAGACATAATCAAAAAAAAAAAAATTCCAGAAATCACAATTTATGAATTTTTAACTATTTATTTGTATGATACAGCTGCAAAGAAGTATTTGAACACCTGTCTATCGGCTAGAATTCTGACCCTCAAAGACCTGTTAGTCTGCCTTTAAAATGTCCACCTCCACTCCATTTATTATCCTAAATTAGATGCACCTGTTTGAGGTCATTAGCTGCATAAAGACACCTGTCCACCCCATACAATCAGTAAGAATCCAACTACTAACATGGCCAAGACCAAAGAGCTGTCCAAAGACACTAGAGACAAAATTGTACACCTCCACAAGGCTGGAAAGGGCTACGGGGAAATTGCCAAGCAGCTTGGTGAAAAAAGGTCCACTGTTGGAGCAATCATTAGAAAATGGAAGAAGCTAAAATGACTGTCAATCTCCCTCGGACTGGGGCTCCATGCAAAATCTCACCTCGTGGGGTCTCAATGATCCTAAAAAAGGTGAGAAATTAGCCCAGGACAACACGGGAGGAGCTGGTCAATGACCTGAAAAGAGCTGGGACCACCAATTCCAAGGTTACTGTTGGTACTACACTAAGACGTCATGGTTTGAAATCATGCATGGCACGGAAGGTTCCCCTGCTTAAACCAGCACATGTCAAGGCCCGTCTTTAGTTTGCCAATGACCATTTGGATGATCCAGAGGAGTCATGGGAGAAAGTCATGTGGTCAGATGAGACCAAAATAGAACTTTTTGGTCATAATTCCACTAACCGTGTTTGGAGGAAGAAGAATGATGAGTACCATCCCAAGAACACCATCCCTACTGTGAAGCATGGGGGTGGTAGCATCATGCTTTGGGGGTGTCTTTCTGCACATGGGACAGGGCGACTGCACTGTATTAAGGAGAGGATGACCGGGGCCATGTTTTGCGAGATTTTGGGCAACAACCTCCTTCCCTCAGTTAGAACTTTGAAGATGGGTCGAGGCTGGGTCTTCCAACATGACAATGACCCGAAGCACACAGCCAGGATAACCAAGGAGTGGCTCTGTAAGAAGCAAATCAAGGTTCTGGCGTGGCCTAGCCAGTCTCCAGACCTAAACCCAATAGAGAATCTTTGGAGGGAGCTCAAACTCTGTGTTTCTCAGCGACAGCCCAGAAACCTGACTGATCTAGAGAAGATCTGTGTGGAGGAGTGGGCCAAAATCCCTCCTCCAGTGTGTGCAAACCTGGTGAAAAACTACAAGAAACGTTTGACCTCTATAATTGCAAACAAAGGCTACTGTACCAAATATTAACATTGATTTTCTCAGGTGTTCAAATACTTATTTGCAGCTGTATCATACAAATAAATAGTTAAAAAAATCATACATTGTGATTTCTGGAATTTTTTTTTGGATTATGTCTCTCACAGTGGACATGCACCTACGATGAAAATTTCAGACCCCTCCATGATTTCCAAGTGGGAGAACTTGCAAAATAGCAGGGTGTTCAAATACTTATTTTCTGCACTGTACATGTAGATTTCTGTGTAGTTAATGTGATATTTTATTATAGTTCTTCTTTTATAGGCATTTCTAGTTTTTGTGATATAAAAAGTAGGTTGACTGCTAATTCTTTATTTTTCATAGTGCATATCAGGTTGTCGTGGAGGAGCTGAACCCTCATCGGACAAAGAGAGAGACTGGCGGAATGGAATGTTATCAGGTTCCTATAGCCTACAACAATGCTGGAAGTGGTGGCCCCCTTTACTACTTTGCTGCAGAGCTTCCGCCTTCCAACCTTCCTGAAGCTTCACCTTTTACTGTTGGTGATAATAAGACTTACCGAGAATTTTGGAATGCCCCTCTATTTCCTCGTAAAGGTTATAATATATACTTTCAGGCTGTGAGCAGTGTTGAGAAGGTGAGAATCTGCATATCCTGTGCTTTTTGTTTTATTATATTGTTGCTTTAGTATTTTTGATCATGGACAGATGTCACTCAAAGTTAAGGTTCAAAACTCATGTACAAATGTCATGTTGATAACCATTTTTTATGTGAAAATTGCAAAAACTTACTACATATTTATCTCGAGATCCAAATCTTGGGAGAAATGGTCCCCAATATCAAGGTCTGAAATAGACTGGAATTTCAAGGTTACTAGTAATAGGTTGCTTCCGTCACTAAACTGGAGGCTATATACTGTATAGAAGAAGGTGCACTCTGTCTTGGCATAATTAGGTGATAATTCTGATGTGTGAGACATGTTGCAGCCTTTACAGGCTCTGTTATTTGCTCTTCTCTTGCACATTAAATTATAGACACATATGCAGTCGTGTAAAATGAAGTACACCACATGGAAATTCACTTTTTCAACGTATTTGAACAGGCAGACATTAGATTTAATTTACAACACCATCCACAGCTCTGCCCCCAGCTACATCACTAACCTCATCTCAAAATATCAACCAAGTCGCTCTCTTCAGTCCTCACAAGACCTCCTGCTCTAGCTCCCTTGTCACTTTCTCCCATGCTCGCCTCGCTTTTCCCATCCTTTGGAACTCCATACCCCAATCTTTTCGACTGTCTCCTAATCTATCCATCTTTAGACGATCCCTGAAGACCTTTCTCTTCAAAGAAGCCTATTCTGCTTCTAATAAACTGTTTTACTTCCTCCATCAGTTTTTTTTTTTCCACATTTATTAACTTCTTTATCAATTGACCCCACCTATTTTAAGCTCTAATGAGCTAGGCCCTCTGATTCCTCTTGTACAAAATTATATTGTAACTGTAATGTCTGCTTTCATTTTGTTAATAGTTGCACAAACTGTTGGCGCAATATAAATCCTGTATAATAATAATAATAATATAATTATCTATTTCTTTAAATAGTGTCTACAGATAAAGGTGATATGCTTTAGAATGAGAACACAAGGGCTCATGCACATTGCCGCCTCTAGCCATAAAATGTAAAAATTGAGCATATAGCCCTAGCCATTGGTACGGATGTAAAAACTCCGACACTTGTACACATACATGTGTTTATACAAATATTCCCGCTTACAGACATTCATGTTAATGAGTGACTGTAGGCAGCACCTGTCTCTACCTGAGCGAGATTGGGTGCATCGGCTCATAAGGCCCAGTTTGTACAGAAATCTCAATTCTAAAGTGCTGAGGTGTGAATAAATGGCATCAACACTCCTCTGAAATATTGATTTTGTCAGAATATGTATTAGTTTGGTTGGCCATACACGGCTTGACACTATTGCTGTGACAAATCGCTTTACTGCTGCTCTGTTACCAGAAGCACAATAACAAGTGCTTCCAAGCATTGGCAGTGCTTCTTAACAAAAATAGATTTCCCTATGTTGGTTGGGAGAATACTGTGGCAGACTTCAGTGAGAAAGGAAAGGTCCGTCCGTTTTTCTCACCAAAAAAAAAAAAAAAAATGTCCAGGTAACCCTTGAAAGAAAGCTCAAGTCATTCTTTGATGCATACAATAGTGGTTTCTACATTTAAAAATAGTGTTTATTTTGTTTACTGGTATTGTTGCTTTTTTTATTGTCATGCTTGAGGAAGCCAGATAAGATCAGGAATCAAAGTACTGCAGGTCTGCTTGAGGCCAAGTCTGGTACCTGTGAATGATTTCCTTATTTAAACTGAATTAAGAGAAAAGCACAGCGTGAAGAGCAATAACACAAGATGCTTTAAAATCCAATTAGAGACTCTTCCTCTAAAGAAGTAGGATTCTATTCGAGATCGCAACATCCTTGTCACCATGCCAGGTGTCTGGGGATTAGGTGAAATTGCTAGGATATGCAGTAAGATTGATAGATGGGGATCTGTACTTGAACATGTATAAGTAAAAGGATATTGAAGGTTTTTTTTTTTTCATATTTTTTTTTCGACTGTTGATGTTTGCGGCTTTGATAGTATGATATCTATGAAATTATTACTTTGCAACACTATCGTGTTGCCCCTGTGGTAATAGAGGTCAAGTTGCTGATGTGAATGATTATGCTTGCTGTATGTCAAGTAGTTATGCTAGAAGGCATTATTTCTTTGGATTGAGGCTGTGCATTTCAAGTTTACTGGATAAAACATAGCTATTCATTAGCAGCGATGCTTTTGTGCAGCAATAACACTAGTGAGCAAAACGGTACAATGCTGAGGTAGCATAGCTTCTTTATTATGGACTCAAGTTAAGACTCTGCCATATTTGGAGGTGTATTAGTTGTTTGGGACTCAGTTTGACCTACCTTTGATTTCTGTTTGTCCAATTAATAGCATACCAAATTAAATACAAACATCACCCTTGCTGTGGAATATAAAAACATAGTATAAATTTGAACTATGTTTTATTAAATCTTAGTAATATAGCAACTGCTGGTTTCTAAAGTATTAATATAACCCTTCTCATTCTACTGTTTGCTTAACCACTTAAGGACCGCGGCATGTACATTTACGTCGGCACAATGGCACCGACAGGCACATCAACGTATATATACGTTGGTGCCTTGAGGTGGGTCGGGGGTCCGGACCCCCCCGGTACATGCGGCGGTTCGCGCGGCTGTAGGAGCGATCCGGGATGAGGGGGCGGCTATTCGTTTTTGTCCGCCCCCTCACGATCGCTCCCAGCCAATGTGCCCGCACGCCCGCCCGCCCGGTCACTTCCTCCTCCTGTGTAAACACAGGAAGGATGAAGCGATGTGATCTCTCCCTCAGCGTTTTTTTCAACCACCGCTGAGGTGAGATCACAACACAAGTAAGTCTGCACTAACACTACAATGACACACACTACATATAGGCACATTTAACCCCCCTGATCGCCCCCCCCCCCTGTCACAGTGTCACTGAATGCAGTAATCATACATGTATGATTACTGTATTTAGTGTCAGTGTGACAGTCAGTTAGTGTTAGGTCCTGGGTAGCCCCCGTACCCCCCCTAATAAAGTTTTAACCCCTTGATCACCGCCCTAGTTAACCCTTTCACTCCCTATTGCCAGCATCACTAAGCAATCATTTTTCTGATCGCTGTATTAGTGTCGCTGTTCCCGCTAGGTAGCTATTTTTTTTTTTTTTACTAAAGACATGTGGCTAAATAAATTTTGGAATAAATTTTGGAATAAATTTTGGACTAAAATTTAGTTTATTGATTTTTCTTATAACAAAAATTAAAAAATATTGTTTTTTTTTTTAAAAAATGTTGCTTTATTTTTGTATATAGCGCAAAAAATAAAAATCGCAGAGGCGATCAAATACCACCAAAAGAAAGCTCTATTTGTGGGAAGAAAAGGACGCAAATTTTGTTTGGGAGCCACGTCGTACGACCGCGCAATTGTCTGTTAAAGCGACGCAGTGCCGAATCGCAAAAACCCCTTGGGTCATTTGGCAGCATATTGGTCCGGGTCTTAAGTGGTTAAGGCTGCATTCACACTTGAGCGTTTTGTCGCCTGAAGCATGAAGCTCCAAAGCGCTAGAGGGGAAAAAATACATTATTCTCAATGGAGATGGTTCACATCTCCACTCCAAAACGCCTGACGCCTAACGCCTAATGCCTGAAGCTTAAACAAGTTCTGGACACTTTTTTGCTGCTCGAATTGAGTGTATTTTGGCGTTTTTCTGTTTTTAACATTGGTGACCCTGGACCTGTCCAA
The DNA here is from genome assembly GCA_029574335.1 of Rana kukunoris. NCBI lineage: Eukaryota > Metazoa > Chordata > Amphibia > Anura > Ranidae > Rana > Rana kukunoris. Next base: position 332,539,914 of record CM056052.1, on the reverse strand, counting down.
AATCGCAGTAAAAAACGCTGCTAATATCTCGGCAAAACGCAGTAAAAGCAGCAAAATCGTGGCAAAACGCTACGCTTAGGTGTGAATGCAGCCTAAAGCATAGGCCCAAGCTGATATGATTCTTTATACAGTGCGGAAAATAAGTATTTGAACACCCTGCTATTTTGCAAGTTCTCCCACTTGGAGATCATGGAGGGGTCTGAAATTGTCATCGTAGGTGCATGTCCACTGTGAGAGACATAATCCAAAAAAAAATTCCAGAAATCACAATTTATGATTTTTTAACTATTTATTTGTATGATACAGCTGCAAAGAAGTATTTGAACACCTGTCTATCAGCTAGAATTCTGACCCTCAAAGACCTGTTAGTCTGCCTTTAAAATGTCCACCTCCACTCCATTTATTATCCTAAATTAGATGCACATGTTTGAGGTCATTAGCTGCATAAAGACACCTGTCCACCCCATACAATCAGTAAGAATCCAACTACTAACATGGCCAAGACCAAAGAGCTGTCCAAAGACACTAGAGACAAAATTGTACACCTCCACAAGGCTGGAAAGGGCTACGGGGAAATTGCCAAGCAGCTTGGTGAAAAAAGGTCCACTGTTGGAGCAATCATTAGAAAATGGAAGAAGCTAAAATGACTGTCAATCTCCCTCGGACTGGGGCTCCATGCAAAATCTCACCTTGTGGGGTCACAATGATCCTAAGAAAGGTGAGAAATCAGCCCAGGACTATATGGGAGGAGCTGGTCAATGAACTGAAAAGAGCTGGGACCACCGTTTCCAAGGTTACTGTTGGTAATACACTAAGACGTCATGGTTTGAAATCATGCATGGCACAGAAGGTTCCCCTGCTTAAACCAGCACATGTCAAGGCCCGTCTTAAGTTTGCCAATGACCATTTGGATGATCCAGAGGAGTCATGGGAGAAAGTCATGTGGTCAGATGAGACCAAAATAGAACTTTTTGGTCATAATTCCACTAACCGTGTTTGGAGGAAGAAGAATGATGAGTACCATCCCAAGAACACCATCCCTACTGTGAAGCATGGGGGTGGTAGCATCATGCTTTGGGGGTGTTTTTCTGCACGTGGGACAGGGCGACTGCACTGTATTAAGGAGAGGATGACCGGGGCCATGTATTGCGAGATTTTGGGCAACAACCTCCTTCCCTCAGTTAGAGCTTTGAAGATAGGTCGAGGCTGGGTCTTCCAACATGACAATGACCCGAAGCACACAGCCAGGATAACCAAGGAGTGGCTCTGTAAGAAGCATATCAAGGTTCTGGCGTGGCCTAGCCAGTCTCCAGACCTAAACCCAATAGAGAATCTTTGGAGGGAGCTCAAACTCCGTGTTTCTCAGCGACAGCCCAGAAACCTGACTGGTCTAGAGAAGATCTGTGTGGAGGAGTGGGCCAAAATCCCTCCTCCAGTGTGTGCAAACCTGGTGAAAAACTACAAGAAACGTTTGACCTCTGTAATTGCAAACAAAGGTTACTGTACCAAATATTAACATTGATTTTCTCAGGTGTTCAAATACTTCTTTGCAGCTGTATCATACAAATAAATAGTTAAAAAAATCATACATTGTGATTTCTGGAATTTTTTTTTTTTTTGATTATGTCTCTCACAGTGGACATGCACCTACGATGAAAATTTCAGACCCCTCCATGATTTCCAAGTGGGAGAACTTGCAAAATAGCAGGGTGTTCAAATACTTATTTTCCGCACTGTATTTATTTTCACTAATCTGTTAAGTGTTACGGAATCAAGTAGTTTTGAGAAAATAATATTTGTAACTATAAAGATATAATGTCACTGTGGTGCTTTTCTGTTGGGTAGATGTGAACTTTAACGAACAGTAGAATTCTTCCTACAGCAATTGTAATTCATATACAACCCTAATTCTAAAAAAGTTGGAACTTTGTGTAAAATTTGTATAAAAACGAAATGATTTGCAAATCTTATAAACTCATATTTTATTCACAGTAGAAAACATATCAAATGTTTTAACTGAGAAAACGTACAATTTTAAGAACAAAATTAGGTAACTAATTCCAGCACTTCAGGAATGTGTAAACTATAAAAGGTGTATTACCCTGTAGGTGACTTTCGTAGCCTATTACCAGATCATCCAAACCACATATGCCAAATGAGGCTAATAACGTTTTCAAGCACCAACTGTGTTCTCCTCTATTCACTTTCCCTCACAAGTATCTTCTACTCATATAGTGTAGTATTTATTAATGTGAAGCAAACTATATTATGCTCACGCATGCCTACATCAGTGCTGATCACCAGTGATAAGTGGCTCACACCCCTTCTGTTGAGCCTCTTAGGCCGCGTACACACGAGGGGATATGTCCGCTGAAAACGGTCCGATGGACCGTTTCAGCAGACATCTCCGCTCGTGTGTATGGGCTAGCGGACAGATTTCTCCACCCGACAGATTTCAAAGCATGCTTTGAAATCTATCCGGTGGGAATCTGTCCGCCCGACATGTCTGCTGGTTAGTACACTTACCAGCAGACATGTCGGCCCCCACCGCCGCCGCGCCGCTGCCGAATGGATTCGGCGCATGCGCGGAAGTGTTTTACTTCCTGGTGCGGTGACGTGGCGGTGACGCGGTGGCGTCAACGTCACCGCCGCGTCACCACTACGTCACCGCGCCGTCCGGCGGCGGGGAATTTGATCCGATGGTGTGTACACGCCATCGGATCAAACTCCCGATCGGACATATCCGATGGAAATGGTCCGCGGACCGTTTTCATCGGATATATCCGATCGTGTGTACGCCGCCTTACTCAATTATCCACTTTAAAAAGGGTATATCTCCACCCAGTTCAAGTCCTCAGGCATAAAGTCCCACACTCTTCCTCTTCCTAGAAAAATTGCTCAAAATAGTGTAATACTATCAAAAAACATAAATACTTAAGTTAATTTTAGGCCCTGAGGAAACCTAAAGCTCTTCTTGAGTTGATAGCGTTTCTCTTGTTTTGGAGCAAAGTCTTGCGTAGACACGGCTCCATCCCACTGAATCCGGGCCCCCTGACAGTGTGCAACATATGGGCTTACTAAACTGGAATCCTTTATTATAAAGTCTGACCTATTCTAAAGGCTTTTCAAATAACCAATTATACCCACTCTGTGCACCAATCTATTAATACAAATAAATAGTGCTAGACATATTGTGTGTGTATATATATATATATATATATATATATATCAACATGTTCAACTGCTGGTGGGAGGGGTTGGCAGGGCATATAGTTTTCTAAAAATGGCATTCTGCTTCAGTGCTACTCTCAAGACCACTCACCCCTCATCTAACCAGCGTGTTAATTGGTGATGGAGACTGCACAGGGGAATGCAAACCACCTTTAGGTAATATCTCAATATGATGCTGAGCTTCCATGGTTCAAAGAACTGAAATCCAATGGATGAAAGGGGATGTGCCAGGGGCAGTAAGGCTGGGAAAGAGATGGGCAAGATGATGCCGGATGTCCTCCAGACCGGAAATAGCGCAAGCTCAATCTGACTTGCAACGTCTAATGAACACTATCAGACACTTGAAGTGTGCAGTAAAATCAGCATTATCAATTTCACACTTGAAGAGGAGCATGTACACTTGTGCAAGAGTAAAAGTAATAAAGGGCTTACTCTTTTTAATACAAATATGCAGTATGCTTTATTTACATGCATTTAGAGGTAGCCTAATCAACAATTGTATATATTTTTGTTCCAAAGACTGACTATTTGTATTATTGGGGTTATCGGTTTACAGTATATAATAGCTAGCAAAATGTCAAATCTTTTTTTTTTTTTTCTTCTTTTTTTCCATTAGGAAACTAAAATACAGTGTGTGCGAATTGCAACTAAAGGTAAGAGTGCGTTTCCTCCTTGTCAAAGATGTGTAGCATATGCTTCTTAGTGCTTGCCGAGGTCTTTTTGTATTTTGACTTTGTGTCTAACCATATAAAGTGCTTTCACCTGCCACATGCCTGTTTTCAGGCACACATCTTTCATTGTGGGAAGAAGGCTAAGCCGGGGTGAAATGATAAATTTATCTTTGAAAAGTGTGCTCTGCAGGACCATGTTGCAGAGAACAGCTGTAGAATTGGTAAAAAGCTGGCAGCATTAGTCAGAAAGGAAACGTCTTGCTTGTTTAGCAATGTGTGAGTGGAAAAGTTTTATATATTTATAAATTCCCTTTTTTGTGTTTTTTTTTTTATCATGGATCAGCTTGTAAAATTCAACCTGGGAAAATATAAATTTGCTTTCTGAAGCACATTTGTATATGCAAATATATGGGAACGGCTCCAGAAAATAAATAAAAGCAATTGGCGCAGTCTAAAAAACAAACCCAAAATGATCGTTATATAAAAAAAATGCCAATATCTTCAGCTGCAGCTCGCACCATAAAGTGATTTCACTCCACCTTCTGACAAAATAAGGAATAAAATATGTAGCACAACCTGTATATATCAACACAACATAAAAAATGTATACATCTCAACGCAAAAATCCCCAAAATATTTAAATGTCCCTACAGAAAAGGATAAATATTTACCTGTGATTCATGCAGGCACCATCTCTCAATTCTGGGTTAGACTGAGTATTAATCAAGGGTCGCATGCACTTTTTCTCCCTCGAGGACTACAGATGATTATCCAAATCCAGTATTTTATCTCCACCGCTGTCAAGACATTTATATATATTTTTTTAATTTTTAAAGTGGTTCTCCGTGGCCGAGTCCCGTTGTCTGTGTCAATGGATGCAGCAATGGAGCTCGGGAGCGAGCATGCACGAGTGCTCCTATGGGAAGCAGCTTCCCATGGGGAAACTGGACAGAGAGGAGGGACCAGAATCACCTGCGGGGGACCCAAGAAGAGAAGGTTCATAGCTGCTCTGTGCAATTCTATTCTATTGTACAGAGCATGGAAGTAGTATAGACATGTTTGTTATTAAAAAATAAATGACCTTTTACAAGTTAGGAGATGTATATTGTGTTTATGTTGTGTTGGTATATGCAGGTTGTACTACAGCTTTTATTTGTTAGCCACTCCAGAAAATGCAGGATTTTTCCCTGAGTCTTGCCTTCTGTAAAATCCCACCTTGAAGAATTTAGACAAGCACTTTCTGCTGAAAGACCTCTATCCATTCTAGTGAGAAGTGGCTTAATGTGCAGTTAACTATCCATTATCATCCATCCAGGTTAATGGAGGTTACTGGATCATTAGTGCATTTGTTCAATGATATGTCTCTTTCCTTCTCCCAGGTGGTGTTTTTCCCATCTGTTAGCGTCTTTCAGTTCTGTTTTTTTTTTTTTTTTTTATATATAACCTCGCTCTACAATTGCTCTTACACTTTATGCTACTCATCCTCTGCTGAGCTGTTAGTTTTCATCTTTCACTGTGCTCCTAATTATGCTGTTGCTGAGCCTTCTATCTGACACAGAAGCGGTGGGGTGGCAATAACTGTCACAGTGAAACTTGCCACTTTGATCATTGTCCCACAGTCCTTTGGTCTATGTGCTGTTTATCCTGTCATATGCAATTCAGATCAGCATTTGCAGTGTCACAGAGGATTTCATTTACTGCTCTCTTTAGAGACCTATCTTTGCTTCAAGTATTGATCAGACAGTTGTATTTCATCAATGTTGAATAAGGGTCACTGTATGTTAAACTAAATTCCAATCACATAGTACTGACTACAGCTTTTCCAACCTAACATATTTTCAGTTATTTAACAATGGTTACACACGCCTACAGTCATGAAAAAGCAAGTACGCTCCATAGAGAGTCAACGTATTTCAATATACTTGTGCAGGCATTAGACTCACAAAAATGTCATGGTGTATTCGTTTTCTTAAACAATAGATTCGTTTTTTTTTTGTTTTTTTTTAAGTATTCTACAATGGAAATAATCATATGAAAAAGGTAAATACACCCCTACATCTACCACCACTTAAATTAGAATCCAGCATTCCAAATTTTGGTATCCGTAAAATCGGACGAAAAATACCGCTTTCGATGCGATCGTACCATAATTGGATCGTTGGTACAGGGTTTATGAGAGCTGAATATAACAGCTCATCCGATATTATTAGATCGGACTAGCACAAAAATGTTCCTTGTATGATACCAGATCGGACGATTTTTCATTTAGTGAGTACAGTTGTCCGAAAATATACTACAAATACACTACATGACATTACTTTCAATTTCTTCTTTTTTTTTTTGTCATATGAGGATTTTCGTGACTTTAGTGACCTAATTCAATAGGCTACTAAAGTCACAAATTCTCGTACGACAGAAAAAAAAAAGAAATTGAAAGGGATGTCATGTAGTGTATTTTCGGACAACTGTACTCTGGTAAGCGGAAAAAAAAGTCAGATTTTACGATTGTGTGTACGGGGCATTGGGCTGCATTCACACTTAAAGTGGAAGTAAACCCTCCCATTGTTTTCAGCCAAGGAAGCGGCCATCTTTGCCTCTGTTTAATCTGCAACTGCCATGATGCTGTACATCTGACCTGTTATGAAACCAGCCATTGGATGGTTTGGCAATTTGGTTGAGAGCACAAACAAATGTGACAGCTAGCATTTCCGGCATGCCGGGAATGTTAACTGTTTTTGTAACTATCAAATTGAAGGGTTTACTTCCACTTTAAGCATATCTTTTTTAGGTGTTTTTTTTGTTTTTTTTCAAGCTTTTTATTTTTTTCCGTTTATTTACAAGCTTTTTAAGTGTAATACAAGTGTTTTCACAGCATCCAGCATTTGTTTAGTCAATTTAAGCACTAGGGGAGGAGAGTGAGAGGAAATTGGGGGTGGAGAGTCAGACGTTTCTGTTGAAGTCTACATGGCCAAAAACACTTGTAATCTGCCCAAAAATAAGCTCATGTACTCTTTTCATGCTATTAATGATGTGCTTGTTTTAAACCAGACATTGTATTAAAACGAGGGTATCACAATGTAATCACAATATAATCAACTTTGGGAAGTGTATAAAACATGATCCATTCCTATGATCTAGAGCAGGGATCCTCAAACTACGGCCCTCCAGCTGTTGCCAAACTACACATCCCATGAGGCATTGTAAAACTGACATTCACAGACATGACTAGGCATGATGGGAATTGTAGTTCCTGAACAAATGGAGGGCCATAGTTTGAAGACCCATGATCTAGAACGAAGACCCTGTCCCTGCCCACTACATGCTGCTTATGCCAATCTTTAAACCACTCAGATTACCTTGTCAATAATCTGTAACATCTGCAAGCATTAGGAGACTGTTGGGGGAAGTGAAATCATAAACAAATCTCTTTACAATCCAAGGTGAATTGAATATAAATTCCACTGGACTCTGAGTTTCGAACTCATCCCCGATTTTGAGCCCATTGTAGCTGCAAACCCACACATCATCTCTGGTCATAGCAGGCATGTTAAGCCAGCCATACACTATTAAAATTTCGACTGGTTCCTGAAAACCATCTGATATTCAGTCAGTGGGTGGCTTAATTAACTGCCTCCCACCTGGCATGGCTTGTTAAAAGAAACAATTCAAGAAGCTGGGTGGAAAATTGTCAACTGAGCCACAGTTGCATCCATTCAGGTGCAGCTGCTAATTTTGGTATTTTGACATCTGGCAGTGACAGCTGTCGAAATGCAGTAGCTGCAGCGGGATATTCAGCCGTCTGTGCTGTATTGTGTGGATGAAGGAATTTGTTTTTGTGTTCTTGTTTTAATTCAACCAGAAGTGTATAAACCAGCCCAGGAATGAGGAGGTTGTGTACTGGGATAGAATAAAAAGGTATTCCTGCATATTTATATTTGCTTAATACACCCCAGGGTATAAAACTGAATGTGTGCAGAAACCTTAGGCCGCGTACACACGATCGAACATGTCCGCTGAAACTGGTCCGCAGACCAGTTTCAGCGGACATGTTCGATCGTGTGTACCGCCTATCGGACCGTTGTTCAGCGGACGAAAATTTCCAAACATGCTTGAAAACATGTCCGCTGGAAACCTGTCCGTCAGATAGGTTTGATGATTAGTACACAAACCATCGGACCAAAATCCCCCGCATGCGCAGAATCAAGTCGACGCATGCTTGGAAGCATTGAACTTAGTTTTTTCATCACGTTGTTGTGTTCTACGTCACTGCGTTCTGGTCCGCGAGGATTTTGGTCCGATGGTGTGTACGCACATCAGACCAACAGATCTCTTCTGCGTGGTCCGATGAAAACGGTCCTTCGGACAAGTTTCCTCGGACATGTCTGATCGTGTGTACAGGGCCTTAGTGATAGCAACAGGAAATGTACTTTCTTTTTTTTATGTGTGTGTTCTCTTTTAATTCTCCTAAGAAAAATTGTTGATTGCAGTGTGTCCTTTTCATGATCTCTAACCCCTCTAATAGCGTAAGTCATTCATCATTAATCAAGAATCTACCAGGGTCAGGAACTCTTTAGCATTTAATAATTCTTGTGTCATTAAAATAATTTCTCATAAAAGATTGGATGAATTCATCTTTGTCAGTTCACTGTAGCAATACCAAGTGGTTTGATATTTAATTATCATATTGCCTCTGATAGCGCAGTGTTCTCACCTTGACTTGAGAAATGTGCCAGGCATCTTTCTATTTAATACAGAAAAGACCTAGGGATATCCTACATTGAATGTTGCACTGTACCATTCACACACATTTTTCAAAACGATATGGATTTGTAGAAGTGTTTTTAAACACTAGCTAAGCTAACATTACTGCTTATGTACAAGCACTGTGTTTTTTATACAATTACTTGTGATGCTCTTTAAATTGATCCTTTTTTTCTATTTGGAAATATATGTATGCTGTACACTGGACCTTGACTTCTGCCCAGATTGATTTTCTTCTCTCCAAGTGGTTTAACAATATAATGCTAGAACCTTAAGACTGTGGCATTGGACTGCAGAATGGCCAGAACATGACTTGGCATCAGTAGCAAAGACAGGCAAAGTACCATCTACAGCAGAAGTTGAGGCCCTCTATGTAGCCTAGGCCTGCAATTCACATGCTTTAATGCCTGTACTTGTATTCAGATTTTGCAAGTCCACTTTGAGACAGCAGGTAAAATCATTTAGGGAATGTTAATGCCACTGAGGTATAATAATTAGCATTGGTGCAGTGCCATTTATTCTGATTGTCTTCTTTCCAGTGCAACGCATGAGCTTGAATTATTGTGTATTGCGCTGGGAAAAATGCTGCATGCACAATTTTCGCTCAGTTGTGGTGTATTAGGCAACCCATTCAAATGGACAGTAAGCGAAGAACAGTATTTCCATCGTCAGAAATGGATCTGAAAGTTTGCACAGAAGTCTTTCATCGCCACCAAGGTTTAAGTGACCAGTTATGAGATTCTGACTAGATGGTACAGGGTGCCTACGACCCTGCACCTTCTCTTTCCTCAGGTCTCTAGTACATGCTGGCAGTGTGGCGCTGAAGGAAGTACAATGTTGCATATCTTTCAGGATCGTCCCAAACTCAGATTAGGTGATCGAGAGAATGAAATACCTGTCCAACATGGATTTAGACATGCCTGCTACATCTCTAGGAGCGACATATTAAGAAATATAATATAAATGTGCCTAAGGTGTGCATCCCCCTATGATGGAGGTCTGACAACACGCCATCAAAGTCGCTCTGGTTTTCTAAAGTTAATGAACTCAGGACATGGAGGACCTCACAGCTACCCTGAACAATCTGGGGAGACCTTTTGTGACACTTCAAAGGCCCTGGCAATACTATGTGTATACTGATACCTACCTTCAGGAGCAACCTGGTTGACCCCCTGGACTTGGCCTACCTGTCCAGGGTGAGAGACTCTACCTCTCTTGGTTCTCCTGTGTGTTGCCCTCATGTCTGGGACACTTGGTCCCCTCCTTCTCCCCATCCCCGACTGCTCCCTTTTTCCTTCCTATCCCCCCTTTTTTTTCTTTTCTTCTCTCCCCCCACCTGGCATAATTGCCATTGTGCCATGCAGTTATCTGATCTACTCCTTTTTTTATTATTATTGCTTCCATGTCCCTTCTTTGGGACGTACTGGCCACCAGGATTTAATGCGCATAACTCCCCCCCCCCCCCCTCCCCTCCAGTACACAGTTTTTTTTATATATAGTTGAACTTTTCAAGCTCATGAGTGTGTGTTGGCGGTTTCTATTGATGCTCCTCTGTGCTAAACATCCTGTTGTATGTTGACCATTTTGAAGTCTGCAGTGTTGTACATGATCACCTATGCCTTGTTTTACTGTACGTTTTTGTATTTGATCCAACTGTAAGCCCTGGTTCACACTGGTGCGTTTTGACATGCGATTTGGCAAGTCAAAGCGCTTGTCAAAACGCCGGATTTTGCCGCAAATTGCCGGCAATGGCACTGTCCTATTCGGTGCGACGCTGCATCTGCGGCGCTGCACCGATTTCAAAAAGTAGTCTCTGTACTACTTTTTGCGATTTCAGCCTGCGATTTACATTGACATCTGTGCAGAAACCTGCACAGATGTCTCTGAAATCGCGGATGAAATCGGGACTGCCAGCGGGAGGGAAATCGTGCGAGTTCAGCTGAACTCGCACGGCTTCACTCCCGCAGCCCAGTGTGAACCTGGGCTGAGACTTTCCTTGTTACATTATTATGTTTTGCCTTGCACACGTCTGTAAAATTCAACTCGACAAGAGTTAAAGTCTAGTAATACAAGTTTTGTAACTTCACTTTGTACATCATTCTTTTGCACCAGAATAAACTGTAGTCCAGGTGTGCTCTGCCTTCATTGTTTAGCAACGTAATATTGCATTCCTGTAACATAAATACCCTTTTATTCATACAGTTCTTTCACCGTATTTTTATTACACAGTATACATGGTATGTATTATGCCACAAAGTGAAATTCTTCCTAAACTGTACATGGTGACAATTTTTGCATTGCTACCTATAGTTTATACTATGAATATTGAACCACGTCCCGCTGGCATTGATGATGTATAGTGAAAAATAATCCAATAGCTTTAAATCACTTATAATGGCTTATAATGTCTTTCTTAGGGAAAACTGTTTTATCTATTGCTACCCTGCCAGCTTCACTTGGTAGACTCCTGCTGAGAGAATGGTTGTAAGCAATGGTCCTTGGCAAGTGCTATTAACTAAATCACCACTAAGGCAAGATCAGTTTTTCTCAAGCTTACAGTGTCTATAATGGTGCATAAAGATATAGTTAACTCAGTGTGTGCCATGTAATCGTACAATAATTTCTGCTAATTATTTCCTTAGAAAGTAGCATGAGTGGTGTTCTAAGCTTCAGTTTTACCTTACAACCTGCTCACCATCTTTTATATCTCCTTTTTCATATATATAATCTGCTATGAAAGCTCAGCTCATGCCCACTCAGCGGGGGAATATTTTTCCTGCTCTCTTAGAAAAACAAGCTTTATGAGGCTTGAAAGCACTCTGTACAAATGTGTACTTAAAGTCTTCAGCTTTTTTTTTTTTCACAGAGAAAAGGAAAGAGAGAAAATGTACTCAGAGAAATGTGTGGACAGACATTGTTAACCTCTCCTTCTGAAATTTCTAGAAGCCTGTCATACTGATCCGTTGGCTTTAATACTTGAGTCCCTGACCCGGAGCATGTATGCAGATCAATTCAGACTTTGCCAGTTGCTGCCAATTTACTTCGGGTCAGTATTAAAGCCAGAAACAGTTGCGCAACAAGCATCCGGAGGTCTGGGATGGCAGTCCATGTGTTTTAGTGTTCAATGTAGTATGGCATCTTTTATAAACTTCAGCCAGATCACTGATACTGGGGCTAATTTTACAGGTTATCAACCAATGCCAAGTTGTTTGATTTGTGATGCCAATAGGGTTTAGCAAACTTTTTTTTTCTTTAGTTATTATGGTCTTTGACAAACTGGCTAAACATCCTCTTCAGTGGGCTCATTGGGCATAGTCATTCCCTAATCAATGCTATAGGGCACTGAGTAGATGATGGATTTTAGCCTCTGGGATTTTCTTTCAGCATTGAGCTTAAATAGGGTTATATGAACATTAAGGTTATTGTTGTGACCCAAAGCTACTTGCTGTGGGGGCACTCGACAGGAGAGAGGGGCCAGGAGCAGCAAAGAGGGATCCAAGTAAAAGAGGATTTGGGCTATCCTGTGCAAAACCCCTGCACAGAGGAGGGAAGTATTTTTTTTTTTAAGATTTGACTTTACACTCACTTTCATACTACTTTAACTTTTGCTTATGCATGTCCTGTTTGAAGTGCAAATGGGCTTAACGGGTTTATTTTAATATATGCATTCACAAGGTAATGATTTGCATCCTCTTTTTAGAGAGCTCTAACATTGATAACTATGCTGGCTAAGAGTTATGCTATCAGCCTTGCTAAACATCACCAGGATGTATGTTGGTCAACTGTACATGTACACAAGATATAAAATTAGTATACCTCAGAATCCTGTAGTAACATTTCATCAGACACCATGAGGGGGATTTATCAAAACTGGATCCGACAGACTCTGAAGCAGCTGTGCTTGGCAACCAATTGGTTTATAGATTCAGCGTCTTCAGTTAAGCTTTGAAAATGAAGTATCAAAGCCGATTGGTTGCTATGCATAGCTGCTAAAATTTTGGTGTGCTCTTGTTTTGATATACCCCTCATTTGTTTCTCTTGAACAAGTTGAATAGTCAACAAATCAATGTATTTCAGTTTTCACACTGATAAAATTTGAAATCATATGGCATGTACTACAAATTTATTTTAGCCTTTTTCTGTTGAGAAAAAGGAAACGGTCATATGCTGTATCTGTACATGCAATAATTATGCCTTCCCAAGTGCATGATTTTGTCTTGTGGTCAACCTTTATCCAAACAGGATATTGCAGGTAGAGGTTAAATCTTTCTAATTGCTTGAAAATATTTGCACCGTTAAAAACTTTACCTCCCTTAATGACCAGACCATTTTTTGAGATATATGGTCCTGTTAGTTTAGCTGACAATTGTGTGGTCATGCTATACAATCTAATACAAAAAAAAAATGAAAAACAATCTAATTTCTTTATACATTTAGGCCAATATGTATTTTGCTACATTATTTTTATTAAAAATCCCAATAAGCGTATATTGGTTTGCACAAAAGTTATAGCCTCTTCAAACACTGGTATATATGCTGGAATTTTTGTTGTGTATTGGATATATACAGTATATACTCGAGTATAGGCCAAGTTTTTCGGCCCATTTTTTTAGGCTGAAAAACTGCCCCTCGGCTTATACTCGAGTGAGCCGTACCTTTTTATTACTAAAACACACTGTGTCTCCTGCTGTGTAATGCATTCTGTTCGCCCGTCCATTGTAACAAAGCTTCCGGCGCCTCATCTGTAATAGGCGCCACCACCGCTTCCTCGTCTGTGAGAGGCGGAACACTGATACAATTTCTCAGCATCGTATCAGTGTTTCATGATCATGGACGGACAAGGAGGAGGCGGGGCTTTGTTTCAATGGACAGCGGAACAGACTGCATTACACAGGAGACACACGCTGCTTTAGTAATGAAAGGTACAACTACAAATGGGCACAGTGGGAATGCAACTGGGCACAGTGGGACTGCAGATAGGCAATGTTTACCCAGTAGCTGCTGCATTTTCCCACCCTAGGCTTATACTCGAGTCAATATGTTGAATATCAGGGCTCAAAATTTCAAGTCCTGAGCTACTCAGAGCCAGGCCTCAAGGGTTACTCGCCACCAGTTTCCCCGCCCAACACCTATCCCACCCTGTCCCTAATTTCACCCCTAAACACACCCTCAAACTATCTCATGAAATTACACTTAAAATGTTTTATGCAGAATTAAGCAACTTTATCCATGCTCACCAATGCAGCCTCGCCCGTGTCCACCAATGCAGGGGAGCTGAAGAGAGGAAGAGCATTGCTGGCCAGATAAGAGCGCTGAGGGACATCACTGGAACAGCTTTCATTTCAATTTCCTGCTTCTCGGCGACACATAAAGCCCCGCCCCCTGGCCGGGAAACTTTGATACACGTCACTCATACCGGAATTGGACGGGTGATCTGTCTATCAAATTCCCCAGGACCAGGGGTGAGGCTGTGTGTGACAGCGAGTTCAGGGAACACTTGGCTATTGAAATGAAAGTCACTAGTGATGTCCCCGCACTCTGATCAACCAGCCGGCTCTCTTCTCTCTTACCCTCTGCGAGCGCAGGAAGAAGTATGCCAACCTGCGGGCCGGCATCTTCCAGGCAGCCCTTCCTCGCCAGCTGTCAAAATCAACTCCCAAAATGCGAACAGGCGAGTGGATTTTTTGAGGGCTGTATATATAATACTAGTAATGGCGCTGATTAGCAACTTATTGCAGGACTGCAATATTGCGACAGCCAGTCGGACACTGACACTTTTTACACTTTTTGGGAACCAGTGATAAAAATATGCACTGTCACTGTACTAATGGCACTGGCTGAGAAGGGGTTAAACATCTAGGGTGATCAAAGGGTCAACTGTGTGCCTCGCCAGTGTTTATATGTACTGTTAGGTGCTTTTTCACTAAGGGAAGTGATGGATTTTCCCCTGCTTTTCAGGGACACAAAAGCCATCACTTCCCTCCTGTCAGAACGGAGATGTGCCTTGTTCACATAGGCAGAGCTCCATTCTGTGCATCTGCCTAACATTCAGCAGGTGCCAACAGACATCCAATGCCTGACACTCGCAGACTGACTTTTGCTGTGAGTGATCACAGCAGAAGCAAACCAGCAGGGGGGCGCACGCCCCCCAGGCAGAAGTGAAGATTTACACACACAGGGCTGCCCTGTAGCAGTAAATGTGCTATGAGCCAGCCTTCAGCAGTTAATGACATTCAGTATCTGTTCAAACCTGTGCAATTTGTCATGCTTTGGCTGTTTCTCAAAAATGGAAAAAAAGTAATTATTGTCTATAGAACCTATTCACACACATGCAACGTGCTTCTGTGCGACTTAGAAAAATGTGTAGGCCCTTTTTTGGTGTGACCTAGTGCAATTCTTGGCCCAATAGACATCAACGGGGAGGGGGGGCATTAAACATGTATTAAAATGCATCAAGAAAATGCAGGAAAAACGATTGAAAATGCTGATGTAGAAATGTGAACCCAGTCAGCTTGTTAGATTGTGATTCAGCTCAGTTAATGCTTCATTTTTTTTTTTTTTTGTCCCTGTCTAACCGTCGCAAATGCAGGCACGAGTATTACAAGGAGCTTTGTTCACAGATTACAAGGCGTATTTCATTTGCAAATTCTTGCATCCAACACATTGTAAGACAGAGTAAAGCAAAGAGCCAAATGTAAATCTGTTTACCCTTCTTTTGGTCTGTAATTGCCACATATGTGGAGGTTTTTGTGCTGTAATCAAAAGTATAACTGGGTGATGTAAAAAAAAAAAGCATGTACTAGAAATTATGTAGTGCATATAGCTTTCATTACACTAAAGCAGTTCTAGCTAATTAAGGAGAAATTGCTGGAGTAGTTCAAGATGCAATACTTGGAGCTCATTTATTCCTTGGAATCTCCAGTCATCTGCATTTATCAGCAGAAGAGATTTCAAACTTTTTGATTTAAAAGACACATTAGAACCTAAAATTAAAACCACATATCAAAACAAATGAAATGTTCACTTATGTGCATATGTGTAGACTTTCACAGGCTATTTGTTAATGGTGATAGGGAAAAAGATGGTCATTAACAATAAAATATTCTTTTAACACTACCGTAATCTTTATAAATGACTACAACGGCTCATAAATGTCTACCGTGTAGGCGCTCCCAGGAAAAGATTGTGGGGCTGGATGTCAACAAACACAGAAAGCACTGCGCATCAGATATCTGTGCAATCAGAGAATAGGATCTTTTAGGTCAGAGGAGGGGGGGGGGGAGCTGGAGTTGCACTTTAACCAATTTACCTCCAGGCCAAGTCTGACATTTTTTATATGCGTATGTATATACTGTGTGTAAAAATCAATTTTTGCAAGGAAAAAACTCATCCTCAATCCTCATACAGTTAAGCCACGTACACACGACCATTTTTCATGTCATGGGAAAACGACGTTTTTCTCGACGTGATTCTTGACGTGATTCTTGTCAAGCCTGCCTTGCATACACACGATCGTGAAAAAAAAATGCTTGAGCAAAGCGCAGTGACGTACAACACGAACAACGGCACTATAAAGGGGAAGTTCTATTCGGATGGTGCCACCCTTTGGGCTGCTTTTGCTGATTTCTTGTTAGTAAATTTTGGTGAGAGACGATTCGTGCTTTACAGTTTTCATGCTTTTTGGTCTGTTACAGCGTGACAAATGTGCCATCTCCATTACAAATACTAGTTTCACCAGAACGAACGCTCCCGTCTCATGACTTGGTTCTGAGCAAGCACATTTTTTCCCCGTCATTAAAGCCTACACACGACCGTTTTTCACGATGTGAAAAATGACGACGTGAAAAACGATGAGAGACATTAGAGCATGTTCTAAATTTTTAATGCCCATTTTTCACATCGAGAAAAATGCTCTGGAGCCTACACACGATCGCTTTTAATGACCAATTGAAAAAAAAATAATCAGGTCATGAAATACAGTCGTGTATGTGTGCGCGGCATTATATATTCACAAGATAAACAGGACAAATAGTACTTAACCTGTACCAGGTATTTATCGAAGCAGCGCTCTTGTCAATAATTGACTGTCAAGCGTATGAAATCTACATATGCGAACATAAAGCAAACGGAATCCTTCAAGCTGTGTGTCACACTCCCCTCTGAGGTTTAAACTCACCAGATCGTAGTAGTTTTCAAGCCTCAACATTTTTTAGCTGCTGCCATCCACAATGTGAAGTGGATCAGAGCTGCATACAATAGCCACATGTTTTCTGAAAAACTCCACAAAGTACAATTCCGTTTAACTTTTTATTGCAATCCTCCAATCATTTAAAAAAAATGACACTATAACACACTCTGCATCCAAGTTGGTCAAAATAAAAATAACAACACAATATAAATACCAGGCCATTTGTTACACCTACATTTTAAAATGTACTTATACGTGTGTTACATAAAATTATATTCACACATAATTAGAAGAGGCCCTGCATATCATCTTAAAACACCCAAATTGTTTACTTCACTCACTTTATAGTGACATGGAAATATGTTGGGTTCCTAGTGATGTCTTCTGGTTACTGAATAGTGTGAAGTTATAATTCTCAACTTGTTTCAATAAGAGGAGCTTCTTCAGGATAGCAGGGTACTATGCCTCATCCTCACCGCAACTGCTGTTGTGCTGCGGATCGGAGCAGCTTTGTTTAATCCCCTTCACACTTGCTTCCCTGCACCTCTTGAATCAGTGGCTCTGAGCCAATCAGTGGGAAGGAGAACTTACTATGCAGAAGCTGTGGATATATAGTCCTTAAAAGAGCACTGCAAATTACGTTCTAGATTGTAAGCTCTAATGAGCAGGGACTTCTGATCCCTTTGTATTGTAAGTGTACTGTCTGCCCCCATATTGTAAAGGGCAGCGCAAACTGTCGGCACCTGCTGACAAAGGGGGAGATAACTTTTTCTGGGCAATTCTGAAAAAAACTTGGTCTCTTGCAGGAGAAAGCCAAGCTGTAGAGATCTGTGACCTTGGCTGGGATTTTCCAAATCCAGGGTGCCATCTGAGTGGTGCTGGGATGAGAGCGTGCAAACCCTTTTGCTTTTGCTAAGCCTGTACTGAGATTGAGTGTTCTTGCTGTGTCCAAAAGAGCCCCAGGACTGAGCTGCATAGAGTTGGTTTGCTGAGCTGAACCCAGAGCTAGTAGGACCCTTTCCTGTAAGTGTCTACAGCAAGGGAGAACCAGAAAGCACCAGCGCTGAGAGACTGAGCCTCTTTTCATGAGGACAACAGACCACATTTGTGTGTACCAGCACAGATGAGCTGAACCATCTGTGCTAATATCAGCACTAACACAGATAATGCAATAGAGTGTGCTCTTTATTTAGCAGCACATCAGCTATCATTTGCACACTCTTAAAGGAACTACACTGCACCACCTACCAAAGGGGCCCCAACAAAGACCAGTTAATACTGACAAAAAGGCACCAGGTACTTTTAAAGCCACTTCCAGGGGTACACCTTTGTCAGGAATGCATACACCCACCCACTATTGAAGCTGTATGTGTAGCGTGCACATAAGGTTCTTTATAGGTTAGTTAATGCTGATAACCCTGTATCACTACAGTTTAGTTGATTACCATCTTATGGGGCAGTACATCTTTTAACCTGTCAAATTGTCTATTAATTCATGCACTAACTGCATTGCCACAATACTCCCATTTAATATACCATCCCCTTCCTTGTAGCCTACGTTCTATGCATTATTTTAGAGTGGTAGCATACTAACTTTTAAGTTACACAGGTGTGTCAGTGGGGTCCATGCCGTTTAAAGAGTTGTGGCAGAACAGATATCCAATCATATCCAGCTACTCCTGTGGGGATAATCCCTACAATAGCAAAATATTGTGTGCTGTAATAAAAGTTGAATATATTAGTTCACATAGAATATATAAATAAATGTCTGGGTATAATTTATTTTAAAGAAGGCCATATTTGGTCCATTCAAAAGAAAAAGGTGGGGGGAATCCCTTTTTGTTTTATTTTGTAGCTGGTCTTCAAGCTACTTTTTTTTTTTTTTTTTTTTTTATGTATGCATGATAGTTTCTTGCCCTCTCTGTCTCAGTGATACAGTTCATAAACCCTTGATGCGCTTAATGTCATCCGTATGTCACACTCAAATCTTTCCAAATCTGCAAAAATGAGACTCAAGATGAGAGTTTGTGAGCTTAGAACGATGAGCTGAGTGCTGAGCTGCTTCGAAAGATGAAGATTTGTCAGTTGGATCCCTAATACTGCTAAACCCCTAACATTGCACACAGCACTTTTTATCATTCATCCTATTATGTTTAACCATTGTGAATCATTTTAGAAAGGAATGAAAGTCCTACTTATAAATTAAAAAGCATATCAGCAACATCTGTGTCACTGCCCAAAGCACTCTCCTTATGTGGCACAATCAGCAGAGCTTTTCTTAGATTTACGCTCAGGGGCACATAGACGACTGCAGTCACTCAGAGATGCTCTCTAAAGTTTATCTGTACCAATTCTTTGTCTTGTTTTTCATAATACTGTAATATCAGGTTGATGTTGCTCATTGTGGTGCTATTGAATTGTGAGCTCCTAATAAAGCCTGCCAACTATATTTGAACTACTTTACCCCATTTCAAGTCATAAAAGCTAGCTCATTGACCTAGTTGGACTAGGGTAAAAATAAAAGCTCTACAAGACAAAATCTGATGGCTATATGGCATTTTTATGAGAATCTTTATTCAATTCTTGCTGCACTCAACTTTATATTCTGCGTATGTCTGGTCACGATTTTATTAAACATGGTTTGCGTGTGATAGTTATTTTCTCAGTCATATTAAATGCTCTGATAAGCAGTCTTGTAGTACCAAACATTACAGTGCAAATCCTAGTAATAATCTTATCTCCATGCAGCTATAGGATACAGCACACAAACCATGCACAGACTGTTTTGTTTGCTAGAAATTCAAATGTAATGTATATTCTTTTCATTGATTGAGATTTCCATAATAAGGTCAGTTTGATGTTTATAATGTTATCAATTAGTGTTCATGTTTTATAAACATTGTTTCTAGATATAATTAATAGTTGCATAAATTCTGTATAATAATATTCTACCATATGTGCATAGGGTAGCCATAGTTTTTGATCACATACAGTGGTTGACCGCTATATTGTGTCAATCTCGCTCCCTTTCTCGGCGAGATTGACCACCTGCGAGCCCCATCGCGGGAGCCAGCGCTGAGCTGGCTTGCCGCGATGGAGACAAAGCCGTCATAGAAGAGACGGGGAATCCGACGTGGATTCCCGCCAATTCTACACGTGGGCGGCGTTTGTTATGAATCCTGAAGGGGAAGTCCCCGCCGGATTTAAAAAAAAAATCCGGCATGGGTTCCCCCCCTCAGGAGTATATCGGGCCCTTAGGTCTGTTATGGGTTGCAAGGAGACCCCCCCTACGCAAAAAAAAACGGTGTGGGGGTCCCCCACAATCCATACCAGACCTGTATCCAAAGCACGCCAGCCGCCCGGTCAGGAGGGGAGTGGGGGCGCCCCCCCTCCTGAGCCGTGCCGGGCAGCATGCCCTCAACATGGGGGGGTCTGGGGCAGGGGGCGCACTGCGGCCCCCCCCACCTCAGAGCACCCTGTCCCCATGTTGATGAGGACAGGGCCCCTTCCCGACAACCCTGGCCGTTGGTTGTCGGGGTATGCGGGTGGGAGGCTTATTGGAATCTGGGAGCCCCCTTTAATAAGCGCCCCCTCCCCCCCGGCGGGCTTCTCCCGACATCTGCGGGGGGTGGGTGCCGCTGCGGGGGTCTTCTCCTGCTCTCCGGGGGTCTTCTCCGCTCTTCGGGGGTCTTCTCCCGCTCTCCAGGGGTCTTCTCCGCCCTTCGAGGATCTTCTCCGCTCTCTGGGGGTCTTCTCCGCTCTCCGGGGGTCTTCTCCGCTCTTCTTCCGCTCTCCGGGGGTCTTCTTCTTCAGGACTGGCCGCCGCTATCTTCGTGTGTTAGCTCAGATGGTAGATTTGTCAGTTGAAGATGAAGTACCTACCGGAGCATGATGGGACTGCGACGTCACAAGATAGGCCTATATAAGTCGCTGCGAGCCGCGCGCCCGGCAGAACAGCGGGAGGAAGCGTCGTGTCAACATCTGGAGAAGAAGAGGGAAGAAGAAGAAGACATCACGGAAGACCGGACTGGCCGCCGCTAGTAATTGAGCTAACACACAAAGATAGCGGCGGCCAGTCCCGAAGAAGAAGACCCCCGGAGAGCGGAAGAAGAGCAGAGAAGACCCCCGGAGAGCGGGAGAAGACCCCGAAGAGGGGAGAAGACCCCCGGAGAGCATCAGAAGACCCCCGCAGATGTCGGGAGAAGCCCCCCCGGCGGCCAACTATAATAAAATATTTTAATACCCTGTGTTGTTTATTTGTGTTTGCACTTTTTTTTGCAGGTGAATGGGTAGGGGTACAATGTACCCCATACTCATTCACTTAGTATGGGGGGCTGGTATCTGGGGCCCCCTTATTAAAGGGGGCTCCCAGATTCCAAAAAGCCTCCCACCCGCATACCCCGACAACCAATGGCCAGGGTTGTCGGGAAGGGGCCCTGTCCTCAGCAACATGGGGACAGGGTGCTCTGAGGTGGGGGGGCCACAGTGCGCCCCCCTGCCCCAGAGCACCTGACCCCCCCATGTTGAGGGCATGCTGCCCGGTACGGCTCAGGAGGGGGGGGGGGCGCTCGCTCGCCCGGTATACTTCTGAGGGGGGAACCCATACCGGATTTTTTTTTTAAATCCGGCGGGG
The DNA here is from genome assembly GCA_029574335.1 of Rana kukunoris. NCBI lineage: Eukaryota > Metazoa > Chordata > Amphibia > Anura > Ranidae > Rana > Rana kukunoris. The sequence goes on along the minus strand of CM056052.1, from coordinate 332,518,430 downwards.
ACTTCCCCTTAAGGACGCCCATGTGTAGAATTGGCGGGAATCCACGTCGGATCCCCGTCGCTTCTATGACGCGCTCGCTGGAATGTGCTTTTACTATTCCAGCGAGTGCGAGATGTTGGCATGCTGTCGCGCTAAAAACACATTCTCGGCAGCAGGCACTGTACACACTTTCTTCTTGCTTTGAAGTATAGTTCTTCATAGCGCTAATTTCTTGGCTTTTCCCCACCTCCACCCAATCTCCCTCTATCACTTCACCACTGTGAAAGTCTTAAATGAAGGTCAGTGGCTTCATCATTAAATGATCTAAAGGTCTATTCTATGTAGCAGCCAGAAGGGGTGGTTGGAGCTGGACAAGAAGGAACTTTGCCAAATAAAAAAGGGAATTTCTACTGAATAGGAAGGTAAAACAAGGGTTGGGCATTGCCATGACCAGTTTGAGAGCAGCCAATGGTGTTCTTCTCCAGCGAAAGTCTTGGGATCCCACTTCCTGAAAGGAAAGTTTGAAGAATTACTGCCCAATGGGGTATAAGATTTAACAAGCAAGGACACTATTGATATAGGCGAGCATGAATTGAACTTGGTTTTTCCCAAACATTGATCAAGTCTGTTGTCTTATTAAAATCAATAACTTGTGTGTCTGATATCTCATCCCAACAGTTGTTTAAAGAAGATGGCTAATCTACAAATTCCTTGGGTAATTTTTTAACAAGAATATTGAAAGCCAATAGTAATGTGAAAGTCACATCAAAACTGTCTTAGGTTAATACTGCAGTAAAAAAATTAAAACCTACTTACTGAATAAACATTGGGTGACATTTATCAATTCTGTCACAGGGCAAATCAATGCTAAACAGGAGCAGGGAGGTGCATCGTAATACAAAATTATTACAAGATTACAGTCCTTAAGTAGTGTTGTGAATGAAATCTGACCCAGACCACTTATTTATTCGTCTTTTTCGTGTAGACAGATTTTCACTCTAAACAATCTGTCTTTGAACTTTGCAAATGGTCCCACTTGGCTGCCATCAAATACAGACACACGGGCCTGTAAACCTATTGCAGAGACTTTGCTGTAGTGTCGCAAATTTGCTGGATATATGTCCCTCATTATGCTTTGCCCTTAACTTATATCTGATGCCAAAACTTTTTGTCTTTTACAATTTTTGGATAGAAATTTGCAAGGGTTTAAGGCGAAGTTCACCTTTTTGTAGATAAAAAAATGAACAATTTTTTTATTTATTTTTTGCAAGTAGAGAGTGCATTTGTTTTAATGCATTCTGTAAAGCATTGCACCCACGATCAGCAGGTCATGGGTGCAATTTCAGGATCCTGTACAGTATCTGCCGATATGGGCAGGAAGTTACTGAGTGACAGGAAGAATGAACTACGAGGACGCTTGCAAACACCCTCATAGTTCATTGAGAGCTACAAGCCATCAGCCGCAATGGCTGGCAGTAATTTTAGTCTATTCATTCACAGGAAACTAAATGGTTGATGCGGCTGTGTGAGAGTAGTCCTAAAGGCTGTGTGATTTCCACATTTTGACAGCGGGTTTGGAGAAAGGATCCCCCGCCAGCTGTCACAAAGCAGACAACACTGGCGGCAGGAAGTCAGTAAATAGAAGCATGTTGCAACCAAAATATAGGTTTAAAATGCTCCTAAAAATTAACTTTACCCTTTAAGATTATAGTCCCGGTGTTTGTTTTTTGTTTTTTTTTTGTCTTTGTTTTTTAGTATTTATCTTGCATAGTTGGGTTTCTACAGGTGAAACTCGAAAAAATTTGAATTTTGTGACAAAGTTAATTTATTTCACTTAAAAGGTGAAACCTATATGAGATAGACTCATTGCATGCAAAGAAAGGTAGTTCAAGCTGTCATGTGTCATAATTGTGATGATTATGGCTTACAGTTCATGAAAACTCCAAATCCACAATCTCAGAAAATTTGAATATTGTGAAAAGGTGCAATATTCTAGACTCAAAGTGTCCCACTCTAATCGGCTAATTAAGCCATAACACCTGCAAAGGGTTCCTGAGCCTTTATATGGTCTCTGTCTGTTTCAGTAAGAATCGCAATCATGGGAAAGACTGCTGACCTGACAGTTGTGCATAAAACCTTAAAAGGTAACTGCAACTAAAGTTGGATGTTTTCAAAGTGCTGTTGTATCAAAGCACAATAATAGAAAGTTATGTGGAAGGGAAAAGTGTGGAAGAAAAAGGTGCACAAGCAGCAAGGATGACCGCAGCCTGGAGAGGATTGTCAGGAAAAGGCCATTCAAAAGTGTTGGGGGCTTTCACAAGGAGTGAACTGAGGCTGGAGTCAGTGCATCAAGAGCCACCACACACAGACAGATCCTGGACATGGACTTTAAATGTCGTATTCCTCTTGTCAAGCCACTCCTGAACAACAAATAACGTCGGAAGCGTCCTACCTGAGCTAAAGAAAAACAGACCTGCTCTGTTGCTCGGTGGTCCAAAGTCCTCTTTTCTGATGAGAGCAAATTTTGCATCTCATTTGGAAGCCAAGGACCCCCAGAGTATGGAGGAAGAATGAATAGGCACACACTGTAAGATGCTTGAAGTCCAGTGTAAAGTTTTCACAGTCTGTGTTGATTTGGGGAGCCGTGTCATCTGCTGGTGTTGGTCCATTGTGCTTCATTAAGTCCGGGGTCAACGCAGCCGTCTACCAGGAGATTTTGGAGCACTTCATGCTTCCTTCTGCAAACAAGCTCTATGGGGATGCTGACTTTATTTTTCAGCAGGACTTGGCACCTGCCCACACTGCCAAAAGCACCAAAACTTGGTTTAATGACCGTGGGATTACTGTGCTTGATTGGCCAGCAAACTCGCCTGACACAAGCCCCATAGAGAATCTATGGGGCATTGCCAAGAGAAAGATGAGCGACAGACCGAGCAATGCTGAAGCCCGCCATTGAAGCATCTTGGTTTTCCATAGCACCTCAGCAGTGCCACAGGCTGATGGCTTATGCATGCTTATGCTTTTCAGAGGTCCGATATTGTTCAATCCTTGTTTTATCCTTGTTTTATTGATTGCATGTAGTATTCAAATTTTCTGAGATTGTGGATTTAGGGTTTTCGTGAGCTGTAAGCCATAATCATCACAATTATGACAAATCACGGCTTGACCTATTTGGCTTTGCATGTAATGAGTATCTCATATATTTGTTTCACCTTTTTAAGTTGCATTAGTGAAATAAATGAACTTTTGCACGATATTCAAATTTTTCGAGTGTTACCTGAAGTTCAACCAAAAAATAAATACAATCCCATATACACAATCCTCTACCCACAGTTGAGCCAGAGGAAGGTGAAAAATCACAGCAAAAATTTTCCCTGGATCAACTTTACCTATAAATGTTGGTACTCAACATTACTTATTAGGGAGATTTGCCTTGGTTTGCAGTCCTTCAAGCTCAACAGGGAGTGAGTTTATATCTTTCCAATGTACAGTTTTATTCAAAATTATTCAACCCCCCAATGCTGTAAAGGGTTTTAGGGAATTTAGTGTAGATTTGTAATTGTATTCAGAATGAAATCCTACAAGGACATCTTAAAGAACCATATGCAACTAAAATTACATCAATTGGTTTTGTAATATAGTAGTAAATGTTTCTTTTGTGAATTCTTCATTTACACAATTATTCAACCCCTTAAAGACTACCACACTGAAGAACAGAGGTTCATTGAAGTGTTTTCAATCAGGCATTGAAAACACCTGTGGATGTCAGGGAGCAGCAATAAAGCCTAATAAGCACCAATTAGGCAGCTTTAAAATGACTGTGATACTCAGCTCCTTCTAGACATTTACTGGTGTGGTTACAAACATGGTGAAGTCAAGAGAATGGTTCAAGAAGACAAGAGAAGAGGAAGGGCAATGGCTATAAGAAGATTGCAAAGATGTTAAACATACCAAGAGACAACATAGGAAGCATTATTCGCAAATTCAAGACAAAGGGCACTGTTGAAATGCTACCTGGACGTGGCAGAAAGAAGATGCTGACTTCAACTGCTGTGGCTACCTGAAGCGTAGAGTGGAGAACAGTCCCCGTGTGACTGCTGAGGAACTGAGAAAAGATTTGTCAGATGTGGGTACTGAAGTTTCCCCCCTTAGACAATACGGCGCACACTGCGTAATGAAGGCCTCCATGCCAGAACTCCCAGGCGCACCCCCTTGCTGTCTACAAAGAATAAGAATAGTCGACTGCAGTATGCCAAAAGTCATGTGGACAAACCACAGACGTTTTGGGATTGTGTTCTGTGGACTGATGAAACACAATTAGAACTGTTTGGGCCCATGGATCAATGCTATGTTTGGAGGAGAAAGAACAAGGCCTATGAAGAAAAAACACCTTGCCTACTGTGAAGCATGGCGGGGGGTCAATCATGCTTTGGGCTGTTTTGCTTCTGCAGGTACAGGGAAGCTTCAGCGTGTGCAAGGTACCATTCTCTTCAGTACCAGGAGATATTGGATGACAATGTGAAGCAGTCCGTCACAAACCTGAGGCTTGGGAGACGTTGGATCTTTCAACAGGACAATGATCCCAAGCATACCTCCAAGTCCACTAGAGCATGGTTGCAGATTAAAGGCTGGAACATTTTGGAGTGGCCATCGCAATCACCAGACTTAAATCCGATTGAGAACCTCTGGTGGGACTTAAAGAAAGCAGTTGCAGTGCGCAAGCCTAAGAATGTGACTGAACTGGAGGATTTTGCCCATGACGAATGAGCGAAGATACCCGTAGATCGCTGCAAGACACTTGTGTCAAGCTATGCTTCACGTTTAAAAGCTGTTATAACTGTAAAAGGATGTTTTACTAAGTACTAAGATTAAATGTCACTTGGAGGTTGAATAAAACTGATAATGATGTGAGCACAGAAAAGACATTTGTGGTTATTTCATTATACATGTTATGTTATATTTGTCTGGCCTACACGTGCCTCTTTGATTTAATTGTGAGCAGGATGACTGAATGATCAAAATCAATGTCAAACTGGCCAAAACAGTCAATTTCAGTGGGGGTTGAATAATTTTGAATACAACTGTAAGAAAAATCCCCTCTTGGATAGTTGTCTTAGGAACAAGCATCCCTATTAAAAGATTGTCCCTTGTATTCTTGTTCTGGTGGAATTTTTTTTTTAAAACAAGCACACGTATGCATAAGGTATTTGCATGCAGATATGTAAGCACACCCCATGAAAATGGCTGACATATTCAACATATTTGAACAGGCAAACGTCATATCTTCACTCTAATGCCACGTACACACACGATCGGTTTGTCTGATGAAAACGGTCTGATCGTTTTCATCGGACGAACCGATCGTGTGTGGGCCCCATCGGTTATTTATCCATCGGTTAAAAAACTAGGATCTTGTTTTAAAATTATCTGATGGTTAACTAACAATAGAAAAAAAAAAACGATCGTCTGGGCACGTCCATCGGTTAAAAATCCACGCATGCTCAGAATCAAGTCGACGCATGCTTGGAAGCATTGAACTTTTTCTTAACACGTTGTTATGTTTTACGTCACCGCGTTCTGACACTATCTTTTTTTTTTTTTTTTTTTAACTGATGGTGTGTAGGCACGACTGATGAAAGTCAGCTTCATCGGATAGCTCTCCATGTCCTTAAGAAAATGGTTACAGATACCTGTGAGTCTGGCAAGGAAGTTTAAAAGAAAAAAAAAATCAACACATTTGAAATTAATCATTCTACCGCCAGATTTAAAAATTTAGTAGTGGCAGTTCCATCATAAGCTTTGTTTTTTCTGGTGCTAGTGGCAGAGCTTGTGCAAGTTTATAAAAAAATAAAATATTTTAGACCGAGCTCTTTAGATATAAGTGGCCGTAGTGGCAAGGCACAATTCTCGAATGCATTCTCCTTGATGACATTTCCTGATGGGTGCTTCCAGGAAATTGGCATAATGATGCTGAAGCCAGCCATACATGGAACGAAATTCTGCCTGATCGACTTCTGTACAACCGCCCTGTCGGACTTTTGCTACTAGATCAGCACTGCCAGTTATAGCTGGCTGCACTGATCAGTGTATTCTGACAGTGGCGAGTCTCCCCACTGTCAGAATACAAGGGCATAGGATGATACCCCTATCAATGATTAAATGTGTACTTGGGATAATATTCCTTTTTATTTTTTTCCTTCAACCTTCTGGATGAATGGAAATAATCATCTATGGGCTGCTTTAGTCTCCTTTGAACCAGGAGAGGGCTGGCACTGAATTGCCCAGTCTGCTTGGGCAGTGCTAAAGGTAAATTATTGCAGCGAGAGATGCCTAGTCGATTGTGCAAAACAATATAATATTTATTCTTCCATTTTAAGTTTTTAACTAGTTGCCGACCGCCCGCCATCATATTACTACGGGGCGGTGGCACTGCTACGCGGGAGCACGTAGCTCTACGTCCTGCACATGAACGGCTGTGGGGCGCCAATAAAATCTGGCCTGGACCTGCTGATCACCCTCAGCCAATGGTTGTTTTCCCCTGCCAATGTTTTGTAAACATGTGTGCTGCTCTCTCCCTCGTGTCGGTCTTTTCGTTCCTGACCGAGAGGGAGAGAGCATCTAAACGTGAGTTACACAACAGTACACTGACACCAGGTCACATAGGTACACATTTAACCCCCTGATCACCCCCCAAATTAACCCTTTCACTGCCTGTCACTGTGTCACCCAGTACAGCAATCAGATTTTTTTTTGATTGCTGTACAAGTGTCATTAGTGACTAAAATAATTGTTAGGGTAATTAGTCTTAGGCCCTAATAAGTCTAGGGACCCCCCTAACCCCCCCAATAAAGGTTTAACCCCTTGATTTCCCCCTGTCACCAGTGATCACAGTATAAGTGTCACGGTTGACGCAGTTTATTTTTTATAGCATCAAGGCACCCGCCATATTTTTTGCAATAACGTTTTAACCCCCTGATTGCCCGGCAGGTGATCAAAGTTTGGTTTTAGCGCCAGATAGGGTCTGTGTAACGGAATGAACCGTGACAGACTGAGATTCTCCTATGTCTAGGGTCACCTAATGTCCACTAGGGCCATAGGGTGACAAAGAATCATATTTCATGTATTACAGAAGATAGGGACATTAATAATAATTCATGTTTGCAGGATGTCTTCAGATATCAAAAGCTGTTGGCTATTCAATCTGGGCACACATGCTTTTGAAAGGTGTTAATTCAGGTCTACAAGACCAGAGTGACTCATACCTCTATATAATAGGCTGTTGAAATGTCTTGAGCCATGTCTTGAGGTGTTGGCTATTCACTGTGAAAGACGCATGCTTTTGAAAGGTGTTAATTGCATCAGGGCCTGAAAGACCTTTTGATTGTGTGATACATTGTGTTTAAAACAATGTGTTAAAGTCTCCATTCAGATGTACTGAATTAGCATGTCAGTTAGGTTTAGGAATATATTGATGCTCAGGTGTGATAGTATTTGGTTTTGATGTCATCTCAAGGAATGTATCTGTCAGTATCGGTGCCGAATTGTCTGTCTAAGATAATGTGATTGAGGTTCCTTATATGTGTGAAGATTATCTGTGATTGTGTATTATTCAAGGTAATTGAACTCTATTGATGATGCGGTGCCCACATGTCTAGCTACGGATTAGAATTAGCCCCAGTGTGAATAGGGGGGTGGAGATGGCATTGTCCTGTGATTTGCTGTAACATATTGTACTGTATAAAAGAGCTGGAAAGATACCATTAAAAGGTTTATATCTTTGAAACCAAGTGCAGAGCAGCAGTCTCGTCTTGATTATGGGAATTAATATGGATCGTGTATGCAGTATTGTCGGAGTGTGTCAGATAAGCTTGTCGTGGGTGGATGGAAGGTCATAAACGGTGGTGACCGTTAGTCTGCGTCGCCCCAGGCAGCGTCAGATTAGTGCCAGTAGCGCTAACACCCACGCACGCACCATACACCCCCCCTTAGTGGTATAGTATCTGAACTGATTGATAGCTGATCTGATCAGATCTATACTAGCGTCCCCTGCAGTTTAGGGTTCCCAAAAACGCATTGTTAGCGGGATCAGCCCAGATACCTGCTAGCACCTGCGTTTAGCACCTTCGCCCAGCCCAACCAAGTGCAGTATCGATCGATAGATCACTGACACAAAACACAAAAATGCATAACTGCAGCATTCGCAGAGTCAGGCCTGATCTCTGCGATCGCTAACAGTTTTTTGGTAGCGTTTGACTGTCGCTAACAGGTCAGGTGTTTTTTTTTCCTGTGAATCTTACCACTGTACCCCTAAATTTAGAGCCCAAAATGGCAAATCGAATGTACAGTGGTGAAGAGGCCTACTTGTTTGAGCCTGTCAAATAGTGATGAGGAGGTCACGCATCTGTCAAATTCTAGCTCATATGATCCTGTAGACGACAGTGGCTCCCTGACAGATAGCTCTGATGACGGAGTTGTGGTCCCTGCTAGGGTCAGGCGTACCAGACCCCGATCTTCTGCTGTCGCTGAGGTGCAAGAACCGCAGGGCTCTCGTATGGGGCAGAGTAGTACTAGCGCCGCTATTCCTTCTGGTGAACTGGCAAGCACCAGCGGCCTAGTACATCCTGGACATACATCCAGCACTGCAGTAACACTTGGTGACGTCGCGAGTCCCATAAGTGCAGTTCAAGCTGGCGAGGTGGCAAGCACAAGTAGCGTCCCGCTGCCACCAAGAAGACGACAGACAGGCCCCTCGTGCCCAAAGTGCCATTCCTGCTGCATTCGCCAATCCTGATTGGGTCCCCGCCACTTCTGCAGCACCCGTACTTCCCCCATTCACTGGCCAACCTGGAATTCAGGTGGAAACAGTTGATTTTACGTCACTGGATTTTTATTTTTATTTTTTTTTGTCCAGAAAGTTTTATTGAAATTTGCACAGGTTACAATATCTTATCACATCTCATTAAGTTAACGTTTACAGCATGGGCAAAATACCATGAAATATGTTTCAAAAACAACATCAGTAAATTCAATGTTCCACACGTATTGCAACATGTCATAAACAGAACTGAAAATATGGGGGAATATTGTATAATTAAAGATAGTACAGTATTGTTGGGGCCCCCGTCCAGGGGAGAGTCCCCTTGGACACCAAGTCTCTGCGGTTGGGACCGAAGAGACATACAGGAGGTTTCGTAGACCTGGGCCAGGTTTACAAGACAAAAGAAAAAGCTGAAAGCAGAGGGCCCTTGTAAACAGTCCCATCCACCACCTACCCCTGACGGGAACTAATCTATGGGTGGGAGGGCACCAGCTGCACTTGCCAAGTAAGGGCAGGTCGGCATGGTCCTAGCGTGTAATATGTAATATGTCTTGTCTTTCGGTCATCGGTCCAGCGTCACACTTCCACCACTCCGGTATATAGAGAGATAAACCTATCTTTTAGGAGGAGGGGACGCCCTCCCATACATAGGATTCCGGAGTTGCTTCTTCAAGCTGTGGAGCCTGGGCAGATGTCCTCTCGGTTGATAGTCTGCGCCAACCGTTGTGTGTCAGTGTAGGGGCTAACCAGTAGTTGTCTGCGGGCCTGTTAAAAGCGAGGTTCTGTAGTGTGTCCAGCACCCCCAGGTGTATCTAAACTTCTCAGAGGTATCCTTAGTTTGGTGGATAAAACTTTCCATCTCTTCAATTCTGTTGACCCTATTCTGCCAGTCAGTAATGGTAGGTGTTAGGGGGCTTCTTCCAGCGCAGGGGAATACACTGGGTTGCAGCGTTGATTAGCTGGAGGGCTAGAGATTTGTGATAAATTGATTTAGGCAGGGAGGTATGGTGTAGCAAGTATTGCGCCGGGGTGAAATCAGGAGTGAACGTAGTGATTTGTGTGATGAGGTCATGTACGTTTATCCAGAAGGGTCGAATTTTCGGGCAATCCCACCAGATATGTAGGAGAGTGCCCTCGGCCTCTTCACATCTCCAGCAGGTGGAAGGAACCGCAGGGAACAATTTGTGTAATTTGCTGGGAGTTCTGTACCATCTGGAGTATAGCTTATACCTGTTCTCCTGGGCCGACACGTTTATGGAGCCTTTGTGGGTGTGAGACCAGATCGAGTGCCAGTCTTCATCAGAGATGGAGGTTTCGAGGTCAGCCTCCCATCTCCCATGAATGTCGGTGTTAGTGGACGTGTGTGGCGTGAGCGCGGAGTACAGGGTGGCGACAAGATGTCGTTGCGGCTCAGTGGAGGTAAATAGCTTCTCGAAAGGCGTGAAGCCTCTGTGCCATAGGGTAGGTGTCGGCGTGCCCTGGAGAAAGTGTCGCAGCTGGAAAAATTTAAAGCGAGGTAAAATCAATTCTGGAAATTTAGCAGTCATTTCTGAGTGTGAGAGGAGCGTATTGGAGTCAGAAAACTGGTATGCCCTGAAGGAAGGGGAGGGTTGGTGCTCCTGGTGCTCAGTGGTGCTGAGACCAGCTGTGAAACCTGGGTTGTGATTTAGCGGTGTCATGGGGCCCGGGAAAGGGGGTGCGTCATTGTTGCTAGTCAAGCATTTCAGTGCCGAAATGGTGGGACCGATCAGGGGGTGGGAAGAGCAGGACTTGGGGGTTAGCTTCGGGTCTATCCAGGAGAGGTGGGAGATCCGAAACCCTACAAATGCTTCCTCCAATTCCACCCAGGCCTTACTTTCCTGTGGACGTGCCAGTCTACTACTCTCGTCAGTAGGCAAGCTTTATGGTAACGGGAGAGGTCAGGCAGGCCTATACCACCTAGGAGCTTGGGGAGAGCGAGTCTATCCCATTTCAGCCTAGACGAGCGACCAGACCATAGGAAGGTCCTGCAAACCGATTTAAAGGAGGTTAAGAAGGCTGCGGGTAGTTTTAGTGGAATGGCTTGCAGCAGATATAAGAGCCTCGGAAGGACGTTCATTTTCAAAATCGCTGCTCTGCCGAACCATGAAAACGTGCCCTTATTCCATTTCAGCAGATCTCCTTAATTGTCTGAAGGGTGGGTAAGAAGTTTTGGGCATATAAATTTGGGAGTCTCGTGGGCAATTTTATTCCTAGATAGGTAATTGCACTGGGTTCCCATTTAAAGGGGAAGTTCTGTTTACATAGGGCTAAGGTATTCTGCGGGAGGGACACGTTCAGTGCCGTGGATTTGCTGAAGTTTATTTTGAGGTTAGATAGCGTACCGAATAAGCGAAAATCTTTAAGCAGGTTGGGCAGAGTGATCAGTTGGTTTGTCAAGAATAGCAGGACGTCATCGGCGTATGCAGCTATCTTGTATTGCTTACGCTTGATCGTCACACCCTGTACATCTTGGTTGTCCCATAGACGCCTAAGGAAGGGTTCCAATGTCAAGATGAAGATCAAGGGTGAGAGGGGGCATCCCTGTCTGGTGCCGTTGCGTACCGAGAAGGCGTCCGACAGGCGGCCGTTGACCCTGACCCTGGCAGAAGGGACTGAGTAAAGTGCCATGATCCTTTGCAGAAAGCGCAGGGGTAAACCCGATTTGAGGAGGGCAGCCTCCATATAGTCCCAGGCCACCCTGTCGAATGCCTTCTCGGCATCAAGGGACAGCAGGAATCCTTGGGTGTTGGATGTGGACAGCCAGTGGTGAACGTTTATCGCCTTTGTGGTGTTATCCCTGGCTTCCCTACCAGGGACAAAACCCACCTGGTCTGTCGAGATTAAATTCGGTATGTGGGGGAGTAGTCTGTTGGCCAGTATTTTTGCATACAGTTTTAGGTCCACATTAAGCAAGGAAATGGGGCGATAATTAGGGACTAGCGTGGGGTCCTTGCCGGGCTTGGGAACCAGCGTGATGTGAGATTCCAGCAGGTCAGCTCCCGTGGAGGGGGAGAAGGGGATGTCATTAAAAGCCTGGACAAAATGAGGGAGCAATAGGGAGGAAAAAGTCCTGTAATAGCCCGAGGACAGACCGTCCGGGCCCGGGCATTTACCCGGTTTTATTTGTTTCAGGGCTCTGAGTGTTTCATCGACGGACACCGGTGTATCTAAATGCGATAAGTCTGGCGGTAGGGTGGAGGGGGACCCATATCTCGAGAGGAACCCCGCAATGTGCTTCTCGGGGGACGTGGGGGACCCCGATTCTTGTGGGGCAGGCAGATTGTACAGAGAGAAGAGATAGGAAGTGAACTGCCCAGCTATCCGGTCTGATCTATGTAGGGTCTCTCCACTAGGGGTAGTAATAGAGTGGATTGTGTTAGCTTCCTTCTTCCTCTGCAGGGCATTAGCTAATAATTTACCCGACTTGTTCCCGAATTCGTAGTATAGTTTGTGCGACAGGGCAAATTTGCGTTTTAGTCTCACGTGAAGTTCCTAGAGCAGGGTCTTCCTAGCTACCAGTAAGGACTCCTGGGAGCCTTTGTGGGCATGTTCTAGGATTTTGATCCTGTCCGTAAGCTCAGTGATTCGGGCCGCTCGTAGCTTGCTCCTTTTCGACATCAGAGATATTCACTCCCCTCTGAGGACACATTTGTGTGCTGACCAGATTGTAGCCGGTGTGACCTCAGGGGAGGAGTTAATTGTAAAGTACTGTGCTATTTTTTCCGCTAGGATGTCAACGTTTCCTGAATCACGGAGGATAGTATCATCCATCCTCCAAGCAGTCTGCCCAGGGACCTGCCCCTGCCATGAGAGCGTCATGGTGATGGGGTGGTGGTCTGACCACACCCTGGGTTCGATAGTAGCGTCCACAAGGCGGAACAGGTCCGCTTGAGTGAGAAAGAGAAAGTCAATGCGGGAGTATTTAGTGTGTAGAGGCGAGTAGAACGTGTAGTCCTTAACCGTTGGGTATAACGTGCGCCAAGAGTCATGGAGGGTAAGGAGATTCAGCTGGGTTTTAATAGCACGGAGAGCTCGGTAAGTCAAACATGAGGCCCCATTAGAGGTGTCAAGGAGCAGGGTCAGGGGGACATTAAAATCTCCGCCCAGAATCAGCATTCCAGACTGGAAGGCTGTCAGGTGTAGGATAATGTCTCAAAAGAATTGGACGTGTTGAGAGTTTGGGGCATATATGTTGGCAATGGTTACGGGTGTGTTGTTAATCCTACCCTTAAGGAAGAGGAACCTCCCCAGTGGGTCCCGTTGGACATCATCTACCTGTAGGGGGCAATGTCGGGAGATCAATCTGGATACTCCTTTAGATTTAGAGGCATCATTGGTCGCATGGAACGCAGTTGGATAGTGAAGACTTCGCAGTGTAGGGACACTGTCTGACCTGAAGTGGGTTTCTTGCAATAATACTACTTGAGGTTTTTCCCTGTGTATAGAGGTGAGCAGTAAGGAACGCCGTTCAGGCGTGTTAAGGCCCCGGACATTCAGGGAGTACAATTTGATTTTCAGAGAGGACGAACCCCTGTTTGGGGCATTATGAGACGGGTGTAGTGCGTCAGTCATTGTCACTAGTGAGGGGTGAGGGAGGCAGAGTCGGGATAGAGGTGGAGGAGATGCTGGGAGAAGGGGGGGATGGGAGAAGGGGCGGAAAACAGGAGATAATCTGAGCGTCAGGCCCAGTACAGGGGCGGGTACCGCGTACGTGAGTGGGGGCGGGAGGCTCCCTCTGAGTACGGGCCCACCACCAATGGGTACGGTGCACCTCAGACAGGTGCCCCTCACTAGTAGGTACGCCTGCCTTTAGGCACAGCCGTGTGGGGGTTGGTCCGTTCAAGCCGGGAGACCGTATGACTCCGAGTAGCAAAAGGAACAATAAAACAAATAGTTCAAACACTAAACTGAAGAACGAAAAAGAAAGAAAGGGCGGTATGCCACCCCAGAGCAACAGTGTGATTAGGCGGGACATTTAACCAGCAGTCTAAAAGGGAGCCCACGTAGACCCTGTTTTCCCCGGGAGAGACCAATTCCCCGGCTGTCCGGGGGAGCAACATGGGACGGGGGACTCCCCCCATATAGGCTAGGAAACCTCCACCCCACTATCCCCCTGGTGCAAATTCACCACTCCCAGAGCTGGAGGACGCGTCACCCACCCAGTGCACTTTGGGTACGTGGTAACGTGCCATCCACCAGGGACCGTAGAAGCAACACTTTCCCGCAGTCACGTCAAGAGTGCCTCACTGCCGCGGTATCCTCCCATTGCATCATGTGTACTGACCTTGTATTCTCTCTAGCTGGGGGCCTAAAGCATACCCATACACCAAACCTACGGGCAGTCACATTAACAACCACAAGATGACTATGGCTTACAGTTTATCAGCCGGCCCATAGTTCGGGGGGGGGAGGCCCAGAATCGAGGCGTGCGACCCCTAAGTGGGCCCCGCGGGGCCATTCCCAGTTGAGGCGTTGGGGATTACTTGGTCACCGACGGCTCTCCACAGGTCAACAGCAGGGGAGCTTACCCCGCCGAGGGGTGAGTCTATTCCTTTCCACGTGCATAGCGTTGGTGACGGTAGAAGCTTCAGTGCAGACCAGTGGAGGGCAGGAGCGGGCGAACCGTCTGAGTACCGGGCTTCCAGGGAACTCTAAGCCGCGGGCGGTTCCCTAAGTCCTGATTCAACAAATTGGGGAGCACAAGTCTGTCCGTCAGGTTAGAGGTGATCTTCAGGCTGGGGGTGCCACTGCCCAGAGGTAGAGCTTGTAGATGAGGTATCTGTTTCCTCGTCCGACCGCTGATTTGTGACCGTGAGCGAAGGGACTACTTGTGTCTGGAACAGCGTCAGCGATCGAAGGCCGCAGTGAGAGGAATCGGCTGACCCAGTACCTTAGTGCGGCACAGCAGACGTCGTGATCCCATGGTGGACAAAGTTTCCTGCGGGCACTAGCCCTTCCCGGGTCCAGCATCTGCGAGGCAAAGTTCGATGACGTAGCGGAGTAAGGGGGGGTGGGGCTAGCGGGGCCACCAGGCTGGGACGTGTTTCCTGACACGGCGTGACCTGGGAGTTGTAGTTTTGGGCGGTGATCCTGAGCTGTAGACCCCGTGACCTAGCCGGAGGCATGGCCGTCGCATAATGCGGTCCGTGCCTATTAGAATCATACGGGCAAGCCATGCTCGTTAGTGAACGATCAGTCTGGGTGCCCGTGGGGCTATAACTGTGCACGTCGGGTAGCGGTGTTACTCCAGGCAGAACAACAAAAAACATTTTCTATCCAGTCCCGAGGTAGACAAAGGGTTCATTTGGAGAAGGGTTAATAGAAAATAAAAACTGTAACCCAGCATATTAGTTCATAACCCGCTTACGCACAGAACAGGGCAAACAGTCAAACAGTCCAACAGCGGGGGAACTTAGGCTTACCGCAAACAGTGCGAGGCAAGAGACAAAAGTCGTGCGAGTATCTAGTAGTCCCTCCTTGCCCTACGGGCTGCCGGCGGAGGGGAGAGCGCTCGGTCAGACCTAGGGGCTTGCGGGCCATGGTGGACACGGGAGCTCGACGGGGAGCGGCGGCGACGGTTCCTGGCGTGTTGTATCTCCATCTGTTCAACCCTCGGAGCGGTCCAGCGGTACACTGATTGTCGGTAGGCTGCGTACCATTCTGGAAATGCAACGAGGGGTATCCCCAGGGTATCGCAGAAACGCGGCAGGTCCCCTGGGACCTTCAGCAGCGCGGTGCGGCCCTGGTGAGAGGCGGTGTTTGAGCGTGATGCCCGATAAATCTTGAAAAATCTGGATCGCAAATTTTAAAATGTCTTCCTTCAGTTCGAAGTCGGCAAGACAACAAACTACATCCCAGGGGGGATCTGTGTCTCTGCCCTTAGGGTGCAACGCCCGGTGGATTCTGTCCATGGCGATATGGGTCTGGGGGGGCCTGTTGAGGACAGAGTTAAACAGGCTTGTCACCGACTGTGAAACGAGGTCTCCTTCGATCGACTCAGGTAGGCCCCGTACCCGTAGATTATGTCGGCGTCCCCGGTTGTCAAGGTCTTCCAGGTGTCGGTTTATCTCCCTCAGCTGAATAGTATGATCGTCCACCTTCATGGTCGACCGTTGGAGGATAGTTGTGTGCTCTTCCACCGCGTTTTCCGTGCGGGCGACCCTGTCATTGAGGGAGCGAACCTCCAGCCGGAGTTCGGAAATGGCGGCCGTTAAGGTGTCCTTGATGTCTGCCGCCACGCTCCGCAGGTCATCAATCGTGGGGTAACGTTGCGGTCCCGCACCCTGTACCCCCGTCGCGCTCGGAGCCGGGACCGGCGGGGTTGTATCCATTGTCGGTCTGAGGATTATTTCCGAGCGCTCCTGTGCGGCCGGCTGTGAGAGGTCTGAGGAGGCTCGTTGGCGGGAAGGCGCCATGTTCCCTCTCTGGGTTCGGAACAGGTCCGGTATAGTTTGAGCCATCGTGTTGGAGATTTCCCTGGGTGAGCGGGACCTGGAGGTGGACGATGCTCTTGAGGCAGTACCCATGTCTTCGGGTCAGGTAAATGCGAGCTGGGTGATCCGTAGCAGGCGATTGTAGCTCCGGGGTGGCAAGAGCTCAGTATTCAGGCATCCATCTCCCTTTAAGGTCCGGCCACGCCCCCGATTTTTATTCACTGTTTTTCACGGAAGATCTCTATAGATCTATTGTGGACCAAAGCAATTTATATGCTGGTCAACACATCGCCGCTAATCCCCACCTGTCCCTTGCCAGAGATTGGAAGCCAATTACGGTTTCCGAATTTAAGATCTTTCTGGGCCTTACCCTCCTCATGGGCATTACTAAAAAGAGTGAACTGCGGTTGTATTGGTCCACGCGCCCAATTCACCATATGCCCATTTTCTCTGCCTCCATGTTCAGGACACGATACGAGCAGATCTTGCGGTTCATGCATTTTAGTGACAATGAACTCTGTCGTCCTCGGAGACCCTGGATTCGATCGGCTCTACAAAATTCAGCCCCTCGTAAACCACTTCAACAAACGGTTTGCAGCCTTGTATAATCCCCATCAAGTTGTCTGCGTTGATGAGTCCCTGATTAAGTTTTCTGGTCGCTTGTCATTTAAACAATACCTTCCCAGCAAGCGTGCCAGATACGGGGTCAAGATGTATAAGCTCTGTGACAGGGCAACAGGCTATACATCTAGCTTTATGGTTTACGAGGGAAAAGACAGTCACGTAGAGCTGGAGAATTGCCCTGATTACATAGGGAGTGCTGGTAGGATAGTCTGGGAATTGGTGTCACCCTTATTCAGGAAAGGGGTACCACTTGTACGTGGACAATTATTACACTAGCGTGCCTTTTTTTTAGTCATCGTTTTGATTATGGAATTGGCGCATGTGGCACCATGCGACCTAATCGCCGGGGCTTCCCCCAACGGCTTGTAGAATCCTGTCTTAGTCGGGGGGAGAGAGCCTGCTTACAGTTTAATAATTTGTTAGCAGTGAAGTGGAGGGATTCACGGAATGTTTTCGTTCTGTCCATGCTTCACGCAGACACGGCAGTCCAAATTCCTACGGCGACTGGTGTTGTGGAGAAACCCCTTTGTATCCACGAGTACAACCTTAACATGGGAAGGGTGGACCTCAATGACCAGTTGTTGGCGCCGTACCTAATTACCCGTAAGGCCAGACGCTGGTACAAAAAAAGTGTCTGTTTATTTGTTTCAATTGGCTTTGCTGAACGCTCATGTGCTATTCAGAGCTTCAGGATGGACTGGAATCCTTCCTAAAATTCCAGTAAAGAGATGGCCGAAGCCTTTCTGTTTCCAGCCGGTGCTTTGCCCCACCTTCCCAACGCAAATGCAGTGAGCCAGCTGTATGAGAGGCATTTTTCCTTTTATCCTCTCTGGTACCCCTGCCCAAAAAACCTGCCAAAAAAGATGTTGTGTCTGCTCAAACTCGGATTTAGGCGACACCTGCTTTTATTGTCCCGACTGTCCTGACCAACCTGGTCTCTGCATTGGTGAATGTTTCAAACGCGTATTAGCGTGGGGTACGGCACCACACAGTCCTAGGCACACTAACACAGGGTCTCGGAAGATGTGATGGCCATCACATTTTGAGAGACCATAATCTGCAATGCTCAGTTTACAGTTTTTATAAAAGTGAAAAAAGGTGGAAAAAAATAAAAAAACTCACACAAAAACAAAAAAATATAAAATAAAAAATCCAAAAATAGTTGTGGTTGTATTTTTCTCCTCTTTGTTGTTCTCTTATGTTCACTCTCTACTGTCCACTCACTATTGTTCTATATCTATTCTCTCTATTTAAAAAAAAATTTTTTTATAGTATTTGCTTTGCAGGTATGGTATGTTATACTGTAATGTTTGTTTTATTGTTAACCATCATTTACTTAGCAGGTACGCCATTCAGTTGCATCGCGGATTTATTTAGCGTGACAGCAACAGCGTTTGCTCCCTCGATATTTAAAGCCGCGACTCCAACACTGTGTGAGGTGATTTCACCACCACAGTTAAAAAAAGAACATATATGCCGAAGCATGGGGGCATTAGGGGTGGAGGAGCGATTTTGCTCCTAATGCCGCATACCTACGATCGAAATTCCGTCGGAAGCTTGCTCGTGGAAAAGTTCAACCGTGTGTACGCGGCATAACTTTTTTTGAGGGAGGATGCCCCCATGCTTCGGCATATATAATTTTTAGGCACAGGTTGCGTTAATTTATTTTTTACTGTTTTTTTATTTTTTGGTATTTGCTTTGCAGGTATGGTAAGATCTTACTGTTAAAATGTAATGTTATTTTGTTTTAATGTTAACCATCATTTGCTTAGCAGGTACGCCTTTCAGTTGCATCGCAGATTTATTTAGCGTGACAGCAACAGCGTTTGCTCCCTCGATATTTAAAGCCGCGACTCCAACACTGTGTGAGGTGATTTCACCACCACAGTTAAAGAGCATATATGCCGAAGCATGGGGGCATTAGGGGCGGAGGAGCGATTTTGCTCCTAATGCCGCGTACATACGATCGAAATTCCGTCGGAAGCTTGCCCGTGGAAAATTCCAACCGTGTGTATGCGCCATAACTTTTTATGCGGCGTACATACATGTGTATGCGGCATAACTTTTTTGCGGGAGGATGCCACCATGCTTCGGCATATATAACTGGTGCATGTATGCCCATCATTAGAAGTGGGTGGTTGAAGGGAGGTATTCTAATGGTGGGCATACCCATCGATCAATCTTTTTTTTTCGTTCAGCCAACAGGCTGCATTAAAAAAAAAAAGATTACAATAGATGTCCAACAAGAACCATCAATGGTATGTTGCTGGACTTTGAATGATTATACTAGAATGATGCCTGCGGATTTAGGTATCATCTTAGTATCATTCTTTTCAGCCAGGGTCGGCTTTCATTTAAAAGCAATTCTAGTGGCTAATTAGCCTCTAGACTTTTACAAGCAGTGGGAAGGAATGTCCCCTCCCCGGATATAAACTGCGCCATTGGGAAAGTGGGAAAACATTTTATCACACCGATCTTGGTGTGGTCAGATGCTTTGAGGGCAGAGGAGAGATCTAGGGTCTAATAGACCCCAATTTTTTTCAAAAAAGAGTACCTGTCACTAACTATTGCTATCATAGGAGATATTTACATGCCATAAGATAACAATAAAAATTATAAAAAAAAAAAAGTAAGGAACAGTTAAAAATAAAATTAAAAAAGGAAAATAAATAATAAAAAAAAAAAAAGCATCCCTGTCCCCCCCTGCTCTTGCGCAAAGGTGAACGCAAGCTTCGATCTGGAGTCATATGTAAACAGCAATTGTACCATGCATGTGAGGTATCGCCGCAAAGGGCAGATCGAGGGCAGTAATTTTAGCAGTAGACCTCCTCTGTAAATCTAATGTGGTAACCTGTAGAGGTTTTTAAAGGCTTTTAAAAATGTATGTAGTTTGTCGCCACTGCGCATTTGTGCGCAATTTTAAAGCATGTCGTGTTTGCTATCTATGTACTCGGCCTAAGATCACCTTTTTTATTTCATCAAACATTTGGGCAATTTAGTGTGTTTTAGTGCAATAAAATAAAACAATATGTATTTTTGGGTAAAAAAATGTGTTTAAAAAATCGCTGCGTAAATACTGGGTGGAAAAAAAATGCAACACCCACCATTTTAATCTGTAGGGCCTTTTCTTTAAAATAATATATAATGTTTGGGGGTTCAACGCAATTTTCTTGCAAAAAAAAATATGTCTTCATGTAAACAAAAAGTGTCAGAAAGGACTTTGTCTTCAAGTGGTTAGAAGAGTGGGTGATATGTAATATAAGCTTCTAAATGTTGTGCATATAATGCCAGGACATTTCAAAACCCCCCCAAATGACCCCATTTTGGAAAGTAGACACCCCAAGCTATTTGATGAGAGGCATGTCGAGTCCATGGAATATTTTATATTTTTACACAAGTTGTGGGAAAGAGAATATGTGGAATTACACCCCAAAATACATTCTGCTGCTTCTCCTGAGTACAGGGATGCCACATGTGTGAGACTTTTTGGGAGCCTAGCCGCATACGGGACCCCAAACACCAATCACCGCCTTCAGGCTTTCTAAGGGTGCAAATTTTAGATTTCACTCCTCACTGTCTATCACAGTTTCGAAGGCCATGGAATGCCCAGATGGCACAAAACACCCCCAAATGACCCCATTTTGGAAAGTAGACACCCCAGCCTATTTGCTGAGAGGTATGGCGAGTATTTTGCAGATCTTGCTTTTTGTCACAGATTTGAAAATTGAAAAAAATAAAAAATATCTATCTTCATTTTCAAAAATAAATGAGCACTGTAAAATACTCACCATGCCTCTCAGCAAATAGCTTGCGGTGTCTACTTTCCAAAATGGGGTCATTTGCGGGGGGTTAGTGCCATCTGGGAATTCCATGGCCTCCGAAACTGTGATAGGCAGTGAGGAGTGAAATCAAACATTTGCGCCCTTAGAAATCCTGAAGGCAGTGCTTGGTTTTCAGGGTCCCGTACGCGGCTAGGCGCCCAAAAAGTCCCACACATGTGGTATCCCCGTACTCAAGAGAAGCAGCAGAATGTATTTTGGGGTGCAATTCCACATATAACCATGGCATGTGTAAGCAATATATCATTTAGTTACAACTTTTTGTAATTTCTTTTCTTTTTTTTTTTTTCTTTTTTTTTGACAATTCTATCACTTGGTACGAATAAAAAAAAATATTCAGTGGGCTCAACATGCCCCTCAGCAATTTCCTTGGGGTGTCTACTTTCCAAAATGGGGTCATTTGGTGGGGTTTTGTACTGCCCTGCCATTTTAGCACCTAAAGAAATGAGATAGGCAGTCACAAATTAAAAGCTGTGCAAATTCCAGAAAATGTACCCTAGTTTGTAGACGCTATAACTTTTGCACAAACCAATAAATATACGCCTATTGGCATTTTTTTTTACTGAAGACATGAGGCTGAATACATTTTGGCCTAAATGTTTGACTAAAATTTAGTTTATTCGATTTTTTTTTTTATAACAAAGTAGAAAATATATTTTTTTTTCAAAATTTTCGGTATTTTCCGTTTATATCTCAAAAAATAAAAATTGCAGCGGCAATCAAATACCATCAAAAGAAAGCTCTATTTGTGGGAAAAAAAGGCCGCAAATTTTGTTTGGGTGCGACATTGTATGGCCACGCAATTACCAGTTAAAGCAGAGCAGTTCCAAATTGTAAAAACACCTCTGGTCTTTAGGCTGACAAATGGTCTGGGGGGAAAAGTGGTTAAAGGAAATCTATAGTGATGCATTTGCAACCAGCCCTGCTGGTTGTCATGCTCATCCAGTTCTTTTGCTTTCTCTTAGGCCTCGTACACACTATCGGACATATCCGATGAAAACGGTCCGCGGACCATTTCCATCGGATATGTCTGTTTGGGAGTTTGATCCGATGGCGTGTACACACCATCGGATCAAATTCCCTGCCGCCGGACGGCGCGGTGACGTGACGGTGACGCGGCGGTTACGTTGACGCCGCCACGTCACCGCACCAGGAAGTTAAACACTTCCGCGCATGCGCCGAATCCATTCGGCGGCGGCGGCGGCGCGGCGGCGGTGGGGGACGACATGTCTGCTGGTAAGTGTACTAACCAGCAGACATGTCGGGCGGACAGATTTCCACCGGATAGATTTCAAAGCATGCTTTGAAATCTGTCGGGTGGAGAAATCTGTCCGCTAGCCCATACACACGAGCGGAGATGTCTGCTGAAACGGTCCATCGGACCGTTTTCAGCGGACATATCCCCTCGTGTGTAAGAGGCCTTAAAGGCATAGACCTTAAACAAGTACATGGATCAGAAGTTCTGACCTTCTAATCTGCATACTTGTTCCAGGGTGTCAATGCAAAAAGTATTAAAGCCAGAGGCACCTAAGGAAGTAAATATTAGATGTGGTCAGTAATGGCAATTCCATTATTTCTATTACTTTAGGTTTTATTTACATTTTGTTTTCAGTTGCATAATTTTAAAAGCATTATATATTCAGCAGTTTAGGGATAGAGACTTTAATATTCTACATTTATTTTGTTTACAATTTCTTTAAGTGATTCTTTTAAAGCCTATTCTGTGTATTCTTTGCATTATTCATAAACGAATGTATACAATATACCACTGTTCTCCCTTATTTGTGATATGCAGTTTCTTGTGGTTTTAGGTGTCTGTTGGTATAGCAACCAGTATTAGGTTCCCAATAGCTCTTCATAAAGTTTATTTTACCAGATCTGGGTGCCAGAAGTTAACTAGAAACCTCAGTCTGTAACTGTATCTTTGGAAGTGGTTTACAGCTGCTGCCTGCAGCCTAATCTTAGAAACAGATGGGGTTGCAGATAAAATATGTCTGCTAAGAAGTCAGGAAGATTTCACTGGGAAATTTAATTCAAGTACACTATTACACTGAATTTTTCTGTCAACCGGCCAAAGTAGCATGCTTGTATTTGATCATTTTAAGCACTTTTCATTTGACTGTAAGTACTATAGTCTATGCATGCATTGATTGCAAATCCTTACTGAACCCTGAGGTCACTTAGGGACATGGGTATGAGAAGTATGTTAACAAGAACATTTTTTGTTGGCCATAGCAATCAATCAGAATTTTATATTCAACTTTCCACTACAGAAAGGACATTTTAGGTTGACCCTGTCAGCTTAAAAACAATATTGGGGTGAAAAGTTGGTGCAGTAAAAGATTTTTGTACTGCTTTCTCCGCCAGCCCACATCTCTTGCTATCTTCTGTTTCAGTGATACAGCCTTCGTAGGATTCCCACCACATATTATGGTACCATCCTCTTGTATTGCAGGAACCTTTCATCTTGATTTTTTGCAACCTTATGGGTTACTCGTATAGACAAGCATTAGAAAGGACCATCAATTGCATGTCCTTATGTGTAGTGGTTTTGTACAGGGCAGCCTAGAGCCTGCTCTTCTCGGCTCTCCGGATCCCTCCCTCCATGTTGGGTGCCCCCACAGCAAGCAACTTGCTATTGGGGCACCTGAGCCGAGCCACAGCTCCCTGTTTCCATTCAGACAAGGAGCTGTGGTTTGGCCCTGCCCCTCTCTCCCCTGATTGGTTCCCGCTGCTGTCAAAGCCATTTAGCCAATGGGTCATCGCTGTGTCTCAGGAGGGAGAGTGCCAGTTGGCCGAGGCATTTGTGGACAGTAATTGGTAGTAGGGCTGCTGCACACAGAAGACTTTATCTAAGATAAAAACTTTCTGCCTTTTACAACCACTTTAAATTTAAAGTGTAGAAGACCGTTCAAACACGCCTTTGACCTAGTTTCATTTTATTTATTTTTCTTTGGAATCGGCATGTCCTATTGTGGTCTAGTTTGAATTGTAGACAAAGCACATGAAACGCAACTATTTTTGTCAAACATTGTTTTGCATTCAGATGCATACTTTTGAGCAGCACTTTATTCAAATGAAAAAGGCTGTATTTGACAACACCACCCTTCTACATGGGCCCTTAACAAAATAGGTTATGAGCAACAAGCACTTTTAATGCAGCTTGCATTTTTAAAGATGTACTATGGAATTGGGGTTAATGCATTGAAAGCTTGACACAAAGGATATAATAGCTATATTTTTTTCTTTAAATATTCCATCTACTTAGACTAGGAGATTACATATTTGCCTTTAATTTGTCAATGTCTACGTTGAGAGAGAGTTGAAAGCAGTAAAGAAATGACGTGTCCTTATGCATTATAGGTTAGTGTTCTCACTTTTTCCCCCTGCAACGTTCTCTCTCTAGGTATTTAGGAGCAACATCTGGTATAGAGAATTCCATCACCTTGCAGGTCTGAATGACTCTGAACGTGTACCGTTGACAAGGCACGGGTACACTTTTGATAAATGGAGCCTTTCAAATATTTTGCCATCCAAATGCCCTGGTCGGCAAACATATTTTGTTATCGCCTACCAACCACAATGGCCAACCGTGGGCATGGAGGTGGGGAGTCCAAACGTTTATGCGCTCAACAGTTACAATTTGTTGAGAAGATTGCTTTGTTAAAAAAAACAGTAATTCTTTATTCATTATGTGGATCAGTGAAATGAAAGCAGGCCTCTGTGTACTAAGTTTTCCTTTCTAATTTGGTCTTTATTTCTTAGATTTGCATAGGTTTTTATAGCTCATCTTAAACATTTACCTGTATTAAAGATTTCAACAACTGGAACATTGACGAATAGAAAGAAAGCTTGTTCAAACATGAAAAATGCAAGATTGAATTGCTGGGCTGGAGCAGGTTGTACTTGGCTCTACATATAAAAACAGTAGCGATGATAAATTCTTGGCTCTTTGAAGCAGAATCTGTTGTATAATTCCTTCTGATTTGTCTTGAATAACAAAACCACTTAAATACATATTGTAATAGATACAGTGCATGTGTATGTGCTGGACATTAGGCAAATGTATATTAAGTAACAATTTTCCACTGACTGTCTGTCTCGATCTGGCTGGCGGGTTGAAATCTCTGCCAAAATATCTTTGACTCAGGGGCCATTGCACACAATGCCAGTGAGTAGTTGAAGTGGACCAAATAACTTTCTGATTTGCCATTTCACATTCAGCCTGCCCAGACATGGTTCAAATCTTGTTCGGTACCTGCTGAACTAGCCAAGATTTGATTTGTCTATCATGGACCTAAGTGGTAGCCTTAAAATGTGCTTTTTTGTCTTACCCTAGTAAGATAATGTTTAGCTGCTCACTCTACTCGATTGGGACTACAAAAACAGGGCAGGACTGGTGGAAACTTCACCTTTCCTCCCTAACATAGATGGGTGGGGTTCTGTAGTCCTCAGAACATAATCACACAGCAGATAACAGAAACAACAAAGAGCACAGTATGTGTTGTCAACGTTTCTGGCAAAATCTTTTTTTGTTTTTGCACAGAATGACAACTCTTTCACTCCTGAAGCCTTCTGTGGTATGCATGCCACTTATCCCGTGAAGCAAAGTGGCTGGAGGAGGGTGAACCTGGCAGTGTGCCATAAAGGGCTTGGTTTTCTCTTCATGGTTTCCAGAGATGTAAAAAGGGAAGATGGCAGAGCAGGACCTGGTGTACAGTAGTGCTAACTTCACTTGAAACCATTACTATAGTAACATAGTACTTAGATATCAAGATTTAGAATATTTAATGCTAAGCCCTGGAGAGGGAAGAACATTTCCTCAGAATAATAATTACTTTGGGCAGAAAATTATTTATTTTTATTATTATTAGTTAAAAATAGCAGAACATCATCAGAGAAGAGGGAAATTTTGTGCTGGTAGCTGGCCATCTCCACTCCCTGTATATTGGGACTAGTTTTAACATAGAGGTAACGACTTCATTGTCAAGGTAAATAGCAATGAGAAGAGTGGACATCCTTGCTTTTTGTCTCTCAGGATGGGTGAAAAGTCACCGGAATTCATTATATTAAATAAAGTCTCTAGGAT
The DNA here is from genome assembly GCA_029574335.1 of Rana kukunoris. Classification (NCBI taxonomy): domain Eukaryota; kingdom Metazoa; phylum Chordata; class Amphibia; order Anura; family Ranidae; genus Rana; species Rana kukunoris. Next base: position 332,492,627 of record CM056052.1, on the reverse strand, counting down.
TATTGCACAGTGCTGCAGTCCGTGATTGATTGGATGGGGGGGGGGGGGGCATATGCGCAAGGTTTTGAAGAGTGGTTAAGTACACCCATGATACTGTAGCTCAGTGTTTCTCAACTCCGGTCTTCAAGGCGCCCCAACAACAGGTTATGTTTTCAGGATTTCCCTCAGATAAAACAGCTGTGGTAATTGATAAGGCAGTGAAACTGATCAAATTACCTGTGCAAAATAGCCTGAACAAGTGACCTGAGGACTGGAGTTTAGAAACACTGCTGTAGCTCATCAAAAGCCGTCCAATGTCTAGAGAGAGAAGGAATGCCAATTGGCTCCCCCGATCAAACTAGTTGAATCAGATGAATGGCATATCTAATGTTGTCAATGGCTTGGCATTTAGTCATAAAGCCATCTTGATCTTTTTTCTATCAGATCCAGGATTCCATCATCAACTCGGTTGCCAATATATTGGCCAAGAGTTTAAGATCCAAATTAAAAAGGGGATTGGCTTAAAGGTGGCCCAGGATGATTGGTCGGAATTCATATTTCTGCTGTTAGGTATCTGGGCCTAATTTACCCGCTTTCAGGGGAGGGTTAAAACACGGGCAAGAGGGGCGTTAAAATGTAATGAAATACCTTGTATAAGCTGTATAACCATGCAGTCCTGGACGTTTTTTATTGCTGTTTAAATTTCAGGCACTGGATTGGGTCTTCAAGAGCGACAATAAGAGATTGAGGAAGTGGGGGTAGGTGGGTTTTGGACAGCATTGCCTGGTTAAAAGAGAAGTCCAGCCTGAGCTTTTTAGGCTGGGCTCCTCCTAAGGGTCACAGGAGTGCAATAAGCTCAGCGCTCCAGTAAGCATGGAGAAGCAGAGCGGAAAGACGCTGACTGACAGCAGCTCTCCTCTCGGATCTCTGAAAACCGTGCCATCGGTGATGTTCGATGGCTCGGTTCTCGGTGCAGAGACAGCGGGGGACAGCTGCAGTATCTGTTTAATGCTCCATCCACCTAGGTAAGTACCGTATGAATCAATAAAACAATAAAAAAACATACTTCTCTTTTAAAGGTGGACTTGTATCCATACAATGATCTCATATTGCTATTATTTTGATAGGGTCGCTGGTGGGTCCCAGTTGCCTGTATGAAGCAAAAAAGGGTGAAATAATCATGTTTTTGTTGTATACCCTTCAGATTGGTACTGTGTATATTTTGATTTGGTATTGCTGTTTAAAGAATGTATTTGTTCACCGTGAAGCACCATAATTCTGTCAAGGAAAACTCATCATATCTGATCTTCACTGCAGCATTACAAGTTAAAATTTATATTGCAATTCCTGCCAGAAGTGAAAGATTTCCCTCATGTGGTTACAGTAAAAGGTTGTAAATTAACTTTTGTTTGCAACAAAAATCTGAAACACCATTTATGGAAAGCTTACATTTCCTGTTGTTAAAGAGCCTGAGGCTACCAAAATCATTTGTGTAAACGGCAGCTAGCCCAGTCTTTGTAGACAATCTTATTCATTGCACAGATGGACAACAGTAACTGATAAAATCTGATGCCTGCCTAGAAAAATAAATAATAAATAAGTTGCGTCTGTGGAAAAACATGGTTTCTTCTGTGTGGTGCATGGCAGGTGTTTGGGGGCTGATGTTTTATCTGTTGTCAAAAGAGATAAATTGTATTACTTTGGTGATTAGCATTCCAATCTAAATAATCACACATGTCATTTAAAGTTTTTGGGGATTTTTTTTAATAAAGATGTAACCTAAAACCAAACTTGAAACCTGTCCATTGTAACGAGGAATAAGGGAGTTTGCATATTGTTGTTTTGTGGATATTGGGGCTTTAAGAGTGCATATTTGAAATATAGGGATTAACCGATGGTTTGCGGCAGAACATGCGAACGGACCAAAAGTTTGAGCAAACATTCGAACACTGTTAAAGTCTACGGGACCCGAACGTGAGAAATCAGAAGTGATAATTTTAAAGGCTAATATGCAAGTTATTGTCATAAAAAGTGTTTGGTGACCTGGGTCCTGGCCCAGTTAACATGTATCAATGCAAAAAAAAGTTTTAAAAAGTGATTTTAATAATGCTTAAAGTGAAAAAATAAAAGTGAAATATTCCTTTAAATATTGTACCTGGGGGGGGGTGTCTATAGTATGCCTGTAAAGTGACGCATTTCCCCGTGTTTAGAACAGTCCCTGCACAAAATGACATTTCTAAAGGAATAAAAGTCATTTAAAACTGCTTGTGGCTTTAATGTAATGTTGGGCCCCGACAATGTACATGAAAATGATTGAGAAAAACGAAATGGGTAACCCCCAGTCCATTACCAGGCCCTTTGGGTCTTGTATGGATATTAAGGGGAACCCAGGCACCCAAATTAAAAAAAGAAAAGGCTTGGGGCCCCCAGGTCCTATATACTCTGAACAGCACTATATGGGCGGTCCCCGGGTTACAAACAAGATGGGGACTGTAGGTTTGTTATTAAGTTGAATCTGTTTGTAATTTGGAACAGGTACATTTTGTAAGTGTAGCTCCAGCCAAAACATCTATTTTTAAGCTTTTTGGATAATATAGGGAAGGGTTATCACCCCTGTAACATTTGTTTTGCTGTCTGTGCCCCTGTTCAGAAGATTTTGCCTCACTTTCTCTCCCAATGACAATTGGATTTTGAATTTTTTTTTTTTTTTTTAGGGAAACACGGATTGGTGAGAGAGTATCAGTGAAGACACTTGTTTTTTCCCATATTAAAGAGGAAGCAACCCTGATCGCATAGTAGCCCATTATGTAAAACTTACCTGCAATAGAAGCCCACAATGTCAGTCTTCCACACTGGTAGTGGGCATCCATCTTCACCCCTCTTCTTCCGGGGGGCGAAAACTCCGGCTTTGAGTCGCATGCGCGCGGGAGCTGCTTTTCACGACATAACCCCAGCTTGAAACTGTACAGCGTGCCCTTTCAAGACGTTGAAGTCGTCGCTGGGGAAATTGCAAATATCTCCGACCGTGTAGGTCTCAGAGATATTGCAAGCGACTACAGGTAAGCCTTAATCTAGGCTTACCTGTAGAGGTGTAACTTCCACAAGAGGGTTTACAAACACTTTAACTCTTATAGGAGAGAATTTCCCTTCCTAGGGGTAGATTTCCTCTAACTTCCTGGAGTCGTTTGTAAGTCGGTTGTTTAAAAGTAGGCGATCACCTGTATATACTATACGGCCTGCCCTATATACTCTGCAGAAAATTGAGCCTTAGGTGTTGGTGGTACTAGAACACTGTAAAGCCTCAGTTACTCCTGGTGGGTGCAGGAGCGGGCCCTGCTGTGAAATATTCGATCAAAAATTATAATTATGCCCCCCGTTAGACAGGGGCAGAACAATTGGGCCTCAGGCGGTGGTGGTGACACAACACTGTAACCCCTCACAGATACTATAGTTGAGTGCAGGAACGCTGTAAAGCCTCAGTTACTCTTGGTGGGCGCAGGAACGGGCCCTGCTGTAAAATATTTCAGCAAAAATTGTAATTGCATGCCCCTTAAACAGGGGCAAAAAAATTGGGCCTTTAGGTAGTGGTGCCCTAAACCAAAAATATTCTTAGAAGCTAGCATCATTAAGTTTGAGGAGGAATAGGATAGTCACTCAGAATAGGCAGTCTTCAAGGGACCCACATCCATAGAAAGATTAATCGATTACATCAGCATTTGGTGCTTGGTAGCTGATGATCCAAGACTGATTAATTTTTATGAAGGTATGCCGATCAACAGTCTGTCAACAGGCGGCGCACTCTGTGATCGGTTGCAAAGCCTCCAGCAGCACTAAATGTGCATTCAGAAAGAATGCTGAATGAGCTCTGACTCTGGATTTTCTGATCTTGCCCCTAGGTATTCCTGCACCATGTAATTCAGACACTGGCAATGGTTGCTGGAACCGATCAGACCTTGGGGCTGCGAAACTGAAGAATTGTCTGAAGAAATCGGTCAGATTGCCTTCTTCTGGGACCAAAGCCTCAGCAACATGTTGTCCAGGGCATTGTAACCTCCCAGGCTCTGGAATCGCATTGCACAAACCTTTTTGCAAGGCCTCCCGAAGATGTTTCATCCTCCGCTCCCTCTGCGAAGGCTGGATAAGTTCTGCAAACGTACCCTTGTAACGTGGATCAAGAAGGGTTTCCAGCCAGTAATGATCCCTCTCCTTGATACCACAAATCCTTACGCAAACTTTGCAGGATCACTGAGGCCATGCAGCGTAGGTTTACTGAGGCATTCGATCCGGAGTCCTCTGGGTCACTGAGGATCACATGATCTGCAGCCACCTCCTCCCAGCCACATACAACTCCATGGGTTTCTGGGGACTGAAAATGATCCCTTGAAGGCTGATGCTGAGTGATATGCTCCACCTCAATGCTCACACAGGAAGAGGAGGATTGTGTCATCGGCGGGTCCGCATGAATACTATTTGGATAAAGGGGGCCTTGAGAGGTAAGGAAGTTCTACTCTTCCTCCCGCTGTTCTGACTCATGTGCCTTGTCCATATTCCAGGTAGCGTGTGCTCCAACAGGAAGACGAGGGACAGTATCACTTATGCATGCACTGTCACTGCTCACCATCCTCGTGGCCTCCTCAAATGGTGACAGAACAGAAAAAAAGCCAAGCTTCCCCTGTCCTGGTGCCATATTCAAACAGGTACTCATTGATGGCCTTCTGCTGCCTGTGCAGCCCTGCAGCATTGCCAACGTTGAGCTCCACCTGGCGGCCATGTCACAAATGAGGCAGTTCTTGGGCACTTTGCATTCCTTTTGAAGGTCAGCCAGCTGAGCACTGGCATTATATGACCGTGGAAATGACCACAGACTTTCCTGGCCTGCCTCAGGAGATCATGTAAGCCTGGGTACCTGCTCAAGAACCTCTGCACCACCAAATTCAGGACATGAGCCAAACAGGGAACATGGGTCAAGTGTCTCTGTTAAAGGGCGGAAAGGTTGGTGCCATTGTTGCATAAACCATTCCTGGCTGAAGCTGGTGTGGTGCCAACCACCTCTGAGTCTGCCCCTGCAGAGCTGACAGAATATCTGCCCCCCCCCCCCCGTGTGGCTCCTGTTCCCTAAGCAGACCAACTCAAGCACTGCATGGAATCTTTTTGCCTGAGTGCTTGCGTAGCCCCTTAAATGCTTACGGAGCACCACTGGTTTTAAGGACAAATCTGCAGAGGAAAAGGCCATAGAGGAAGAAGAGGAGGAGGGGGTGGAGGAGAGAGCTGTGGCAGAATCACCACTACTAGCATTTTGGAGGTGTGGTGGCGGAACAAGCTCCGACAATACTGCACCCTGTCCTGCATTTTTCCCAGCTGCCAGCAGAGTCGCCCAGTGTGCCGTGAAAGAAAGGTAACGTCACGATCCATGCCTACTGGACCACGAGTCAGTGGTAATATGCACCTTACCGCTGACCGCCCTGTCCAACGAGGCCAAGACATTGCCTTCCACATGCCGGTAGGGAGCCGGAATGGCCTTCCATGAAAAGAAATGGCGTTTGGGAACCTGCCACTGAGGTACCGCACATTCCACAAATTCACGGGAGGAGGCAGAGTCTACCACCTGAAAAGGCAGCAGTTGGAGTTATAGCAATTTAGCCAAGCTAGCATTCAGACGCTGAGCATGTGGATGGCTGGGACCAAATTTCTTTTGACGGTTTAGAAACTGGGGTAGGGAAATTTGATAAAGGAGCGCGACTGCCGCACCACCGCAGCTCTCACGCTCAGGAAATGTGTCGCATACTCCAGTTATGTCACCAGTGCCATCCTGCTGTTGCAACATCTCCACCCTACCAGCCTGGCTTACAAGCTATCTTCGCCACCGCCGCCGGCCTCAACACCTCACATCGGTGAAGGACAGCGCCACAACACAGTGCCCAGCAGAAGAAGGACCACAAGTGACATAACTGATTACACTTTTAAAGAAACATGTACAAATGCCAATTTTAACCTCTAAAATGTGAGTTGCCTGTACTCTTTTATTTATTAAATTATTTAAAACATCTACACTTAGAGACGCCTCTTTCCCCTGCTTTTTGGGTAGTGAAATTTGCCTGCTACAATCGGATTTAGGTGTACCGCAAGTGCTTGGGACACCTAATTCTACACCTTCATTCCTCTCCGTGCAGGTTTCTGAGAGGACTGAAGGTATTGGTGGGGTTGGAGATCCTAGCTGATGAGGAGCAAGGAGATGTCCACCTTGTTCTTTTGTGTGGGTCTTTTAAGTACTGTTGCCAATGGACTGAATGGGAGCTCGATATATGTCTGGTCAAGTATGTGGTGCCCAAGCGGCTACTGTTTGGAGAAAAACCTACTCCCTTTATGGTGGACTTTTAAGGCACAAATTTCTTAAAACATATGTAAAGTAGTAAATTGTTAAATACTTTTTTTATAAAAAGTATGCCTAAAACACATATATGTGCAAATACATAGCATGCTTAAACATATTTACAATGTTGTCAACATCATCACAAAACTTTGATTTTGAATATTTCAGTTCTTGCACTCGATGTGTTTCAGAGTGTATGTGTATCTCCTCCTTCAGTATGAGCAAGCAAGAATATTATGTGTTATATGTTAAATTGATGTAAAGCTAGAGTATGCTCTTCTTTGCCAGAAGTCCAGATGGTGGCATGCCCTCAGGGGGGCGTGGTACGGGACCTAAAAGCCCAAAAAGGTTGACAATATTCCGACACAACACAAAATCACGGACGAGTCAACCTAGAGAACCCACTGGGGCCAAAAATTGCGAGCGACCCTGCAAGTGCTGTGCGATCTCACACAATGAGGGAAAATATGCCCGCCATGGAGCCACGCATCCATCAATTCTTAAGTAGGTTGTGACCGTTCGTCCCAGCATCCAACACTAGAATGGGTGGATAACAGCGGCCGCTGTTTTGGCCACGCTTGATACGCTTCAGACATGTGTTGCAAAGGCCCACAACAAAGAACTTTTCAAAATATGCAGGGAGTCGGCAGCACTCTGCACATGCGTAGCTCTGCAGTGTGATGCAGTTGGGTGGCTGCCCTTAAGCTTTCCCCTGGAGGGAATCCTGCCTTGTTGGAGATGTGCCTCCTCCTCCTCCTCCTCTTCTATCAGGCACCCAAGTAGAGTCAGTGACCTCATCATCCTTTCTCTCCTTGTCACTGCAGCAAACTTGGCAGTATGCTGCAGCTGCGGGAACATGACTGCCAGTTTCTTGTCCTTTTTAGGCACCCCCTCTGGGCTCAAGTTACTGCCTTTATCCTCAACCTGGTACCATCATCAGGGCCTTCAAAACGCTGTGCATCCTCCTACAGCATGAACCTGAATGTGATCAAACAGTTCCGGGGGGGACTCTGTGCATGATGGTGGGACTAGGGAAGGAGTAACTGATAACATTGAGCTGATGAAATAGGCTACTTTGGCAGCAAACCACTCTGAGCCTGGGTGACAGAGGATGAGGATGGCTTTGTTATCCACTCAACCAACTCTTATGCATGTTTTGGCTCAATAACACGGCCAGCTGTAGAAAAAAAAGGGCAAGCATGCCCCACAGCCACGTGCGGAGGATGCACAGTGTCCACAATCGGCTCTGTTGTCTGTAGACACAGAGCCTGCTTGCCCTCTTTTAGTGGGCTGTGAGTGTCTGCCTCTCCTTGGTGGCCTTCCAGACATGCTGTAAAATTTGATTAGCAAAACACTGCCTGAAGTTTACTAGAAAGTACAGCAGGAATGGCCTGCAGTCAGATATATGCTTGGCTAGACTGGAATGCAGTGGAGATATATAATGTGTATGTATGTAGGCGGAGACTGTTTATATATTTAATGCACTGCAGCTCACTGAATCACCTGACGGTATATTTGAAAACTTACATCGGGAATGGCCTGCAATCAGATATAGGCTTGGCTAGACTGGAGGGCAGTGGATATATATATTTAATGCACTGCAGCTCACTGAATCACCTGCCTGCCTGAAAGTATATCAGAAAAATTACACTAGGAACAGCCTCCAGTCAGATCTAGCTACACTGAATGCAGTTGATTATATATATATATATATATATATATATATATATATATATATATATATATATATATATATACATACACACACACACATACATACATACACAGTGAGCTGCAGTGCAATATATATATATATATATATATATATATATATATATATATATATTGGACTGCAGCTCACTGAGTCACCTGCCTGACGTATATTAGAAAAAGTACACCACACAGACTGCAGTCAGATCTAGCTACACTGGATACAGTGTGTGTGTGTGTATATGTGTGTGTATGTATATATATAATTACACTGCAGCTGAGCTAAGTGAATAAGCTGCCTGCCTGCTCAATCTAAATGACACACACTCTCAGTCCTCGCCAGCAACACACTACAGAGGGCTGATGTGCAGGTGGCCTTATGTAGTGTGGGGCGTGGACTTGGTCCCCCTGAGCCATAATTGGCCAGAAGCACCCTGCCTTTGGCCAATTATGGCTCTCTTTGCTGACAGCGCTGGGATTGGCCAAAGCATGCAGGCCATAGTGCAGGCTTTGGCCAATCCTCATCCAGCAATGCCGCGACCCGAACATAAAGCTTATCTCTATATAATAGGGTTTAGCACATACAGTACCTCGCAAAAGTGAGTACACCCCTCACATTTTTGTAAATATTGTATTATATCTTTTCATGTGACGACACTGAAAATATTACACGTCGCTACACTCTAGTGAGTGTACAGCTTGTATAACAGTGTAAATTTGCTGCCCCGTCAAAATAACTCAACAGACGGCCATTAATGTCTAAACCACTGGCAACATAAGTAAGTACACCCCTAAATAAAAATGCCCAAATTGGGCAGAGTCCCTGTTGAATAGATTAGTGGCAGGTGCAATTTTTTATGTTGCATGATCTTTGTGCAACTGTTTTTCAAATGCATGTTTTCAGAAAGACCTACCCCAAATTACTTTTAATGAGCACTAATACAATACAATACCCATGTGTTTTTAAATATAAAAGATGGCATTGCATAGAGTAAATAGATACAAAATATGTCAAGCTATAAAACTGCAAGCACCCTTAAATTGGTAAACTGCGGTATGGAAATCGTTCATAAGGCGATACTTTAAAAGTCTTTGCAGGTTATCGATTCCGAGTTAACTGTGAATGGTTACCTTCAAGTTATTGCTGTAAATACGATTACGGTCAAACATGGTGGCTGCCATTGTTAACCAATGCAACTGCCTGATTACTATTCAGGAATCTGTTTGAGCAAAATCATATGGCCTTATCTGCATGCATGTGCCAGTACTGAGACTCAAAATATTGAAGGTAAAAAGTCTGAATTTGAAACTCTAGTTGTCTGGTTGTCAAAGTATATACAGTACATTCATTAATGGTAGCTTCCAATTTTCTCTCTGGAAAGTTTTCCTTTTACCAGTATATTTTCTGCATCTGTTTCTTTTGACATATTGTGGTAAGGCATGGATTTCTAACTTAAATAGCTTTATGTTGCATATCAAAGAGATTATCTTCATGATGCAGTGAAAATATATGGCGCAATAGATGAAGTTTCCTAATTCATGTCAGATCCTAGCTGGTTTTCTATGCTTATTTTCTAATACCTTGGGTAATACTTGGGTAACCTCTTATGGACCGCCGCATGTACATTTACGTCGGCAGAATGGCACCGACAGGCACATCAACGTATATATACGTTGGTGCCTTGAGGTGGGTCGGGGGTCCGATCGGGACCCCTCCCGGTACATGCGGCGGTACCCGTAGCTGGCCGAGCGATCCGGGATGAGGGTGCGGCTATTTGTTTTTGTCCGCCTCCTCCAAATCACTCCCAGCCAATCCGCGCGCTCCCCCTGCAGTGCACTTCCTTCTCCTGTGTAAACACAGGAAGGAGGAAGTGATGTGATCTCTCCCCTCAGCGTTTTTTTCAACCACCGCTGAGGAGAGATCACATCGCACAGTAAGTCTGCACAACACTACACTGCCACACACTACATGTAGGCACCTTATCCCCTTCCGATCGCCCCTCCCCCCTGTCACAGTATCACTGAATGCTGTAATCATACATGTATTATTACTGTATTTAGTGTCAGTGTGACAGTCAGTTAGTGTTAGGTTCAGGGTAGCCCCCATACACCCCCCTAATAAAGTTTTAACCCCTTGATCACTGCCATTGTTAACCCTTTCACTCCCTATTGCCAGCGTCACTAAGCAATCATTTTTCTGATCGCTGTATTAGTGTCGCTGTTCCCGCTAGGTAGCAAATTTTTTTTTTATTGCAATTTTTTTTTTACTAAAGACATATTTTTTTAGCCTAAATGTTTGACTAAAATGTTGTTTATTTGATTCTTCTTATAACAAAAAGTAAAAAATATAGATTTTTTTTTCAAAAATGTCGCTCTATTTTTGTATATAGCACAAAAAATTAAAATCGCAGAGGCGATCAAATACCACCAAAAGAAAGCTCTATTTGTGGGAAGAAAAGGACAACATTTTGTTTGGGAGCCACGTCGCACGACCGCGCAATTGTCAGTTAAAGCGACACAGTGCCGAATCGCAAAAAGGGGCCTGGTCATTTACCTGCATTTTGGTCCGGGTCTTAAGTGGTTAATATTGGACGTTTGAATGTCCAATGAAATACTTTTGCAGGGCATTTTCATATTCTTGCTATAAGTTTTGTCAGCTGTAGACTGGCTAAGCAAATGTCTTTATAAATGAGAAACTTGTGCCACACAGCACATAATGCATGGGTAAGTATTGCTGCAGCACATAATCCTTGACCTGCAGCATGTGCTTAGAAAATATCACATCGCATTTTATAAATTCCTCATGTGTTTTCTGGCTCAGAAATGTATATTTGTGTAGAGTGTCTAGCTTTCAGACAGCACATTATCTTGTGGTTATAACTAAAGAGCAGTGAGGAAGCCTAAGGTCACATGTGAAAAACCTTCATCTGGTAATTTGGAAATTTAAAGGAGATTTAATAATTTAGCAAGTGTTATTAAATGAGGCTAGCATTTCATTATAGGTCTCAGTTGGTGGGTTGTTTCTTCAATAATATGCATTTACAGGCACCCTACTGGCTACACGTCAACGACTCGTTTGCTCAGAATAAGTTACAATTTTGGCTTATAGCGGTACATGTGATGAGTCGGTACCCCCCAATATATCCAATTAGAATTAATTTTGTGTCATCTTAGAAATGTAACTATGACAAAGTTTAGCAACCCAAAGAAACCAAGCCAGTTACATTATCCAAGCCACACCTGCAGCTTCTGGTGAACTGGAGTCAGGGATGGCAGAAGTGTTCATGTTGCGGAGTTACATTGATGCATTCGACCACTAGTTGGAACACAATCTAATCTTTTTATTTTTTATATATTTACAAATCCGCTTTGTGCCCCTTTTATAATTGTGTGTATTTTATTCCCATTTTTAGCTGCCGCGGTTGAAGAACCAGAGGTTATTCCTGATCCTGCCAAGCAAACAGATCGTGTGGTGAAAATAGCTGGCATTAGTGCAGGGATTTTAGTATTCATCCTACTGCTTCTAGTTGTCGTTTTAATTGTCAAAAAAAGGTAAGGACTCAAAATGAAACTGCTCAGTTGTCTTTTTGTCTCATTCAGAAACTGAAAAATAATGGTGAAATGCTATTGTCTGTAAATATTTTGTTTCACTAGTTTATGTGCATATTTGATATAACTAAACTTTTTTTTATTTACGGAAGCTGTATGTTTTAAAAAGCTTTGCTATTATGTTGAAACGGGTGTTTTAAGATTTATAATATTTTTTAGCATATACTGTAGATGAAAGTTAAGGGGTCTTTTACAAAATTGTATCAATATTAGGTTATTCTAAATAATCCAAATTCTGTGCTATTAGATGTGCATCCATATTACAAAACAGTTGGCAAGTTTGGTTATGCTGGCTGCAAAACATCTTAGTGTTTGTGGGTTGGGTTTTAATTTGCTTTGTAGTAGGGTATGGCAGATTGGTGGGTTAAGTTGGATTAAGTGTGCAGAGCTTGACTCATTTTATTCAAGGAGGGAATAGCCTTGTAGGGAGCAGATGATGATAAATGTAGACTTTTAGTTTTCATCTGGATGCCAAAAGCAAAGTCTTGTGTCATGTTCCTGGCTAATTTTAATAAATGTAAATTCCAAGCTGTATAAAACACTTTGGATTTCACCACTGTACCTGATAACAATCACGTCAGCCATATTCTTATGGTGAACTAAATCCTAATAGTTTAAGTTTTAAAGTTTGCAAGAGCTTGGCAGATAAGTGGGATGTCCTTGTTTTCTTTAAGGCTTGGTTCACACTTGTGCGGTGAGAATTTCAGCTCTTTTATCTCTGCAGATAGATAAGGGAAGTGTTCAGCAGATTAGCTCCGTTTTTGCTGCGAATTTGGAGACCTGGGAGAAGTTCCGGGTGAGAGGAGAGTGGGGGAGAAATGTATTGAGCTGAATGAGAGAAATTCCTGAAGAGAACTGAACACATCTGCGAATCAGCTGCGTACCCATAGAAGATAATGGGACTGAATTCGCACCTGAGCCGCACCGCAAGGCCTCCACAACGCATACGGATTTCCGGCAATGCGCAGTGCGAATGCATCGCACATTTGTGAACCAGCCTCATTGAAAACAATGTATTTAGAAATGTTCTGCGTTTGAATGCGGCTGAAACCGCAACCAATTCGCATAGGTGTGAACCCAGCATTAGACTTCCTTTTTATCTTTTACTGGAATTTGTGAATGACAATAGCTTGTGCACCACGCCATGCAGTATACAGTTGGTGTTTTGCCATTCATTCTGAATAGCACCCCAGCATACATATATACCTGCATACTGCATCATCATTATTTACATGGCTATCTATTTTGGATGCAGTATGTTCACAAAATACTATTTTATCTATTTGCTGATTGTCTGTTGCATTAATAATGTAGTCTATACCTGTTTCTCTATTGAAATGGGTATTCTACACAAAAATAAAAAAATAGTTGGTTTGCCCAGTTATCACTGGAGACCTAGTGATAGCTTAACATGTATTTATTTGCTTCAATTCAAGTTCATTGGTGGTTTTGGGATATGTGATACAATGAGTAGTGGGAATACCTCTTGATAAATGAAGCTACACATAGATTCAGTGTAGGGCTTTTTAGTTTATTTTGTCCCTTCTCAAACAACCTTCTGGTTTATTATTTCTGTTGGGTCCCAAGCTCCACTCTGTAGAAGCCAAGGATTCTATACACTGCAATGACGATGGCCAAAAAGCCTGAAACCGCTACATCTAGTTTTCCAAAAAAAATGTTCTTGATACTATTTTATGTCTGTGCTATACACTAGTTCTGGTTAGTCCACTAATTCTGGATTTACAATTGGCCATAGGGGCAATAATAGGGCTCCATCCACTATCCTGAAATGAGAAATCTTTTTTTTTTTTTGGCATATGATGGAATCAGATGTGAATACCTTCCATTATAAAAAGCAACCAATCCATTTGATTTTTTTTTTCTTCAACCCCTTCCAAATATGGTCTCAGTTCCAGGGTCTATACATTTAGTAGAAACACAGTTCACAATGTAGAATGGCAGTAGTAGAATTTCAGCCCCTTTGGATGGTTGATGAACTACACTGACATTACACCATATGTTTTTCCCTCCAATTTTTTTTTTCCATCAAAATCAATGAAAGTGCATTAAAATGCATGTCAACATTAGTTGTTGCACTTTTTTAAAGTGTTTTACAATGTGCTTTCTATTGGATGTCAATGTCGATGGTAAGGGCGCATTTTACATGCTTGTTGACGCGTGTCTTAACACATACATTGAAATATGTTTTAATGTGCTTACGTCAATTTTAATGCAAAATAAATCCATATTTTTATGGTTTGGCTAGTTATTCACTGTGTTGATGGCATACATGGCAGACTAATGGCAGATTGGTGATTTTGCCACAAAAGAAAAACTACCAGCAACAGCACTGCTAAAGTCGGCCATAGCAATTTTTGATTCCCCCATCAACACTGAAATCTGACAGACTGGTTGTACCCAAAATGATCGATTTTGCCCATACATGGTTTGAATATCAGTCTGTCCCTGCTAAACCGAATGATATTTGAACCATCTATGGCTGGTTTAAAGAAGCTGATTTTCTGTCCCTTTAGATAGATAAAGAGAGATGTAATTTTCATTGGCCTAAACACAGCTAAATCTCGGTGGCAAGCTATAGCATCTTGCTGCTTTGGCTACAGGGGAGGAGCGATGCAATAGGAGAAAATTGTCAGTCTTTGTGGTCCTACTGATGGTGATTTTAACAAATTGCCAGTGGCAGGATCACGAATGGCAGAGTTGCCCATGTGACATCAGCCTTGATACTATTTCTGCAATCAGGAGATGCAGAAAGCAATTGACTGAGCTGCAAATACATTATGTTAGGCCTCATGCACACTGGACACTTTGGACATCTGTCCTAGATGCCTTTCCTCCTGGCAGCCATGTTTTGGCCTCTGAAATTAATGAATGCTCAAACACTAAATGTGCCTAGCGTTAATACATGTTTCAAGCATTTCTTCTTCCAAAATGTCACTTTTTTTGGGTGGCGCTGGCAGTGTTTTTTCTTTTCTGCCTCTAAACACCTCTTAACACCTCTTAACGCCTGTGTGTGCATGGACACATAGGCTAACATGCAGGCATGTTTAGAGGCAGAAAAAAAGGGGCAGATGCCCCTAAGGGAAATGTTAAAATAGTCCATTGTGCATAGGGCCTTACAGAGTAAGAAGGCTCTACTGTGCTACATACAATAGCAATAATATGGAAGAGCCTGTATATATAAATTCTAAAGTCATAATATGTTCTTGAAAATGCACTATATATTCCCTTCAATGTAAGTTTTCAATTTGAAGTGCAGAGAAGGAAAGTAAAAAGAAAAAACAATTTATTTTGCTGATCTTTTGAAATGATCAGACTGCTGTTTTCTTAGCATATACATTACAGTAAAGAAAGACTACTTGTACTGGCTTGTTGTTCCCAAGGTTTTTATTACTGTTAATCTGATATGTGCACCCGTTTTTTGTCATTCAGGTTTATGTTAATAGTCACTGCTGCTCTTTATATTGCCAATATCGCCTTACTAAGCTGTTAAAAAAAAAAAAAGCTGTTACCTGGCCTATACATGTTAATCTGGATAATAGCCGAAAAAAGTCCTGTAGTCACACTGCCATGCACTGTTCGCAAACAGCAATTCAGTCAACCCTTGTGTGCTGGACAGCTGTCAAAACTAGCGTCTTCTTAAGAGTGCAGTCACTAAAATGTTTTAGATCTTAAGAAATCCCTTCGGTGTGCCATGCACAGGTCCCTTATCTCAAAGAATTTAAACCTAAATTCCATTTTCTTTCAGATCCCCTATTTCATAGAATCTGCCCTGACTTACACCTGCTGTGAGAAAACTGATTTCTTGCTGTGTGATATTAGACAAAGTGATGGCCTTATAGTATTCATTGAAGCTCAGGGATAATCTTCTCATTTCTGTTCTGCAGGCATATTAGCTTCAGAAAATTAGGTGGAGTCTTATTTTAAAATGAACCTGTCACTAACATGGCCAGTTCAGATTGTGTAATTGATGCAAAAAATGCATAAGCAGAGGCTGTATAACCAGATCTAGAGTAAGCAGCTGAAGTTGCATGCAAATCTCAGCCTTTCCTGTAAAACTATAGTTCATTCCTACCCATGGAGCCCCACATTGGTTAGTGAGGATGCCATATGCATGAATCTATAGGGGAGGTGGGAAGGGAGCTGCATCAAGCTAAAGAGAAAATTATAGATTTATACATAACCTCAGCTAGACTCGTATATAGGGCTTACTAAAAACAGAAGTTTCTCTCCCTTGTAATGAAACTATGAATTACTAAGTAGGTCAATTAATATATTTTTCTGAAGCAAATCAGTAATGGCATGACCATTATTTGTATGCCAACAGATTTATTTTACATCTTCTTGAGATCAAATAAAGTTATGACATTTTTTTTTTTTTTTTTTTTTTTAATACTGACTGTAAATACAGCCCGGTGTTTGTTCAACCTCGGAATTTATATATTTAACAGAAACCTAGATCCCAAAGTAGAATGACAGTAATCGAATTCCAGACATTTTCTTAGGCTGATCAACTTCTGGAATTGCACCCGTCTTTTTCTTTGATGCGTTTTCCATTGAAGTCAATGAACACACATATAAATGCAAGTTAATTATTATTATTATTTAGGTATTTATATAGCGCTGTCAATTTACAGAGCGCTTTACATATACATTGTACATTCACCTTGGTCCCTACCCTTAAAGAGCTTACACTCTAAGGTCCCTAACTCGCATTCATATACTAGGGACAATTTTAGACGGAAGCCAATTAACCTATCAGCAAGTCTTTGGAGTGTAGGAGGAAAGCAAAGTACACAGAGGAAACCCATGCAGGCACAGGGAGAACATGCAAACTCCAGGCAGGTAGTGCCGTGGTTGGCATTCGAACCAGTGACTCTTTTTACTGCTAGGCGAGAGTGCTACCCACTACACCACTGTGCGCCCAAGTTAATGTACCCTCTCACTCATTTTCTGCATGCGTTGTTGTGCACATTGTATTGGATGTCAGTGCGCGTCATAATGCGTCATAATGCGTTTACGTGTGTCATAATGCATGTGGATGTGTCTTAACAGGTACATAAATGAAATAAGTTTTGATGCATTGCCATTGATTTCAATGGAAAATGCATTGAGCAAAAACTTGAGTCCAGCTGGAGTATTCACTTAGGCAGGAAAGGAAAGGTAAAATCACAGTTTGGCCACTTACTGGGGTTGATTTACTAAAACAGGTGAGGGCAAAATCTGGTTCAGCTCTGCATGGAAACCAATCTGCTTCCAGGTTATTTTGTTTAAGCTTTATTGAACAAGCTGAAGTTAGAAGCTGATTGGCTACCATGCATAGCTGCACCAGATTTTGCACTCTCAAGTCTTAGTAAACCAACCCCACTGTGTTGATGCCATACACACATCTTTGGTAATCATAGTACTCTGTCAGATCTGATCTGCAGGTAGCATATACATGGAGGAATACAAGTGACAAAAAATGAAAAGGAAATATATATATATATATATATATATATATATATATATATATATATATATATATATATATTGATTTCAATATTTATATTAAGACAAATAAATTTAGCTTTTATGAGCTCGTAATCGCTGGCAGTAGATTGCACACTGAAATTAACCCTTTCCCTTATCAGCAGGCCAGGTTCCTGCTACAAGGTTTACATTTTATGCCTATATTATAGACAGAAAAACATGTTGAATAATAAAGTGTTCAAAAGATGTTTAACCACTTCAATACCAGGCACTAAACCTTGGAGCAGGAAGATGACCTATTCCTGCTGCTAAGGGAAAGGGTTCATTGCAGTGTGCAATCTACTGCCAGCGATTAATAGCCCATAAAAGCTAAATGTGTTCGTCATACATACTTGCCGTTTATTTTTAAAGGAAGGTGATTACATTATTATGCATGCATGCCTATGCAAGACTTGTCACATTTTCTCTTCCCCTACAATTATCCTGTAGTTGAAACTCTTATTTCTTGCCTGTGCTGCTGTCCCTACATCAAAGTTTGAGAATATGACGATTTAGCTTTAATATATGTATTGGGTTCCTTCCTATTCTGCTAGACTAGAGGAAAATAAAAAATTGAACACCACCACCTAGTGGCTCTCTGAGGTAACACAGCAATCGCTTGCTATTACCTGTGTTATTCTTCGCATGGCACTGTACTCTGCTTGAAAATTATATAAGTTTCTGCTTTTATTGGTATGTTAATATCTGAAATGTCACTGTAGTAATGTGTTAACTGTAGAAATGTACTAGTACATGTCTTCTGTATAACAGAAATGATTTGTATTTTGTATGAACATGTAGTAATGTTATTGTGGAAATATGTTGCAGTCATGGATTAATTATTGCCTTTTTACTATTATCTCCTGGAGATATATTACATGGCGAAGGAACTTCTGCATTAGAAGCCTTAGGTATGCTCCAAGTGTTGTCTGCAAGCCCAGCTACTCATGTGCTTTCATGTATTATTTTCAGTTTTTACACAGTGCTTTCTGTTGTTTGCTAATGTGGTTGATAAGTAACCATTCACTCACAAAATGCTTTATGAGGAGATCAAATTAAAGCATCGGTCCATCCAAAACTGATCTTTACTTTTGGGCGCATGGCAGCTGTTTGAATTGCCTACTGTTTTTTTTTTTTTTTGTATGCCTCAGGACCTAGCAAAATCTATGTACCTCAAGCTAGAAATAGAGGGTCAAAATTTTGACTTATTTTACTGAGCCAGGTGAGAAATCATTGCCTGAACGATGAGTGCATCCTATCAGATGCAGTCACTGTTTGGGTATTTAGACAGAAGCAGATTCTTTGGTTTTGTTTGGTCATCTTGGGTTCAGTCTGCTGGCTAAACATGAGGAATTGGGCTGTGAATGGCTACCATAACTCCCCCACTGCTGCACTCCCTTTTTATTACAGTAAATATAGTAGAAATGGGGGAGTTAAGGTTGGGGAAATCCCACTCCTTAATGGACACATAAAAAGCCACAAGGTGAATCAGCCCATCAACATCCACTGATAACTGCTAAAGCCTATTGGTTGCACTGACCTGTAAAATTATACTTGTCTGCTCGTGGTGGAGAGAAACATTTATACAAGTTAACTAGCTTTATTTGAAGCTCACAAGAAATCAGGCTGGCTAACTTCTAGAGACAAATTACATTTACTGCTTAAGTATTGTTGACTAACGCTTTGGGAAGGCTTATAGGTATGTTTTAAAGGGACACTACCACAAGACTAAGACAAAATCCTGTACTGTTTCATATTTACATAACTACCTTGGATTATATTTTCTTGTCCATATTAACTTTTAGTAAAGGTTTAGTAACCTGGTAGTTAGAGACCTGTTGTGGTGACTGACTCCTTATCTGGCCAACTGTAGCTAGGTCACCAGCTTTTAGTGTATGGTGTACTACATGACATTTTTGTATTTGTGGATCCCCTTTGTTTCCCTGCGATATGACATGCATATGTTTATTAATTTGTTATGTTTGGACAGTATGAGAATGTGGTGATCATTCTTAAAAACAATTAATGGCCACCTCATTCCCTAACTACCCTTTTGGGCCACCTTGACATTGTTGGGAAATATTTGTGTGAATGGACATTGGCCTGCTATAGTAAAAAGGAAAGAACATGTACCATAGATGTGTTTCTTTCAATTATTTGGTGACTTGTGTAGATTTGGCAGATCTTGCCAGGTTTAGGGCACGTGTCTTGCCACTCTGCCTTCTGTAGTACAAAATTAAACCTGGATTGTGTGTGTGTGTGTGTATTTTATATTTATATACAATTATGTCTTATGTTGAAGGTGTCTAATATGTGGATATTTTGTACTGTCTGTTATTATTGAAGGCACAACCAGTTTAGTTATGTCATTAAGCCTTCTCCAACTCAACCATATGTTGTTTACACAGAAGCATTTTCCTTAACCATTGATCAATATCAGTGTCTTTACATGCGCTGAAACAATGTATATATACATTACCCATAAAAACATGTTTTCACTCAGTGGATGGAGACAAAGATACATATTAACATATGTGTATTTTTTATGTTTTCTTACAAATCCATATCCTACATATTGCTTGCAATTATGTTGTCTTGTAGATCACTCCTAAACTCTTTTTCAAGAAGGTGTACTATGATTTTGTGCAGATTTTTAAAGAATTACCATTTTGCTGGGAATGGCATTTCATGGCACTGAAAACATATTTCACACATTATCTCTTTGAAAAGAACTGCTATGAAATGGTTATTGACAATATTTTTTTTTACACATTGTACTTTTAGAAATGTGCAAAGGGATGTTTTCACTGAAATCAGAGAACCTTCAGATCAGCAGCTTCAAGTTTTATCTTAATTATAACAACAATTATAACAAGGGAAAAGGGGGTGGGGATTCTTTTTTTTACATGTGTCTCTGGCACACACCGGCTGCTCCTCCTCTACATTCTCACCCATAGACCCTTCATCCAGAATACAGGAGTGCCCAGTCCATTAGGCTTTTCAATGCTTTATTGTACAAATCAATAACGGTTCAGTGCATTTCTTGTAAGCACAGTTGCATTACAGCACAATATCCATACACAGAACTCACTGAGTGGAGCCTAAGCAATATTCCTTAGTACACAACACCCTGAAAGTGGTTCTCAAGCGCAGTACACTCGCATAAGCCTCAAAACTGGCACAGCCATCTTCCCAGATGTTACATTCATTATACTCAAATGTTGCTCACACAGAGTATACATCTCGCACGAAGGGAGATCCTCTACAGGCCCGGAAACCTTGCTAAATCGAGGGCAGGACCCACTAGACGAGGGTCGGGGGGGACAAGGTTTTTATTTCGAGTCCCAAAGTGTCCTAGACGGGTGCGCTGGTGATTCAGCCCCTGCAGAGGGTTCTCACTCATGCGCTCTGTGTCTTCGTAAACTCCCTGAGACTGAATCATTTCCTACCTATACTGGGATCACCATTGAGATATTTGTATATCGCAATCATATCTCCTCTGAAGCGCCTCTTCTCCATGGAGAATAAGTTTAGTGCTTGTAGTCGTTCCTCATAACTGATGTCCTCCAGTCCCCTTATTCATTTTGTTGTCCCTTTCTGGACTCTTTCCAGTTTCAGCACATCCTTCCCAAGGATTGGTGACCAGAACTGGACAGGATACTCCAGTTTTCGCCAAACCCGAGTTTTATAAAGAGGCAGGATTATTGTTTTATCTCTTGCATGCTAATAATCTGCTAGCTTTGCATGCTATTGCTCAACCTGTATTACTCGAACCAGGCCTTTCTCCATCCTGCATTCCCCCTGGAGGTTCTCCCCCTAGTGAGTAATTCACGTTTATATTTTTAACCCCCAGGTGCATTACGTTACATTTTTTAGTATTAAAATGCAATTTAGTTTTTACTTATTTTTGTGTCATTGGCGAACACTGAGCTTGAGCTATTTATACCAACCTCTGTATCATTTATAAATAAATTAAACCAAATTGGTCCCATGGCAGAGCCTTGTGATGCCCCACTTACCACTCCAGACCAGAGTCCACTTTATTTATAACCACCCTTTGGATGCACAACTGTAGCCAGTTTTCTATTTAAGAACAAGCCATATGGTCCATGAATACAGACCTCAGTTTGTAGAACAGGGGTGGGCAAACTTTTTGACTCGAGGGCCGCAATGGGTTTATACATTGGACCCGGGGGCCGGACCAAGAGTAGATGGACGGTGTGTATGTGTGAATTAATATAAATGTATGTATGTGTATATATAAAGTACAGTATACAGTATTAAAATATATATAGCTATCTCTGTGTGTGTGGAGAGGGGAGAGAGAGAGGGAGGAGGGGAGAGAGAGAGAGAGAGAAGAGAGGGGAGAGAGAGAGGGAGAAGAGAGGGGAGAGAGAGAGAGGGAGGAGAGAGAGAGAGAGAGAGAGGGGAGAGAGAGAGAGGGAGAGAGAGAGAGGGAGAGAGAGAGAGGGAGAGAGAGAGAGGGAGAGAGAGAGAGGAGAGAGAGGGGAGAGAGAGAGGGGAGAGAGAGAGGGGAGAGAGAGAGAGGGAGAGAGAGGAGGAGAGAGAGGGAGGGGGGAGAGAGGGAGGGGGGAGAGAGGGGAGGGAGAGGGAGAGGAGAGGGGGGAGGAGAGAGGGAGAGAGAGAGAGAGAGAGAGACATGTTTGTTATACACACAGGCTGTGCTTTCTACTTTGCAGTGCCTTACACAGTTGTGCATCATTGCTCATTAAAAACAACGCACTCCCCGGGTGGCTGGAATTTTAACTCCAAGCTTAGGGGACCTTGGGGTCTTCTTGGAGTATATTACTCCTAATATAGAGTTAATAAACTGAGAGGGACAATACACAAATAACTGTTTTTTATTTATATCTACACATTTCTGTGACACTTGTAATGAAGTGTGTTTATGGCTTTAAAAATACACTCGGGAGCGGAGAATTGCCAGTGGGAGGTGTGAGCAGCAGCAGGGCAGATACGACCTGTGTACTTTGATTTAATTTTTTTGGACATGTGTACTATGCCCAGTATCCTCAACTAGTAAAAAAAATCCCACAATGTAAATTTTACATTGTGGGATTTTCTTAACTAGTTGAGGATACTGGGCATAGTACACATGTCCAAAAAAAAAATAACCAACTACAGTATATATAGAAACAAGGGGCTTTAAAAGATGAGCACACGTTGATAAGATTATGAAGATTTTTTTTTCTTTTCGTTCATGGTGATTGCAGGATCTATGTTAAGCAATGATCAGATGGATTTACATTGTAAATCCATCTGATCATTGTTTAACATAGATCCTGCAATCGCCATGAACGAAAAGAAAAAAAACAATCAATACAACTGATTTCACTAACCTGCAAGTGACAGCTTGCAGACTATATTCTCTTTCCTGCACCTAGGAGGGCCAGTCACTGCTCCCATCCACGCCGCATGGATCACTCCTCACAGGCGCGCGGAAAGAAGTTGACGTCATCTGACGCAACGTCAGCTCCCTGCCTGCGCCTGCACGTACGGCTCAAGCTGTACTCTGCCCACAGCCTGCCCCCTTCCCCCTCCCCACTAGCTGCTGACCAGACCAGCCACTCACTATACAGGAGGAGACATTGTGCCCGGTGGCCATCCACTACAATGCTGTCGCTAGCAATCCGCCCGGGGGCCGGATTAAAAGGTCTGCCGGGCCGTATACGGCCCGCGGGCCGTAGTTTGCCCAGCGCTGTTGTAGAATAAGCGTCTTTGGGACTGTAGCAAATGCTTTTGCAAAACCCAGATGCACGCCACATCCACAGGCCTACCTTTATCTAGATGGCAGCTCACTTCTTTGTATGTCAACAAATTGGTTTGGCAAGAACAACCCTTCATGAATCACTGATGATTACTACTAATGATACTGTTTTCAGCAGCAAATTCGTAGATATGGTCCCTTATCCCCTCAAATAGTTTGCATACTATAATCTCTGTAAAAGGTAATAAACAGCAGTATAGTACTTGTATGCATTACTTGGCATGCATGCACCATCATGAAAAACTTGTTTTTCGCTTGGGTGTCATTTGAGATACCTCCTCTACTTTGAAGTGCTTCTATAACTTCTCCTAAATTGCCACCAAAGCTTTGCCCTAATACAGTACTATACACATATGAACAAGTCCTTAAATGTATTTCCTAATTTCACACCATTAAAAATTAATGTTTTTTTTACAGTATTGTTCTTGCGTTAAAGAAAATAGGCACTGGTCTCAGAAAAGCATGTACGGTAATTACATTCCTGCTTGACACTGGAGAAGTTCATTTAGGTTGCTAATTGGTCATTAGTCTCAAATGAAGTGTTTTTGTGTACACTGAACGTAAGAAGCCGAGTGCAATGGCTGTAATACCCCTACTTAGCAAGTCAGGCATAGCATTAATTAGTTCATTTCAAGTTGTCATTGGTAACAAGAAGATAGAATGCATTCAAGTAGCACTAGCCAATTTGTTTTTTTAAGCATATATCCGGTATTGTGTAATACCGCTGTTTTTCTGAAACCTTTTAAAGTGAAACTAAACACAAGTTGCAAAGAAAAAAAAAAACATATTCAATACCTGTAGCTGTGTATTTACCAAGGTCCTTTATTACAGCAGTTTTGCACAGCTTCCTTTACGAGAGTGGTTTCTTATTATCTACATTGTGCCATTGCATGTGGAAACTTAAGGCACCGTACACAAGATTCAAAAATCGGAAGTAAAATTTTGTCCGAACGATCTGTCCATTTTTGGATCGTTGGTGTGGTGCTTTCGACAGCCTATTTCGTTTTTTTGGTCCAACAAAAGCTGGATGTGCAGACTACAAAATTTGTCCTACGTGAACTCAACATCACTTCCGAAGTTGAATTCTGTCGTACAAGAATTTTTGTAACCTTTTCACTTTGGACATGAAACTACCATGCAACAACAACGGAAGAACGGTCGTCCAAAAATCTGATCTTGTGTACGAGACTTTAGCCTCCTCGGCATGCTCTCAACAAGGGCTACAGAGTGGAAACCTCCACCAGACAAATCAGGTGGTGGGAAGGCTGTGATAATTTTGTAGATTTTAAAAAAGACGGTCAGCTTTGTTTATGCAGCCATCCACTAAGCAACATTGAGAAATGGAATCTTAAAGTGATAATCTGCATCTGTCTTTTTTTTTTTTTGGTGCCATTTTTAAAAATGTTATTAATAAAATATTAAAGCGTTATTACCCTTAAAATAAAAATGGCTCCTGTCATTTTTTAAAGTGGTTGTAAACCCTTATAGTCCAACGTTTTACTACAGGTAAGCCCATAACAAAGCTACCCTGGATATCTTCTAAACCTGCACAGTTTAGGAGCCATCTCCTGTATCAGCAAGTACTGACGTCATCGACAACTGTGCACTGAAACAATGACATGTTTCAGTGCATCGCTTCAGCTACTGTGCCATTATAGGCGGCTCCCGCGCATGTGCGGGAGTGACATCATCACTGCTCCGACCAATCACAGTGCCAGAGCCCGCAATACCCAAAAGTACCTTTAGGAGTGATGTCGCGGGACAGAACTGTGTACTGGGACTTCTGCGGGGGCTTCGATCTAAGGTGAGCATTTAATGAGCTGGTATGCTATACCAGATCATTATGCCTTTGTCTTTCAGGTTATTTTTTATTGAGGGTTTACAACCACTTTAAAGCATGCTATTTAACACAGTGCTTGTGCTCTCTTGTTTGACCCTTTCTATCACCTGAAATACCTGGCTGATTCTGCCTGTCTATGCCCTCTCCTCTGTAAACTAACCATGTTATATCAGTTTACGTGCCTTTGTCATCCTCTGTCTCTCCTGTCGTCCTGTCCCCATCCCTTCCCTGCCTGTCTGCTAGTGACAGTGCACCCCCTCCTGCTGCTGGGATAACATCTACATCTTTATACTATCTGCACTGTCTCTTAATCCCGTGCTCCCATGTGTGATTTTATAAAAAAAAATCCAGTATATACTTCATTTTAGAGTGCTGCTCAGTGCGCATGTGACCGGCCAGGCTCTCTCCTCCCGCCTGACATCAGTGGGGGAATCTCAGGCCCCACCCTCTGCAGCTGTCGGACAGAGTGGTGAGAGCCGGCCGGGTCACACTAGTGCCGAGCAGCGCTCTGAAATTGGTTATATACTGCATTTTTTTATAACACACAGGGGGACACAGGATTGGGAGACAGCGCAGATAGTATAAATATGTAAGGCCTCGTACACACGATCGGACATATCCGATGAAAACGGTCCGCGGACCATTTCCATCGGATATGTCCGATCAGGAGTTTGATCCGATGGCGTGTACACACCATCGGATCAAATTCCCCGCCGGCGGACGGCGCGGTGATGTGGCGGTGACGTTGACGCCGCCACGTCACCGCACCAGGAAGTAAAACACTTCCGCGCATGCGCCGAATCCATTCGGCGGCGGCGCGGCGGCGGTGCGGGACGACATGTCTGCTGGTAAGTGTACTAACCAGCAGACATGTCGGGCGGACGGATTCCACCCGATAGATTTCAAAGCATGCTTTGAAATCTGTCGGGTGGACAAATCTGTCCGCTAGCCCATACACACGATCGGAGATGTCTGCTGAAACGGTCCATCGGACCGTTTTCAGCGGACATATCCCCTCGTGTGTACGAGGCCTTAGAGTGGCTTAGCAACCATTTTAAGCACTATGTCGGCCTTTGTCTTTTGAGCATTAAATCGTACCGATTGGTCATCCCTCCACCTGACCTGTCTGTGAGTGCTGGAGCTTCAAGAAGGAAAGTGAGGCGCGAGTTCAGCTGATTAAGCCTGTATCCCACTGATTATATAGAGGCACGTTTTGACTTTTGTTGTGAGTGTCAGTCTATTAAGGTGAGAGCTTATCCAAAAGGGGTTTTCCTGTTGGAGGTTCCTACTTATACATGTCTTTAGCATTTGGTGGTTTATTGCACTAGATGGAAAGCACGCTTGGATTGATATATGGACTGAAATTTTACTATCATAAGTGGTTGAAACCAATAGGGGAGAAAGTTGCTGTATAAGAAGAACAGTGGGCGAAATGGATGGGTTAAAAAAATAACGGTCATGGAGAGAAGGAAAAAAAATCATGGCTCCAGCAACCATCTTTTTAAACTTTTAACATTGTGAGGTTCCGCCGATTCTTTTTTTTTTTAAAGCCAGCAGCTACAAATACTTCAGCTGCTGACTTTTAAAAAATGGACACTTAATTGTCCAGTGTGCCCACAATGTTGTCAGCTGAGGACGAGCAATCACTCGTCTCTCGGCTGCACCCGCCACTATCCTCTGTAAGGGAATCGGGAAGTGAAGCGTTGCTGCTTCACTGCCCCGTTCCTTACTGTGCATGCACGAGTAGTGCGTCATCACCTGTCCCCGCTCTCTCCTGGAAAAGTGTCCTTCTTTCTTCTGAGAAATCCTCACTTTCTGTTTTTCTGTCTGTAACTCCATACAGTAATGCAAGGCTTTCTCCCTGGTGTAGAGTGTCATGTTCGCCCCCTCCCTTGGACAACAGGAGAGTCAGGACTCCCACTAACACACAGCTCCTTTCTATATCTGCAACGTACAGAGCGTCCCAACTCTCTTGTAGTCCAAGGGAGCACGACACTCCACACTAGGGAGAAAGCCTTGCATTACTGTGTGTAGTTAGACAGAAAAACAGGAAGTGAGGATTTCTCAGAAGAAATAAGGACATTTAAAAGCAAAATGGAAAGATGAGGTAATTGAAGGAGGACTGCACTAAGGTAAGGTAAAGGAAGATATTTAGGAAAAATAAATTGTACCTTTACAACCCCTTTAAAAGAAACTAGGATTTTTACCTTACACAGCGGCAATCCAAACCTAAAATAATCATTAGAGCCAACTTGTATGCAGCATAAGGCAGCATTTTTTCCCCATAGTTCCCGTTTAATTATTTAGGATTAGGATGTTTTTTTGTTTTTTTTCATTGTGAGAACTTTTTTTGATTTTACTTTATGCATTTCAGTTCTTGCTCATTTTTTTTTTTTTTATACATGGTTTGGGAGTGACTTGTAAACAACTTTTTTAAGCATTACTCTTGGGTAAGGAATCGTAGAAAAGTATATTGAATGCTTAAGGCCTCGTACACACGAGGGGATATGTCCGCTGAAAACGGTCCGATGGACCGTTTCAGCAGACATCTCCGCTCGTGTGTATGGGCTAGCGGACAGATTTCTCCACCCGACAGATTTCAAAGCATGCTTTGAAATCCATCCGGTGGAATCTGTCCGCCCGACATGTCTGCTGGTTAGTACACTTACCAGCAGACATGTCGTCCCCCACCGCCGCCGCGCCGCCGCCGAATGGATTCGGCGCATGCGCGGAAGTGTTTTACTTCCTGGTGCGGTGACGTGGCGGTGACGCGGCGGCGTCAACGTCACCGCCGCGTCACCGCGCCGTCCGGCGGCGGGGAATTTGATCCGATGGTGTGTACACGCCATCGGATCAAACTCCCGATCGGACATATCCGATGGAAATGGTCCGCGGACCGTTTTTATCGGATATGTCCGATCGTGTGTACGAGGCCTAATACTTGCAAAGCAATCCAAATTCTGGTATGCATAGTGGAGAATGTGCAGCCTTTTCACACCTGTTTGTGTAGGTTGGTCTGTGGGGACTTGGGTTGAATGTGAGCTCAGCGAAGCTGGTCCCCCTACAATCAGCACAAATAAAAACTCAAGTGTGTTTCTTTAGTGCTACGTTTGTGCTGTTTTGTGCCGCAAAAAATGTACGTTTGTGCTGCTTTTATTTTGAAGATATTAGCAATTGTTTTTTCCAGACTATGACATCCCACAGCCCCCCTACAACAGCCAAATGGCACAAAACAGGTCTCATTGGTTAGTGCTGCGTTTGTGCTGTTTTGTGCTGCTAATATTTCCATTCTATCTTTTATCGTTTTTGCCTTATTTATGATTTATTAAAGGTCACACAGCCCCCCTACAATGCCAAAATGACACAAAACTGGTCTCATTGGTTAGTGCTACGTTTGTGCTGTTTTGTGCTGTTTTGTGCTGTTTTGTGCTGCTAATATTTCCATTCTATCGTTTATCGTTTATGATTTATTAAAGGTCACCAAAGGTCACACAGCCCCCCTACAACACCCAAATGACACGAAACTGGTCCCATTGGTTAGTGCTACATTTGTGCTGGTTTGTACTGCTAATATTTTTATTTGTGCTGTTATGGTTTTAAAGTTATAACAGTTTATTTATTTTTTCAAACCCCACTCACTTTGCCCAACTTACAATCAGCACAAATAAAAACTCAAGTCTGTTTCTTTAGTGCTATAAGGTCACACAGCCCCCCTACAATGCCCAAATGACACGAAACTGGTTAGGGCTACGTTTGTGCTGCTAATATTTCCATTCTATCTTTTATCGTTTTTGCGTTATTTATGATTTATTAAAGGTTACCAAAGGTCACACAGCCCCCCTACAATGCCCAAATGACACAAAACTGGTCTCGTTGGTTAGTGCTACGTTTTTGTTGGTTTGTGCTGCTAATATTTTTATTTGTGCTGTTATGGTTTTAAAGTTATAACAGTTTGTTTCTTTAGTGCTATGTTTGTGCTGTTTTGTGCTGTTATGGTTTTTAAGTTATTTGTTTTTTTGTTTGTTTTTTTCAAACCCCTACAAGAGACGCAAGACATTTTTGTACAATTTGTATGTAAATATAAGCAACTTTGTTATTCCCTATGTCACTTACGTAACTCTAACTTTATGTACAGTATGTTGCTATATTACATGCTATAATGGGTTATTTTTAGATCCTTTATTTGCCTTTAATAAATCATTAATAACACAAAAACACTAAAAGATAGAAAGGAAATTTAAACAGCACAAAACAGCACAAACGTAAAGAAACACACTTGAGTTTTCATTTGTGCTGATTGTAGAGGGGACAAAGTGACTGGGGTTTAAAAAAAAATCTTATAACTTAAAAAACATAACAGCACAAAGAATTTTTTTAGCAGCACAAACGTAGCATTAACCAACGAGACCAGTTTTGTGTCATTTGGGTGTTGTAGGGGGTCTGTGTGACCTTTGGTGACCTTTAATAAACCATAAATAACGCAAAAACGATAAAAGATAGAACGGAAATATTAGCAGCACAAAACAGCACAAACGTAGCACTAACCAACGAGACCAGTTTTGTGTCATTTGGGCGTTGTAGGGGGGCTGTGTGATGTCATAGTCTGAAAAAAACAATTGCTAATATCTTTAAAATAAAAGCAGCACAAACGTAATTTTTTGCGGCACAAAACAGCACAAACGTAGCACTAAAGAAACACACTTGAGTTTTTATTTGTGCTGATTGTAGGGGGGCTTCAGCTTGCAGTTTTCAGGGTTGGATTATAGAGTGGGAATGATGTTTAGGGACACTGTTTGAGTATTGTCAACCTATGCCTGGAAGTTGGGTTGAAGTATCTCACTGGCTGGATCACTAGGTACAATTGTTGTCAGATTATGGAGCTTTATAATATTATTTTGTTCATATCAAAGTTCACATTGACCAGCATTACGTCTTTGGGCTATTCCTCCTTCTATTATTAACCCAATATTTTGTTTACTGAGCTGTTTTTCACATTATAGAATTTTCTGGTTTCATAAACATTTTGTGATGTAAAGTGTTGCTGTCAAAATGGCTTTTTATGTGTTGTTGTAGGTGTTGTCTGGGTTCACTCATAATTGATGCAGCCCTTCCTTTCAAATTAAAGGGATACTACATATTTAACCATATATATATATATATTTTTTTTTTAGTTTGTCAATTTTATCAGTGTGCTTCATTATACAGTCATTTTTTGTTTTTTTTTAAATATCTTGATATTATGTAGAGGTATTGCTTTTCAGATATGTATATCCTAAATTCTGACTGTATACTAGCATTAGGGCTTTGTAAACATTTGCTCATGATACTCATGGCACATCCATACAGCCATGTGAGCAAGAATGGACTGGACTACTTTTTTTCCTAAGACTTTGATGTGTCTATAGGGAAACCCTGTACTGTTTATAATAGGCAATTTTTAAGTTGCACTAAAAATGCATGCAGTTTTTGGAGTCCCCCGAAACATTAGGCCCATGCCAAGGATACGTTCTTGTAAGGTATTTGGCTACCTGCCATACCTAGGTGAAATTCATTCTCCTAATATTTTCTTGCCAGATTAATGATTGTTAAAATATTTATGTATATTAAACCCAATTTTAAGATGTCCCTAGTGTATATTATGGTGGAACAGTACTTTTCCAAGGTGATGCTGTACCTGCAAAGATGGACTAGTACTTAAAACCACGAAGAGGAGCTTGTAATGTCAAATGTTTACCACATATTATTTATGCTGTTTCACGTGTGCTATGTAGAAGGGCAGGCGTACGGAAGCTGTATTTTCACTATATCAACTCCCCTCTGAAGCATTAACATGCATGAGGGACCCTGCAGAATGTTTTTACTATCAATACAATACTATCAATACAATGTCCATTATCCCTAAAATGCTTCACCTCGGGAGATAATGGCAACTACTACTTAATGTCTGAGTCTTGTTTTTGGACTAAAAAAGAGAGAATGGGATCCACTAGGTCCAAATAATTTTACAAAAGTCTGTTGCACCTCATCCCATTTAACGATAAATTTTATGGTATGGACAATAAGGGACTATATCGGTGCTTATTCACAAAATACAGTAGTCATTTTTAATAATTTATTTAAAAGAAAAGGAGTTATCACAAAATATAGTACCAAAAATACATATTAGGACAATTAAGTAGGATATGATTAACAATAAAACCAGGCAGCTGTAAATCCTGATTACAAGTGCAGAGCGTATTACAGACGGTCACAACCAGAGAGATGTTAAGCTCAATATATTTCGCCTAGATTCCGGCTTCGTCAGGGGTTAGGTTGAGAACGAGAGTTTGAAATCAGCTCTATTAATAGAAAAAGTTACATATTACAAAAAGCATATATAATACAAACACATCAATATATTTATACAGGTGCATGTGTGCACTATGCTGACCTTATGTATCAGAATGGATATCCAGACCTGGAGGAAGGAGGGGGCAAAGTGGAAACAAAAAGGGAGGGGGTCAAGGCAGGGAAAAGGGTGGGGAGAAGAGGGAAGAAAAGGGGGGGAGAGCGGCTGGCCCTCGCAATCCAGATGGATAACCAACTCGTCTAATAGTCCAATGCACCAAAATAATAGGGCCAGAGATGCGTCTCCATAGGAGAGGAGAAAGAAAACAGGCTGAAAGAAACATAAAAGCTTGATGAGAAGTGTGTCCTACCTACATCCGTCACATTAAAGTATATAGTTAGAAGAAAAACTGATTGAATCCACTAAGACTTACAAAGTTTTTAAGAAAATAGTGCACTACCAGGAGCAGCCACAAGAATTCGTCCAAATAGTCCTGACAACATCCTTGGAGACGTGTCGACAAAGGAGACGTGTCGACACAATCACAGAAGTATACAGAACTGTAGAGGATTTACCTGTGGTAAAGATGTCACAAAGTAACGCTCCTAGCAGGTGCATTCTAGAATGCACCTGCTAGGAGCATTACTTTGTGACATCTTTACCACAGGTAAATCCTCTACAGTTCTGTATACTTCCGTGATTGTGCTTAGTTACCTTATGGTTGTGTACTTGGTTTAGTCAATGTTTTTTGCTGTTTCTATCTATATTTACAGAATTGGAGAGAGTAACCTAATATCACGTCTCCTTGGATGTTGTCAGGACTATTTGGACGAATTCTTGTGGCTGCTCCTGGTAGTGCACTATTTTCTTAAAAACTTTGTAAGTCTTAGTGGATTCAATCAGTTTTTCTTCTAACTATATACTTTATTTAATGTGACGGATGTAGGTAGGACACACTTCTCATCAAGCTTTTATGTTTCTTTCAGCCCGTTTTCTTTCTCCTCTCCTATGGAGACGCATCTCTGGCCCTTTTATTTTGGTGCATTGGACTATTAGACGAGTTGGTTATCCATCTGGATTGCGAGGGCCAGCCGCTCTCCCCCCTGCACCTTTTTCAAAATGCAGCTACAGGGAATTTGCAAGATCATTTTAAACTATGCGACTTTGTCGACATGGAAGCGCACTGCGTTTTCAGATGCGTGGGTGGGTGCCATATTGAATGCATGGTGCCAATAGAATGAATATATGAATTATTGAAAAAGCAGTGCATTTTGGCTGTGGGTGATCACAAGAGCAAGTGCGATTTACACACTGGCCAGCACCCGCATAAGTGTGAACCTAGCCTTTTAGCAGACTGACCTCTTATTTCGAAAGGTTCAGATACAGAATAATGATTATCTGGGCATTATGCTTTTAAATGGGGCATCCAGATTACAGAAAAATATACATAATTGCACTTTTGTCTAAGCTGGCATCAGCTACTAAACCTCCCACTGCTTTTATTGGACATTATTCATTAGGACCATTTACACAAATGCATTGTGGTAATGCAATTTGTACTATTGCATGTGATATGTTTCTGCTGCGAGGTGCTGTTTATTTTGAATAGCACCTCAACATATCTGTGTTGCAGTTCACTGAAATGCACAAAAAAGGGCAAGGTCTAAATTTTTGGGTGCAAAGGCAGTCTATTAATTTTAATGGGCTGCCTTAACACAATGCTAACAACCTACTGTAATGCATGTTGACACACTGCAAAGCTCTAGGGGTTGGCTCACACCATTGTCTGTTTATCATGTTAGATGCATAGTTGAAATGTGGTGCCATTAAAAAATAAATGTTGCATGTGCCTTTTATTTTATTTTTGGACAGCACACTGAACCACAACACATGTTCTAGTACATGGTGCACATTGCTCTGTCATGGAATGAAATAGTTAGCAAGGTGCATTGGGGTGCCATTCAGATGGATTTTAATGTACAGTATGTATACCATGTGCTGCTGCAAAGTGTGTGTGTAAATTGTGTGTATAAGCCCAACTTTTTTCTCCTTTTGTTTTAAGGATAGCGTAGGGAGGGTTAGAACTTCTGCCAGGTTATTTTTTTTTTGCTGAGAGGCCGCATGAAATTAGAGGAAATCTCCAAATGTGCTGACAATTCCCATTTTGAAAGATGTTCCCTTATATATTGTTCCAACCCCTGCTACGCAAACTAAAAAAGAAAAAAAGGGTTGTGCCTTGAGATCCATTTTATTGTTCTTATGCGACATATTTTAGCAAGATAAAAACTCCCTCAGCTGTTCACTCATGAATAGTGAGCCGCTTATTGCATCCATATGGTATGTATTTATTAACTAGTAGATCTCATTGATTGTTGCAACTTGTTCAGCATTCATTTTTCACATGTTAGCCACCCTAAAATGCTTTGGTGTATACTAACTTAGATATTAGGGGTTAGTATGATTTGTGACCTTTGGGTCCTGATGTTTTTTTGTATGCGTTACTATTGACCAACTTCAGTGTACAGCAAATGTCTATGCACTCAAATTCAGGGATTAACTGTGCGCCTCAAACACATATACCATTTAAATGTTCATTTCTATTTGTGTTTTCATTTTATATATATTTTATTTTTTAGTTTACAAATTTTCAATTGTTGGCATGTAATTTCCTCAAGTGGTCTTTTTTTTCCAAGAAGTCATCTTACTTATGTATACACATTGTTTTGCAGCTAACATTCATTTTTGTTGAATTGCATGGCAATGTATATTTAGTGCATGAAAGCATTTTAATGCTAACACGTGACATTTATATGGTGATACTACACATATATAATATATATTTTAAAATCTCATTGTTGTGTTTTTTTTTTTTTTTTATTTCATTTATTTTTTATTGTGCTGCTTTGTTGAATGTGAATGATTCATGCTTTTTTCATTCACCATTGCTTTTCTTTCCTCACTGTTTGTGATTTGCCTACCAGGAGGAGCTACTATTCTTACTCCTACTACCTGTAAGTAAAAAATGGCCACCTATTTTATTTGGATTTTAACACTTAACATAAGATGCAGTATCCCTTTAAAAATAAGTACAGCACTTGAATCACAAGGCTGATAAATACATTTATAGGCCAGTTATGCAGTTGTCTTGCAAACTTCATTCTATAAAGAATGCTATTAACCACCCTTTGCTAACCAGCCCTCAGGAATAGTCTGAAAATGAAAGCTCACCAAAGATTGAACATTTTTATCATTGCACTTATCTCTAATAATATTCCTTTCTTAGTAAGACTTTGATCTGTTAAGAAAAATTAACCAGCCACTGTTAAGGGAGGACTCAACTCTGGCAAGAGAGGAGAGACAGTACTTAATATAAGGCTGTCATTGGTTAATATTGCTTTATTTATTTTTAGAGGGATAACCTACTGAATGTCTCATAAGTCACTAACACTTTTTGTTGCATGCTGTATGTCTACGGGTCATGGTTTCCTCCTCCTAACAAACTTATCTGTACAAAAAAAATTGTTTTGTAAAACCTGTTTGCTTGCGCATTGGTGTTAAATAATTATTAGGGCACTGCACATGGTGGTGTTTAATTTGGGGCAGTGTTGGTATTTAGAAAACGGCTAATTCTCCATATTGTGGGTAAGTACTATAGGATCAGTTCTACTCATTTCTAATTAGTGCTGAAAGGTGGAACTTTTAGTGTTTCTCACTGGTGAATGGATTGTATTCAAGTCTTCTGCCTAAGCTGCATACATTTTTCTTTCCAAATTCATATTAGTTCTTGGCACAACTGTATCTCATATAGGACTGCAATATGGGTGAACTGAGTGAATATTAAAGTGTATTTAAACCCAATAAGTTTAATAGAAAAGTCTGCGTGTGTGTGTATTTATTGTATGGTACATAACACACAATTTGATTCAGAGACCCATGGTTATATGATGCTACTTTTAGGTAATTGGACACTGTCAAAAGCTTAGATTGGTTTCCCAAACTCTTTGAGGCTTCAGTTCTTTGCTATTGTCTTTTAGGTGGGTGCGTGCCTTCTCTGGGAGAATTTCCTGCTAATCTTTATCAGATTTATCTTACCTTTTTGTCTGACTTTTCTTTCAAGGTCTTACTGCATATTGCATTTATGGCTGTGAACCTAGCAACTTCTACTTCTGTTATCCTTGAGTACACCTTGGGAACCATACCCAGTGGGGCTGGCCTATGTTTGATTTAGACACTGGATCCTGCATTTGGCGCTCATATTGGCACATGAGTGCAATGAGTTAGCGGCAGGATCTTATAGCGGGCCAGGGCGAGGGCCATGGTCTATTATTTTGACACCTAGACCCTGAAGACTCATACATAGGTATGCCCACCATGACAGGTAGGCCTAGACCCTGAAACTGGAGCAGCAACACATGCACAAGGTAAGATAGGGTTTCCCTGTAGTCATACAAGACATACAGCAGTCCTGTGCACAGAAGCGTTTTTTTTTAAGCACACGTGTTGGGGATGATTCTACTCGTGTTTTCCCTTACTTTTATTCTCTCGCTATTCAGCCTTATAGGTAATGTTTACCTTTTTACATTTTTGGTGGCCTTTTTTCACCTCCCTGCCAGAAGTTCCTCTGTAGCTAATGACTTGATTTGAAACTGCATACTTTTGGAAGACATTTTCTGACAACAGTACAAGCTAATCATTTAGCCATTGAACAAAGCCATTGGATGTTTGTTCTCACATAGGTATTGCACATTCTTACAGAGGAGGACCCCTCACTTATCAGTGTAGAGTTACAGTGTAGAGTTACAGGTACTTGGGAAAGGAAATGCGTGTAACAGACAGAGGAGAGTCAGCCACAGGTCCTGGAACAAGGTCTACCACCGACAGACTCTCTACTTTGGCACACTCACAGATGAGTGCCATGTGGCCTGACAAATGCAGAATTCACTAAGACTTTGTCTGCTCTACTCTAACAGATATTGTCACTTTTGGGATCAGCGGGGCCATTTGCCACAAATGCTGCTCTGCTTCTTCTCCCCTTGATTATGAGTTTAGAACTCCTCTGACCCTGTCTTTTTGTATATTTCATAGTTAGGCCTCTGTCCAATTTCCTGTAGACCTTCTGCTAGGTCTCTCAGATCAGCGATTCTCTTCCTGGTTAGTGAGATGGGTTATACTCATTTTGTTCATGCATACAGGTCATTCTAATGTTACAAATATAATCTTTTTTTCCTTTTTACCATGTTTTTACCATGTTTTGTCCTGCTAAATTACTGGGCCCTTTCTTACCCTTTGAAGAATTAGATGCTTCTCGTCTCTTTATTACAAGAGTTTCAAATTTTCCCTCGCACATCCTGGCAGATGGCACATTTTCGTTCCCCTTAGCGGATTGTTTTAGGCCTGATATTTACAGCTCTGCGCCAAATCTTCCTTTAAACCTGACTGCTCTTTCCTTAACTTTTTATTTTTTTATTTTAAGATTTTGATCTTTCTTCCCCTGGCTGGTCATTTTACTTATAGGGCCTATACAACAACTTGTCTATCTCTTTTGGGTGGAGACATTTGTTTGCAAGGTGGCTGCTTGAGCTATAAACTGTTTAGGGTCCGTTGATACCTCCTTGTTGTTTTTTTAATTTTTTTAAATCTCCTTCTTGCCTGCTAAAAAAAAAAAAAAATGGAACCTAACTGAGTGGTGGTGGGGGGTTGTTATGTGATACACTGGTGGTCACATCCAGTAAAGCTTTTGACCGTGTTCAGTCACATAAAGGTGGCAGGCTAAAGAATATATATATATATATATATATATATATATATATATATATATATATATACACACACATTGTACTCTAAGATATGGAATTTAGGTATGTCAAAATTCTTATTTTTTTAGGCATCGTTTCTTTTTTACTTGGTGATCCTGCCAGTAATGCACTTAATGTCCTAGAGTGACAATACCCACTCTCCTCATTTCCATTACATAGTGAAATAGGTATTTTGTAGTAGAGATGGGAAATAAGTAGGGGTGGATAACACTGCTTGAAATAAGACTGCAGAGTCCACAATAGCTTTCAGTAGTGTATTGGTGTATACCAAATGGGAGAAAATAACAGATGTTCACAATTGCAGTTTACATACGGTTTACATACTTTTTTAAGTATAGAACACAGAAGAATGAAAAATAGTATCAATAAATATTTTTACTTTTGGAAATAAACATTTAGATAATGTTTTAGGACTACGAAGCCATTGCTTTCCAGACGTACAGTAGCCAATAAGATCTCCAATGCATTTGGCTTTAAAGCATCTGGCATACCACTTTGTGGGGTTGATGTACTTTGTGAATGAGATGAAGCCTTACTTCCATCATCCAATTACATTCAAGCAAAATGCATTTTTTTTATATATATATTTTCCTACACGATTGAGTCTTTGCTAAGTGAAGTTTCACCACATTAACTCAGTACAATTTCCCTTGCGAAGTGAACAGCCTGTTTGCCTTTATTAAATCAACACCTGTATGTCTGATCGCTCAGGCTGGTATTTCTTTCCAAAAGACATGCATTTTTTTAAAACTCAAGATAATCTGATAAGAATGTAATTATATTTGTACATATGCTGTTCATACTAAAAAATTACAGTAATGTCACATATGGATGAAAAGCTGAGATATATAGAATATATATTGTTTAAAGCACAACTAACCAATAACTGATCTGCAAATGTAATCATTTGTTATACTAGAGAGAGATTGCAGTTTGTAATTTAATATACAGTTTTTGTAACTGTGTGTAATTGTTTACATTCAATCAGCACTCTTATAAGATCTGTTTACTGCCTATGTGAAACACTATACATTATTGTCATTATGCTTGAGGTTAATGAAGGTATCCAGTTTCTGAATTCAAAAACCCTTTGGTGTGTATCTTGTTTCAGTCTACGTACCTTTTATACTTACAAAAACATTGTGCCCACGCTGTATTAAATTGCATTGCAAGCCAGCATTGTGGGGAGAAAGCTACTAAAAGGAGGTAGACATGTACGGTACATGTCTACCTCCCGTCTACCGCCATATCGACCCACGCGGGCGCTATGGGGCCCGCAGCCGAGTGGGGCTACGCCTCTGCTACGCCGCAGAGGCGTAGCGTAGGGCACATATAACCTAGAGCGGCGCGACCTGATTCCCATCCCCTCCGTGCCTTCAGTTTTACACCATCACACAGTCGCAGGTAATGCCTACTATGCGCTCCGCCTCCGTCCGAGCCGAGCTCAGCCTGATATTCAGCCTGTGATTGGCTGGATAGGTCACGTGCGGGCGGCGGACACGTGATACAATGGTCTGTGATTGGAGGCGAGGCTGGACTGTGCGTGATCGCAGCCGTCTGTAGTCCCGCCTCATTGCCTGGAGTGTGCTCCGAGTCCTGTCTCATCACTGAGGTATGTTTCTCATCTGCAAGTGACCGTTCACTGTCAGCTGCTACCCCCCCTCCACTGTCAGCTACCCCCCCTTCACTGTCAGCTACCCCCCCTTCACTGTCAGCTACCCCCCTTCACTGTCAGCTACCCCCCTTTCACTGTCAGCTACCCCCCTTTCACTGTCGGCTACCACCCCCCTTTCACTGTCGGCTACCACCCCCCTCCACTGTCGGCTACCACCCCCCTCCGTTGTCGGCTACCACCCCCCTCCGTTGTCGGCTACCACCCCCCTCCGTTGTCGGCTACCACCCCCCTCCGTTGTCGGCTACCACCCCCCTCCGTTGTCGGCTACCACCCCCCTCCGTTGTCGGCTACCACCCCCCTCCGTTGTCGGCTACCACCCCCCTCCGTTGTCGGCTACCACCCCCCTCCGTTGTCGGCTACCACCCCCCTCCTCTGTCGGCTACCACCCCCCTCCTCTGTCGGCTACCACCCCCCTCCCTGTCGGCCTCCACCCCCCTCCACTGTCGGCTACCACCCCCCTCCACTGTCGGCTACCACCCCCCTCCACTGTCGGCTACCACCCCCCTCCACTGTCGGCTACCACCCCCCCACTGTCGGCTACCACCCCCCTCCACTGTCGGCTACCACCCCCCTCCACTGTCGGCTACCACCCCCCTCCACTGTCGGCTACCACCCCCCTCCACTGTCGGCTACCACCCCCCTCCACTGTCGGCTACCACCCCCCTCCACTGTCGGCTACTCCCCCCTCCACTGTCGGCTACCACCCCCCTCCACTGTCGGCTACCACCCCCCTCCACTGTCGGCTACCACCCCCCTCCACTGTCGGCTACCACCCCCCTTCACTGTCGGCTACCACCCCCCTTCACTGTCGGCTACCACCCCCCTTCACTCCACCACCCCCCTCCACTGTCGGCTACCACCCCCCTCCACTGTCGGCTACCACCCCCCTCCACTGTCGGCTACCACCCCCCTCCACTGTCGGCTACCACCCCCTTCCACTGTCGGCTACCCCTCCTCTCTCATCCCCTCCCCTTCTCTCTCACCCCCTCTTTCCTGCCTCCTCACCCCCTTAGCTTCTTCTCTCAACCTTTCTCACCTCGCTCCCTCCACCTCTCCTCCCCTCAGGGGACAAGGGCCCCATGGTTCCTAACAGCAGCCTTGTGAGTAAGTGCACAATTTCGGATGTGTTTTGATTCCTGTGTCACTGGGGGGGGGTGCTGTTAAAAGAGGATCTAATGGGGGTCCACATGAGTGTAGTAATGTGGTGTTCAAAGGCATTGGTTCATTTTTTTATTTTTTTTGGAGGGGGGGGGGGCCCCCATACAACATTTTGCTATGGGGTCCTGTGATTTCTAGTTACGCCCCTGCATGTACCCGATTAAGTCCCACCAAGGGACCCAAGAAGAGGAGGATCTGGGCTGCTTTATGCAAAACCACTGCACAGAGCAGGTAAGTATAACATGTTTTTAACAAAAAAAAACAAGACTTTCTTTTTCATACATAAGCAAACAATAAAATTTCAATAGAAAAAAAAAAAAAACAGCCAAAATGCATGCAGTCAAAAACGGTGAGTGGACAAGGAGAAAAGGCTGACATGTTTCAAATCATGTGATGCTTACTCGCTACGAGTAAGCATCACATGATGTGAAACATGTCAGCCCTTTTCTCCTTGTCCACTCACCATTTTTGACTGCATGCATTTTGGCGTTCTTTTTTTTTTTTTCTATTGAAATTTTATTGTTTGCTTATGCTTAAATAAAGACATCGTTTTCCGAGGAGTGCGGCGATCCAGGTTTTTTTTCTTCATCCCATGCTAATTGTGCACAGCCAGCACCCTCTTGGTTTGTTTGGGACAGAAGCAACAGGGATTATTTGTTTTATGGAGTGGTACACTTCTCTTTTCTTTTTCATACATCATGGGACACAGAGTCGGGCTAATATTCATTACCTGCTGGGTTATACTGCATCTCCAGGTGAATGGACACTGGAAGACTTATAGGTCTTTAGACGGAAAGTGATTCCTGCCTATTTTATAACCCCTCCCACACAGGCAGCACTTCAGTTTTTTTTACCAGTGTCATGCTAAGGTGCGCTGCACTGCTCTGTTTGATGCTTAAATAAAGACATCGTTTTCCGAGGAGTGCGGCGATCCAGGTTTTTTTTCTTCATCCCATGCTAATTGTGCACAGCCAGCACCCTCTTGGTTTGTTTGGGACTTATTTGTTTTATGGAGTGGTACACTTCTCTTTTCTTTTTCATACATCATGGGACACAGAGTCGGGCTAATATTCATTACCTGCTGGGTTATACTGCATCTCCAGGTGAATGGACACTGGAAGACTTATAGGTCTTTAGACGGAAAGTGATTCCCTATATAACCCCTCCCACACAGGCAGCACTTCAGTTTTTTTTACCAGTGTCTGCAAGGTTAATGGCACGGTTTGTTTGAGCTTTCTGAGCTCCAGGTCTCTAGTTCCAAAAACGGTTCTTAAATGTATCAAAGGATTGACCATTTCACACAGGTTTTGTATGCTTGGATACATTTAGCCCGAGCCTCGCAAAGAAGACTCGAGATCCTGCAAGGTTCTGCCTGTAATCCGGCCTCCGAGTGCTGGATCCTGTGAAGTGGAATCCTGGACACCGTGCTAAAGCATTTCTGCAGGGTGCTGTACAGGTCCCTAAAGGGAGTGGACCCTAAACATGAAAAGGGTACCCAGTCATTGAAGGTCCTAAAGTGACAGGAATCCGCTGTGAAGGGTGAAGATTGAGCTCTTAGTTTCTAAGCTGCCCTGTGCCTGGACAGGTAAGTGAAACCGTTTTATTATTGTGGGCTGTCCCAGTGATTGTAACAATCGGTCATACTAGCTAGAGGCTGGACACCTGTGTGCGGTGACCATATGGGGGAGTTTTTGGCTAGCTGTGGGTGTTTGCAAGGTGTGCCTTTTTTTTGCTTGTCTGGTTGTTTTTTACCTGTATGATGGCACACGTCTGTGCAGCCTTTCGCCTTGGTTCACCAGGGCGCATGTGCGTTCACTAGAGTGCCGCTGTTCTTGGCAGTTTGGCGGCCATGGTGCACACGGCTTCGCCATACATGCACAGTAATCTTTAGCTGGGAGCACAAAGATTCATGTCATATGCGAATACAGCCATGCCTGTTCATCGGGACCACACATGTACATGCGCACGAATGCACAGAACGTTCCAGCGCACAGACAGCTTATTTAAGTTGCATATGCCAAGTATGCGGTGCTTTCCAGAAGGCAGCTGTGGGACACAGAGCAGGCTCTGAACAGACACTTGCAGTGGTTCCTTTTCTCCTTACCCAGGTCCTGTGAGTCACCAAGAACTGGTCAGCCGAGCTTCCTTGTGAAAAGTTATTGGCAGGTTTTCTTTTTTCATGGTGAACATTTATTCGGAAATCTTTTGGATATATTTGTCCAAATGATCGCCAGAGGGAAGAGTTCTCTACTTTCCGTGAAGAAAAGCACCAGACGTCCCTCGTTTAAAACTTAAGGGACTGCTTCCTTAAATGTCTCAGTGCCAAGGCAGTCCTGCTACCAACAGGCCATTATGGCCAGGGGCAAGCCGCAAAATTCTTCTAAGCTCAGCACCAAGTACTCCTTTTGAGGAGATGCCCCACTCTATCAGGTGGGGGGGCATGGCTGCTGCATTTTGCGGACCTTTTGGAGAACAATAATTCAGGATGAGTGGGTCACCACAATTATATCCAGCGTTTACAACCTGGAGTTGCGGGGTGTTCCCTCTTAGGTTTCTAAGATCCAGCATTCCCTCAAATCCTCCAAATAGAGACTTATTGCTTCAGGCACTACATCATTTAGTGCATCAAGGAGTGATTGTACAAGTTCCTGTATCCAAAGGAGCGAACCGGTTTCACAGTTTAAAAACTAAACAGGGTTACAAGGGCCATTTTTGGACCTAAGAGCCCTGAACCAGTATCTTCTAATTCAGTCTGTCCACTCGGTTGTAGCCTCGCTCCAGATGGAAGACGTTTACCCTCCACAGCTATAAAAGACGCATATTTACACATACTCATCCTTCTGCCTCATTAGAGGTTCCTGCGATTTGCAGTAGGGGAACATCATTTTCTGTTTATGGCTCCTACCATTCAAGGTTTCTACAGCTCCCTGGGTGTTCACAAAGGTCTTAGCACCAGTACTTTTAAGAAATCAAGGGAATATGGTGCTTGGGTATCTGGACGACCTCCTGCTCAGAGATCACCCATTACAGGCTCTAGAACAGAGATTAATATGCACAGTGCAGTATTTTGAAAAGCTTAAGCTTGAATCAGAAATACCAAAGTCAAAGTTTAGGGAGGATGGTATCCTCCTTCGAGGCAGTGCCCTATGCCTAGTTCCATTCCAGATCCTTACAACAAGACATTTTGTTGGCTTGAAACAGGAAAGGACAAGCCCTGGATTTCCTATGTTCTTATCTCCTTGGGCACACTTAAGCCTAAACTGGTGGTTCCAGGATCAGAACCTGCGAAAGGGAAGATCCTTCCTGGTGACTTGGAGCGTACTACAGATGCCAGTCTCTCAGGCTGGGGAGCAACCTTAGAGGTCCAGGGAAAATGATCAAGGACAGAACAGATACTGCTTATCAACGTCCTGGAATTACGGTGGAGAGTCAGGACTGCCCTATCAGGGTTCAGTCTGACGATGCCACTGCAGTGGACTATATAAACCACCCAGGCGATACCAGGAGTAGTTCAGCTCTGAAGGAGGTGAACCATATACTAGCCTGGGCAGAGGAACATGTGACAATTCTATTGGCAGTTCATATCCTGGGATCAGAAGGCAGATTATTTCAGCCGCCAGCAGATCTGCCTGGGGGAATGGTCCCTACACCCAGGCATGTTCCAGGAAATTTGCCAACAGGGGTGGCCAGAGGCCGACCTACTGGCATCCAGGTTCAACAACAAGCTACAGCAATTTGTGTCCTGAATAAGAGATCCTCTGGCAATCGGAGCAGATGCTCTGGTAGTTCCATGAAGCCAGTACTCCCTGGTTTATACTTTCCCTCTGATCTCTCTCCTTTTTCCACATTTTTTGCACAGGATTTGGAGAGAGGGAGTTCCAGTCACTCTGGTGGCACCAGCCTGGCCCAGAAGGCCCTGGTTCCCAAAAATTGTGAGACTGATAATAGATGGGCCATGAACGCTTCCCCAGCGCCCTGATCTACTGTCTCAAGGTCCTATATTCCACCCCAATTTATAGTCTCTCTAAATTTGACGGCATGGCTATTGAAGCCAGGGTGTTAAAGGACCGTGGCATCTAGGAACCAGTGGTGTCTACCCTAGTGAATGGGAGAATTCTTTTTTCTACAGTCAGCTGTGGAAATCAAATTGGCTTTGAATACAATCAGAGGTCAAGTTTCAGCCCGATCAGTATTCTTCCTAAGAACTTTAGCCTCCCATTTCCTGGTCCAAACCTTTATGCAGGGGGCAACTCATTTGCTTCCCCCATTAGGTCACCTATGTGTCCTTGGGACTTGAACTTGGCGCTGTCTGTTACAGAAGCAACCATTTGAACCTATTAAGGAAAATCCATTAGACTTGCTGTCATGCAAGCTAGCCTTTCTGATGGCTATCATCTCGGCTAGAAGGG
Organism: Rana kukunoris; assembly: GCA_029574335.1. Classification (NCBI taxonomy): domain Eukaryota; kingdom Metazoa; phylum Chordata; class Amphibia; order Anura; family Ranidae; genus Rana; species Rana kukunoris. The sequence continues at coordinate 332,448,416 of CM056052.1, read as the reverse complement.
TGTCAAGTTTGCGGCCTTTTTCATGCAGGGAACCATACTCGATCGTTCATCATTACATTACATTACTGGATTGTGTTATGACCTGTTCCATCCTTTTTTCCAAAAGTGGTGTCGGCCTTTAATTTAAATCAGGACATCATTTTGCCTCCTTTTTCTCAGCTTTGCTCGGCGGAAGAGACGCGTCTGTATGCATTGGATGTTTGGGCCGTCAAGGTTTATTTGTCTAGATCTGCAGAGATCTGAGGATCAGATTCCTTTTTTCTTTTACCAAAAGGACCCAAGAAGGGGCAGGCAGCTTCCAAGGCTCCCATTGCCAATTGGGTCTGTCAATTGATCATTCAGGCCTACGGTCTGAAACATAAAGGTCCTCCATTTAGGATGAGAGCTCATTCTACCAGGGGTGTAGGAACCTCCTATGCTTTTTACCATCAGCTATCTGTGGTTCAGATTTGTAAGGCTGCTACCCGGTCTTCAGTGCAAACGATCCACGGTAGCCGGTTGAACAAAGGGTGCGCCTACTCGATGCTCTACCGGCTCGCCCAAGGGTCTTAAAAATACACAAACACCTGGAGGTGACAGCCACAGGGGTTGCCCAAAAGTGTACCAAAGGGCTAAGCAGTGGCACCGAAGGCCGACCGGTACCACTCGCCCAAACACAACCGACCGCCAGAACCGATTAACATGGAGTCTATTCGGTTGATACTCGGATTCAAAGGGGTAGACCAAGGCCTGCACTACACACCCACCAAAGGGCAAGTCTCTGGGACCTTAGTTTGCCGCGCAGTCGCTACCCAAACATGGCCTTCTTCAAAAGTGTGCCACGCCCCAGCGTTACCTTCTCTGGGCACCAAACTCGGATGGAGGTAGACCAGGGCCTGCCCTACACACCCACCAAAGGACAAGCCTTGTGACTCAGGGCGCTGGATACCTTCACTCAAAGTTTACCGGCCAAGTTTTGGTTAGGTACCGGTGCCGGCTCGCCCAAGGGTCTTAAAAATACACAAACAGCTGGAGGAGACAGCCACAAGGGTTGACTAAGGGTGTACCAAAAAAGCTAAGAATTCCCTTTAAAGGCCGACCGGTAAAACTCGCCCAAACACAACCGACCGCCAGAACCGATTAACATGGGAGTCTAGTCGGTTGATGCTCGGCTTCCAACGAGTGCCACGCCCCAGCGTTACCTTCTCTGGGCACCAAACCTGGCTGGATGGTAGACCAAGGCCTGCACTACACACCCACCAAAGGACAAGTCTCTGGCACTTCAGGGCGCTCGGGTACCTTCGTTCAAAGTTGGCCAGCTTGGTTGGGAATTAACATTGGAGTCTATGGGAATGCCCTGTCCCTTTAGGTGGTCACATCTCCTCGCCCATCGGTGCCACTGACCCAGGGATAGGCCCGGCTTGTACCCAAGGTATGGGGCTACAACTCAGGCAAAAAAGCTAGTCTTTGTCGCTTATGGTTCGGGAGATACGGTCGCTCAAAGTCGGGGGTCATCTGGCGGTTCTCACCAAAAGGGGCGAGTATCACTCTTTGGCCCATATCTTTCGAACCAAGCATCCAATCAACTTGCAAATTGCTCGAGGAGCACCCCAAGGAGCCCCAGTAAGCCCCAGAGGTGGTTCCAGATTTTTAAGGCACTTTCATCGGGAGTTGACAGGAACCGCATGGAACCGCCTGGGGGCTCCTCACTGCCAGTAACCGCGTTGCGGAACCAAAGGTCACAGGAACACCAAACTCCAGGGTGCGGTAGGGCATCCCAGGATTCGGCTTTCGGCTGTTCTGATGGCTATTGTTTGGCAGGGTGTCTCCCTCCCCTCAAGACTATTGCTCTGGGACGTCCCAGCAAGTAATGAATATTAGACTTCGTAATGAGCAAGCGGATGACAGGTCCGTGTCTGCTCCTGTACGCAGAACTGACATAACCACGCTGTTCTCTATGGGGCAGTTCGATGGAAACAGACCACCTGTCTGTTTTCATCCTACTGTCATCTGATCCGATCGGATGACAGTATTTGTGAGCGGACACATGTCTGCTCCATAGGGAACGATGGCTTGTCCAGTCAGGTCTGCCTGAAAAACTGACAGGCGGACCTGATCAGACTGTTTGTGTAAAACCAGGCTAAAGCTTGCAGCTCAAAAAAGCTTTTTTGTGTACTTTTTTTTGCGCTTCAAGCTTCAGGAGACACTACATGCTACCTAATGTAAGAGCCATCTTCTTGAAATGTTACAACTAATTTACATTACCCTAAACATGCTGCAGTCCATTATTAGAGGGAAGATAGAAAATTAACTTTTCTGAAGATGACACAAATGGATTGATTTACTGAAAATGGTGAGTGCAAAATCTGGTGCAGCTCTGCATAGAAACCAATCAGCTTCCAGGTTTTATTGTCAAAACTTAAGCTGAAGTTAGAAGTTGAATGCAAAATCTGGTGCAGCTGCGCATGTTAGCCAATCAAGTTTTAATAAATCAACCCCAAACTGACAAATTAACATGTCATATTTTATTGATTAGAGAAAAAATGGCTAAAAAGAGTCAAAATGGACAAAGAATGGCTAATTAAATGGCATAATTTCTTACTGCTAATAGTTTTTATTACTAAAATCTTGTATACAGTCCCTTATCCCCTCCAAGAGCTTGCAAACTATTGATATTAGGCTAACTGGAATATATATTGGTCCTTTTTTCAGTAGCTATTTTTAGATCTGAACGCTGTATAAATGTCAATGGTCCCAAAAAACTTTTTTTGCACACCGCTCAATATATGCTAATTGCGATATTTTTTATTTGGGATATTATAGCAAGAAGTAAACAATATTGTGGTGTTTTTTCAGAATTGTCTTTTGTTTATAGCGCAAAAAATAAAGACAGCAGAGGTGGGAAAAAAGGACATAAATTGTGTTTGGGTATAACTTTGCATGACCACGCAATTGGCAGTTAACCACTTAAGACCCGGACCAAAATGCAGGTAAAGGACCTTGCCCCTTTTTGCGATTCGGCACTGCGACGTTTTAACTGACAATTGCGCGGTCGTGCGACGTGGCTCCCAAACAAAATTGGCGTCCTTTTTTCCCCACAAATAGAGCTTTCTTTTGGTGGTATTTGATCACCTCTGCGGTTTTTATTTTTTGCGCTATAAACAAAAATATAGCGACAATTTAAAAAAAAATGCAATAATTTTTACTTTTTGCTATAATAAATATCCCCCAAAAATATATAAAAAAACATTTATTTTCCTCAGTTTAGGCCGATACGTATTCTTCTACGTATTTTTGGTAAAAAAAAAATGCAATAAGCGTTTATCGGTTGGTTTTCGCGAAATGTATAGCATTTACAAAATAAGGGATAGTTTTATTGCATTTTTATAAAAAAAAAAATTTTTACTACTAATAGCGGCGATCAGCGATTTTTTTCGTGAATGCGATATTATGGCGGACACTTTTGACACATTTTTGGGACAATTGTAATTTTCACAGCAAAAAATGCATTTAAATTGCATTGTTTACTGTGGAAATGACAGTTGCAGTTTGGGAGTTAACCACAGGTGGCGCTGTAGGGGATGTGTGACCTATGTGTGTGTTTACAACTGTAGGGGGGTGTGGCTGTAGGTGTGACGTCATCGATTGCGTCCCCCTATTACAGGGATGACGCGATCGATGCTACGGCCACAGAGAAGAACGGGGAAGCTGTGTTTACACACGGCTCTCCCCGTTCTTCCGCTCCAGGGACGGATCGCCGCACTGCAGCGGCGATCGGGTCCGCGAATCCCGCGGTCCCGGAGCTTCGGACCGGGTCACGGGCGCGCGCCCGTGACCCACGGCTGGGTACTAAAATCAACGTATATATACGTTGATGTGCCCAGCCGTGCCATTCTGCCGACGTAAATGTGCAGTAGGCGGTCCTTAAGTGGTTAAAGTGACCCAGTGCTGTATCACAAAAAATGGCCTGGTCTGGAAGGGGGTAAATTCTTCCAGGGCTGAAGAGGTTAAGGACCTTCAGGTGCAAGCTATCTGGTCCCAGTGGCTTTTTTGTATTACATTTTTCAAGTCTTTTTCTAATTTTATCCTCTGTTAGCCATGAGTGTGCTCACTGTGACGTGTCATGGGGATAATCCATGAAGTCTTGGTTACAGAAACCCCCCATTTCCCTTGTGAAGACTGAGAACAATAAATTTAAAACCTTTGCCATCTCTATCTTTTGTAACGAGATTACATCATTCTTTATGAGGCCAATTTGTTCTGACCTCCCTCTCTTACTATTTATATACTTAATTTTTTTTTTTTTTTTTTTTACTCTCCTCCACTATGTGCCTCAAGTGTTCTATCATAGCTGCCCTGATTGCACCCTTACATTTATTATTGCATTCTTTGTAAAGTTGGAATGCTGATAATGACCCCTCAGCCTTGTATTTTTTAAAGATCTTTTTCTTTTTCTTTTACAACTTTTGTTGGCTCTTTTAAATGTATTTGCCATTGGAATGCACTGGTCAATACCCTTTATTTAATATGCTCTTAAAGCATTCAAATTTGTCCTCTGTGTTAATTTTTCCAAGGAATTTATCCCATTTAATTTATTTGTAAAATCTTGGATAAGAACCTTCTTCCCTCAACCACCATAACACTGTCATGCTGGAAGACCCATCCACGACCCATCTTCAATAACCTGAAACATACCTCCAAGGCCACAAAGGAGTGGATTAAAAAAGCACATTAAGGTCATGCCTAGCCAGTCTCCAGATATTACTCCTATAGAAAATTATGGAGGGAGCTAAAACTTCGAGTTGCCAAGCGACAGTTAAGAAACCTTAAGGATTTAGAGATGATCTGTAAAGAGTGGACCAAAATACCCCCTGAGATGTGGGCAAACTTGGTAACCAACTGCAACAAATGTCTTACCTCTGTGTTTGCCAACAAAGGTTTCTCCACCAAGTACTAAGTCATGTTTTGCTTGAGGATCAAATACTTATTTTACTCTAGGAACTGCAACTCAATTGTGTGTTTTGTTTTCTGCATTTTTGGTTGATCTTCTGTCTCTATCATTTAAAATACACTTATAATAAAATATATAGACCCTGCATTTCTTTGTAAGTGGACAAACTTACAAAATCTGCAGGGGATCAAAACATTTCCCCACTGTATGTTATGAGTTTAAAATACATACAGAGGGAACAAAATGCTTGTTTTTGTTTTGGTCAAGGCATTGCTATAGACCATTAGTCCAAATCAGTCTCTCTTGCTGGTTTGTGATGTAGGAGAAAGGTTACTAAACATACCCACCATAGCTCTGTTCTGTTTCAGAAGGTTTAAAGTAGACGTGAACCCAAGCATTATAATCTAGCTTTTTAAATGATGCAATTTAAAAAGGGGTTTTCAGTCATTTTATATATGTAGTTTTCATTAAAAGAATACCTTTTTTTATCCTGCCAGGAAAGCCTCACAATTGTGGTCCAGTGTGTCACCTTGTTACGGGTGCCCTGGTTGACCCTACAAGCAGCTAAGAGGCTAGAGGAAATGCATAGCATTGATATACAAAAATGGATGAAAACGGTCAGATACTGATTTCTATGTAATACAAATATGGCATATGTTTAATGCATAGTTCTTTAGGAACATAAATGCCACCTACATGGGGGTTGAAATGTACTTTATTGTAACAAAGTGTCAGTATATCACAGCCAACAATCTGATTCAAAGCTGCCTTGGAAGTTTGAAGCTGATTGGTGGTTCATCAAGCAGTAAGAGCAGAGGTTGCAGAACATATCCTTCAGAGAGTACACACATTGGATATGTCAGGAGCCATCTGCATTCTTGCTGCATGGAATAACCAGTATCTATAATGATGGTAAACTGAGTGGGCTTCTGACTGTACAGCTGCATTGTTTCCTGAATTGCATTAGCAATTCGTTTATTGTTCCCACTTGTTGTCTGGAAAGAAGTGAGCCTAGCCTGTGAGGGAAAAAGTTGTAAAGCCTTTCTTACCTTGTGTAAAAGCTACTGCAAGGCTTAAAGCAGATCTTCATCCACAAAACAAACTTCCCTCCTCTCCAACCCTTTGCTACATAAACATCACTCTTTTTTGTTTTACTTTTTTTCCCCCCATTATAAGATTTCCGTCCCGCGCCTCATGCGCATCACTTGCCTAGGCAAATCATGAGCCTTTTGGGATATGCATGTCGCTTATCCCTGGAAGCATAGTCTTTGATCCAGTATGAGGGAACTACCATCATCGGGAGGCCTACCGGCTGGACCCAGAGAAGCCTCCTGACTACATCACACAAAAACACAGCAGCATGGGACCTGAGCAGTGGCAGAAGAGTAGAGGCTGTCGGCAGGACAATGCTGGATAGACTGGGTGGGCGAGTATCTGAACCTTGCAGAACCTGCAACCAGGTAAGCAGGACTTTAAGAAAAAGGAGGCGTGGAGAGGGTGAAGATCCGTTTTTTAAGCTCCCAATACATATTAGTCTGACTTAGTCTGATTGACCACATCTATATAATATAAGGCCCTACCATAAAGTGACTCTGTCCTTGAAAAGTAGGGGGTGTGCTGACATTGCATTCTTTTCTTTTGAATATGTTGGTTCCCTGGCTGTTCTGCTGATGCTTTGGCTTTAATGCTTGGATCACTGACATGGAATAAGTATGGAGTCTAGGGATACAATGCAACCCCATATTTTTCTCTTGGCAGTGAAATTTTAACATCTATTTGTATCCAACCAGACCCTGAAACTATAAAGTTGATTGCACAATCAGACTGTAGAGTGCCTGAGCACCACAAAACTTGGAGTGCTTATGCTGCCCTATAGATGCCTTCTATTCAGTGTGAACAATGCTTGTTAATACTTTGTTGTTTTAAACCTCAAACAAAGATATCAGGTAATATTATGCTCTGGTTCTGCAGTGTGTGTGATGACAGATCCCTGCCCCCTGCTTTCTAGAGCTTGAGAGGTGCTGTGCAAATTTTGTGTGGTAGAAGGCTGCAGATAGGTACAACTTTCGTCGGAGGATTTGTTTAGGATTTTTGTCGCTGTGCATCAACTGAGGCTAGTCACTCACTAGTAAATGTAGGGGTTTACAACCGCTTTAACATAACAGGTTTGCTTAAATAATCCTATTTGACTTTACCACAGTGATGAGTCTTAGCTGTGTGTTACCAAATTGGCCTGTATTGGCTAATATATTTTTTTTTCAATCCCTTAATGCATTTAATATACTCCTAAATATATGTTATAAAAAAAGAAAATAAATGAATGATAGCCTGAATTATTAATTACCGTAGGTCAGTTTGTGTTGCTTAAAGTGGAGTTCCACCCATTTTTTTATGTTTGTCTGTGCTGCATGCCCTAATCTCATAGTGCTCAGAATGGAAATTTTTATTTATTTTGTTGCTTGCAAATACCTTTTATTTTGTAGTCCTTCATTACTTCCTCCTCCTTATTAGCCTAGGCTATTAAGTAACATGGCTATTTGCAAGGGTTTCTGGGATAGACATCATGTTTCCCAGTAGTCCTTGCAAACCTGACTGAAACCTATTACATTGCTTGTGCAGCCACTGAGCATGTGCGAGATATGCAAAGCTGAAATCCAGGAAGTCATACAGTCTGGCTTCATGATGCCCACACTCAAGATGGCCACGGTCTATCACTAGATTATAAACTATCTAAATGCTGTAACAACCTAACAAAACGGACCTTAGTTTACAGACTAACTTTACTAGAATACATTAAGCTTGTGTATTACAGGGGTATTTATATTTAAAAAGTGAAATTGTGGGTGGAACTCCCCTTTAATGCAGAGACATTACCAGACTGTCACTTTCTAAAATAAAAAATACTGTTTAAAAATACTGTTTAATGCATATTTCATCAAGTAACTGAAGCTTGTTTTGATAAAAATTTCGCTATGTAATATGTATTTTTCCAGACATTCACAAGGCTGATATTTCTTATAGCTCTAATATTCACTGTATGGTGCTGTACTGCTGTCTTGATCATGTAATTTTCTTTTAGAAATATTTATATTGTGTTATGGATATTTTTAGGTTTATGCAGGAATCTCAAATATGTTTCTTAGATTTTTACACCAGTAGCTACACATTGTGAATGTTGTAAGATGGTTTGCAGTATGTCACAGATGAATATCTGTGAAGAAAGTTTATCACGGTGAAATAATTACAAAGATTGTTATATAGTCCTATAGAGCCCACTATTTTACATCTACTGTAGTGTTAATTTTCAACTATCTAACCATTTTTGTTAAGAATACAGTGGAACACTAAGCTACCTGTTACTCTGGCAAATAGGGTTATTCAGCTATATGAATACTGGAAAAATGCAATAAATAGCATTGTGAATTTTGTGAAATTGTTAGAATTTAAAGTTTTAATAACTTCTTTGTGTCTTCTTCAATGTATCTTCTGCTGTACAAGTAATGTAATAAAAGTCTACTTTCCTTTTCAGTAAACTGGCAAAGAAGCGCAAGGATGCCATGGGTAACACGCGTCAGGAGATGACTCATATGGTCAATGCAATGGATAGAAGTTATGCTGACCAAAGCACTCTGCATGCTGAAGATCCGCTGTCTATTACCTACATGGATTCTCACAACTTCACCCCCAGATGTAAGCACTCTTAAGGCAAACTAAGATCCAAAACAATGTATATTGCAGGCACGATACTATCAAAGGGATTTCACATCTTGACCATGTTAAGTTGTATTTGTACAAAGGTACAAATCAATTTAATGCTAACATTTTAGCACTTTTCTAAAACAAATCTCTGCTACTTCGAACATTAAGACTTATGCACTTATTAGGACTTATGGACATAGGGCCTAACTTAGGTTACAGAGTTAACAATTGAACAAACCCCAGTATCAGTTAAAGAATTTAGAGGTCTGTTTTTTTTATTATTCTCTCATACATTAGATGCACAGCTTTTAGAAAACATTTCATTATGAACACTTAATCAGTCCACAGATAACTCCAATATTTTTTCCTTTCACCATGCATGGGAGCCTTCACAGCCATCAGAGCACAATGATCACTTCTAGACCACCCGCAGTAATGGCATACAAAAACATCAGACAGGCTGGTTGTACACCAGTCAATCAATGGATTGGCATTGGTACAGTCAGCCTTCCCATACATGGATCAAATCTCGGCTCGTCCTTGCAGAACCGACCAATATTTGATCCATGTATGGCCAGCCTTAAAGAGACAGTCTATTCCTAAGTGGTATTTTAGGTATAGTCTAAAGGGCTAAATTAAATGCTGGAATCTCCTGGAGAAAGCAGCAGCATAATTTTTCAGCTTTAGATACTGGCTCTGTTCCTACCCTTCTGTGGTAATTCCCATTCGTCCTGATGCATTCTCCTAAATAGAAAATTCAGCAAAGAAAATGAGCATGCCTCATAATTACCATTATAAATGTTCCCAGCAGTCTATCAAAAACATATTGTTTTGGGTGTCCTCAGACTTTAAGGTAAACCTATTTGTATTAGGCTTTCTACCCTTTTATAAATTGGTAACACTACCAGATTTGTCAGACTACTAGTATTTTAGTTAGACCCCAGGCAATGGGCAAAAAAAAGTTTAAATTTGCAAATTTTATCCACTAAACGGATTTGTAAATTTAACTTTTGTGTTTCCTACACCTTTACCAGACGGCACAGCTAGGAGGGTGTTTGAGTTAAAGATTACCCACCTACCACCTGCACATTGATGAATAAAGCATAAGGCTGGCCATACACTGTGTGAATTTCTTTCCCGCAGCCACAGACAGGGTTGAGAACGGAATCAGCAATTGTTTTCTCCCTGTGGGCAGGGGAAGCCCTGACCACCAGAAGAAGACAGTGAATATTGCTAGCGGCTATAGCAGCAAAAGACGGCACGCCGGTAGAACCAAAGTTGATCGATCAACTTGGTTCATTCAGCCTGCCCATTAACGTTTCGAATCTCAGCCGGTTTCATGTATGGCCAGCCTAAGAAACACACTGATAAGCCAATACATCTGTTAATGCTTCTTAAATCTGCTAAGCCAGATTTGCTCCACCGCTGAACCTTCTTCTCCCTTCCTGAGCAGTGGGCGACCGTGCTGACAGACTGGATATTGAGACAGTTTAAAGTACCTAGTTGTATGTAAAGCACATTTAAATGTTTTTTTAGAGACCCTGTCAACTACTTAAAAATTGCAGGTAAAATCAATTATGTGTATGCTTAAGTGCATTTTTTTATTTGCAGTATACCTTTGAACTTGGTAGAAATTTTAAACCAAACCAAAGTAGCAGCCACCAGCACAGAGGACTCTTTTAATTCAATGTTAGAACTGTTCCTGGTGCTAATTAAGCATTTTTTTTTTTTTAAAGGCTAACTCTTTCACAGACACAAATTATTGCAAATAGAAAGTAATATAGCATATACAATTGCTATACAATCCATATTGTAATTATTTTTATTTATTTTTTATAGATTTTTCCATTTCCGCTTACAGTGCTGTAATTTTCTGTAAAATTCAATGTAAAGTGGCATCCTGAAGGAGTTCTGTACACTGTTGGTTTGTAGAGCACCTTAAAAAGAGGTGGTTTCCTGCTTGTGCGATAGGCACACTGATTTTATCATGAGGTCTGCACTGAGATGTGAGTCTGATTTTTAGGCATCCTGTGCAACAGAAAAATTAGTTTTTTTGTTTAGAAACTCCCTTAGTGGTTTAAATACTTCCAGAGGATTGCAGGCATTGTAAATTTTCTCATCAGAACATTGAAAGTTCATCAACTGATTATAATGAACACAAATCCCCCCCATTCAGAATTCGTATCTAAAAGACATGGTCATACAAACAGCTATTTCTTCAGAGCAGAAACGGGTAGGAATCTGCAACAAATTGTTTATTTTTTTTTTTTTAAATCATTGCAGTGTACATTGGACTGTGGGGGAGATTTAATTTAATTTTTTTAACACAGAGTTACTCTTTAAGCTTTAACTATTTCAGGAGAGTCAATTCCCTAGCACAGCCCCTCCCCTTGCATATCCTATCCCTAGATTAATTACTCCGATAACCCCTTTCCTCACTCCCCCCAAAATAATAATTTATGTAGCTGAAGAGGAAGGAGTAAAGAGGAATACTATAGAGCAGAAATGGTCAGCTTGAAAAATTGAAAGGTCCCCGATACGTTGATAGGGCTGCACAAAGCAGTATGTTTTTGTGTATTGAGGTGCAAATAAAATGGCTGCAATGTGCGTCAATGCCCAAAAGTCTCAGGCCTGCTGAATATTTTCCAGCCTAGAGCTTTGCACACTGAAAAGAAAGTGGTGTTTGTGGCAGCAATGGTAACCCGCCAGCATTGATTTCCAAGGCCACAATCAAACCCCCCAGCATTGGTGTTATGTAACTGGTGTTATAATCCCCCAGCATTGGCGTCAGTGCTCAATGATGATCAATAATTAGAGTCTCTGTCTTTAATTGAATAAATGTAGCAATGCACTGGCTGTCCAAAAATCTATGCTGTGCCCCAGACAGCACTAACTTGTTTCTGGTAGCAGTAAGCAATGTGTCTTTGCAGTAGTGCCTCGTGATGCTTCTTCGTAATCCTGCATGTATGTTTTTTAATAAGTGGCCAGGACAGTGACACTACCACTAGTGCAATCTTGTTTGCATGACAGCATTAGTTTAAATGGAGAGTTTAACCACTTAAGACCCGGACCAAAATGCAGGTAAATGACCAGGTTCCTTTTTGCGATTCGACACTGCGTCGCTTTAACTGACAATTACGCTATATACAAAAATAGAGCGACATTTTTGAAAAAAAATCTATATGTTTTACTATTTGTTATAAGAAAAATCAAATAAACTAAATTTTAGTCAAACATTTAGGCCAAAATGTATTTAGCCATATAAAAAAAAATTAGCTACCTAGCGGGAACAGCTACACTAATACAGCGATCAGAAAAATGATCGCTTAGTGATGCTGGCAATAGGGAGTGAAAGGGTTAACTAGGGCGGTGATCAAGGGGTTAAAACTTTATTAGGGGGGTGTATGGGGGCTACCCTGAACCTAACACTAACTGAATGTCACACTGACACTAAATACAGTAATCATACATGTATGATTACTGCATTCAGTGACACTGTGACAGGGGGGAGGGGGGGCGATTGCAAGGGGTTAATGTGCCTATGTGTAGTGTGTGTCAGGCCGTGTACACACGATCGAATTTGTCCGCTCAAACTGGTCCGACGGACCAGTTCAGCAGACAAATCTGATCGTGTGTATGGGCTAGCGGACATGTCCGACCGGCGGACAAATTTTGAAACATGTTTTAAAATTTGTCCGCTCAGGACATGTTCGTCCGGATATGTCCGCTGGTCAGTACACTCACCAGCGGACATATCCTCCCGCACGTGTCAAATGGATTTGACGCATGCGTGGAAGTATTTTTCTTCCTGGTGCGGTGACGTGGCGGCGTCAACGTCACCGCCACGTCACCGCGCTGTCTGCCGGCGGGGATTTTGATCCGATGGTGTGTACACGCCATCGGACCAAAATCCGGAGGGGACATGTCCGCTGGAAACGGTCCGTCGGACCGTTTCAGTGGATAAGTCCCTCCGTGTGTACGCGGCCTCAGTGTAGCGTTGTGCAGACTTACTGTGCGATGTGATCTCTCCTCAGCGGTGGTTGAAATTACCGCTGAGGGGAGAGATCACATCACTTCCTACTTCCTGTGTTTACACAGGAGGAGGAAGTGCAGGGTGGGGGAGCGTGCGGATTGGCTGGGAGCGATCCGGAGGTGGCGGACAAAAACGAATAGCCGCCCCCTCATCCCGGATCGCTTGGCCAGCTACGGGGACCGCCGCATGTACCGGGGGGTCCCGATCGGACCCCCGACCCACCTCAAGGCACCAACGTATATATATATACACGTTGATGTGCCATTCTGCCGACGTAAATGTACATGCGGTGGTCCATTAGAGGTTAAAGAAGCTAACGACTGTTGTGGGACATCAGAGGTACCTGCTGCTTGGACTACTAATACACGGGGCTAGAAAGGAGTAGCGGCTACCTGTTCACAAAGGAAGCCTTTGACACACCCAAAGGTGTGGAAGATGACACAAAATAATAGTGGCATTTAAGTGTAGGAGGCAACACAAAATAATAGTGGCATGTACATTGCGGTAACGTTGAACAATGTGCAGAGGTGTTCCCTCATGTTCAGCGACAGGAAAGTAAAATGTGTTGCCAGGATCTGTACAAATGTTTTTTCTTTATGTTCCAGTAGTTTAGTTTTAACACATTTTTTCCTCTTCCTGATAATGTAATATTAATTTTGAATTTATTAGATGGCGGTCTGCAAAATTGTTATTTATTTAATGTAGAAGGTTATAGCATTTAACTTGCTAATCTTCTGTTGCACTATTTTTCTATGATTTTAATGATGAATTTTCATCACTTTTTAAATGTCACTGTATCTGCTTTTTTACTCCGCTCCTTAGTTGCTTCCTCCATGCATCTCTTGCAGCAGTGCTTTTATTGGCTGTTTGAATGATCATTGATATGCTAGAGCTGTTCATTTGTTACATCAGCTTTTTAAACTGACCCATCCATTCACAAATAATGCATGTCAATTAAGGATAAGTTCAACACATGCATTCATATTCTGTTTTTCCTGTAATATAACAGCCCCAGGGCAATCTTTATTGTATAGTGAGAGATGATTATATACAGACTTGCTGAAATCTTAAGAGCAAGTTGCCCCGTTTTTTTTTATTTTTCTGAGTGTATTCGCTTTATATGTTGGAACTTGTAGATGGAATGCCAATTTGGTGCTCTCATCTTATAGTCTTTGTGGGCCTGCTGGAAGAATCAACTTTCAATAGCTGTTAAAGTTTTGTGCTAATTTTTTGTCTGTCTGTTTCCAACTGCCCATACTGGAGGTAATGTGAATTTTCATGAGCTTTGTTTTCCTGCAGTGCCCAATGATCCACTTGTGCCGACCGCTGTGTTAGGTGAGGACCTAGTCTGACATCATCACCAGTTCACGCATGAATGATTTTCTTGCATGTGACTCAATGTTAAGAGCATTTATTTAGTGATTAGTGAACAGGAACGTGTAGAAATCGTTTGAGTAATACAGAACTTCCCACTGAAAGCATATGGGATTTCCAACAGGCAGGTCCTGTTTAAGTATATTTATCATACCTACAACATTTTTGGTAGAATTAGTCTCATAAAAACTTTATTACAAAAGGGCCACAGGTATTTATCTCTAATACATTAAAGATTTAAACTATTGTTGCGCCTATACCCTTAATATCAAATGTGCATGAAGTAAATCCAGAACAGGTGTGTTCCTCTTTGAAAGTGCTAGTGCTGCAACTCCAGTGAATGTATTCCATGCAAAAAGTTCTAGCGCTTTAAAATCTTCAGTGTAAAAACATTCCACCTTAAAAGTGGTAGTGCTTCAGTGACTCCAATGTGAGTGTTATCCACAATGAATGTGCCAAGTGCTTCAGTGCAAACCCACCACCTTCCACATTATGCGTTCACCTCTATTATTGACCTCTCATACCAGGTCAAGTCACGCTTTCCCCTGAATTGGGGTCCTTTATATTCCTTTTTAGTTACACTCCCTATCCGTCTTTAGGGTGTATGGCCTTTTAGAATCACAGTACCTCTGTGCAATGGCTCATAGAAAAAGGGGTAAACCTCATAGTGTAGTAGTTATGAAGAAAATGTATTTAAAAAAAGTAGTAACTTGCATTTAAAACGGGATCATTCAGCATAAAAATCTGACAGCTGTGCTCGCAGGTTCTTGCCTCACTTCTGTTAGCGGCAGCGTCACCTGGCTACACGCCACGCATATCATCACGTGACTTCCTTAGGAGTAGCTACTTGGGTATGTCCTGGGAAATTCTAGATTAGCAATTAGTTTAAGCCCCATCTTTTTTACCTAATGAGTCATTTTGATTTTTTTTTTTGTGTTCAGTATTTAAGGCTATTGTGGTTTTTTTTTTTTTTTTTTTTTTTTAGGGTTAGGATTACTTGTGGTTGCAGTAAATATTTATTTTTTATTTAACTGCTATGTTCATGCATTATTGAACTTTTGGCTCTTACTTGTCCCTTTTTCAAAGGAATTACACTGATTTGCAGAATTGCAGTCATCAGATGGCATTAACACATATTTCTCTGATAACATCAGCTTATGAACCCGTCTCATTATGAAGGATAGTTGGGGATCTATAGCGAAGAACTGCACAAATATGGCAAATTAGTTTAAGAAGGCACAGGTTAAACAGAACACATTGGTTAAGGTAGTTTGTGTAAGATAGTTTCTGAGCACTGCGGTTTTGTAGTCGGTACATTATTTCAGGTTCCATTTTCTATTTCACGCCTCTGATGCACTTTTTTTCCAATTATCTCTTCTATGGTTAAAGCTTAGCCACCAATAAACATACAATATCAAGCTATTTCAAGGGGTTTATTTTCATTTTGATAAAACAAAGAGAAATGTGTGTTCCCGTAAAATGAATGCCAGCAGGTAACCTGGACGTATAAACACTTCTTGAAAAAAATCTTGAACATCCTAAAAGCGTTTAATTTCAGTGGGCAGGAGTAAATGACTATGGCCCTGTCATATTCACTTCAGTATTTAACGAAGGCCATACTGATATATGAAATAATTTATTGTACTATAAAAGTACTTTATTCCAATGTACTGAAAACAAGCTGTAAAGAATGTTTAAGTTTTTTGTAGCCTTTAATGTGTTTTGTAGTAGAAATATCATCCAAATATTAAATATTTTCCCATCAACTGAATCTTGCACTCTGTCTGTACTGAGGAAAATAAAAGTTCCAGATTAACTTTAACTTTGAATCGCTTCCATACTAGAACAGTCTAATCACTAGGGCTGCTGTAGTAGACTGTATAGTAGTAGCATTAGCTACATACAGTAAGCAGCGCTGTGTTCAGACAGCAGTGCAAGCAACTTTATGTCTGCTGCCAGATAGTCAGGCTTACTGCATCTTCAGCTTTCAGAAGAAGCCTTGTATTTTTATCAAAGAATACAAACTTTATTCTTATTTGCCAAGGTGGATAGGCAGGCAGATGCCATTAAGACCCCCACCTCAGACAATTAGAGGAAGCTTTGTAGTCATCGATGAAAATATCCTAAATTGAGGAGATGTGTTAAGACCAACTCTTTGTATCTGGCGCAGACAGGAAGTTGATTGTTCTGCTGCTGGAACACAACGCCACCTACTGTATGTTGCTAATGTTGCTACAGTCTGTTACAGCACCTCCAGTAGCCAGTTTGGCATAAACATGTAACTAGGCTTTAAAAAAGAATTCTAGGTATACTCTCACTTTAAAGTCCATTAAAGAAAAAGTTATAATTACCTGCTCTGTGCAGTGGTTTTGTACAGAGCAGCCCCCATCCTCCTCTTCTCGGATCACCCGCTAGCATTTCTGGCCGTCCCTCCTGCCAAGTGCCCCCAGAGAAAGCCACTTGCAATAGGGGCACCTAAGCAGGTTCGCTCCAGAGCTGCGTCTCTGCATATTTATTCACACACACGGCTGTGGCTTGGCCCCACCCCTTCTCTCTCTCCATTGGATCACTGGCTGTGATTGACCTCCCGCTACTGTCTTAAGAGGAAGAGTGCCCAGAGAGCCGTGGCTTTTGTGCATATCGTTGGAGGAAGATCGGGCTCAGGTAAGTACTGGGGGGGGGATGCTGCACACTGAAGGTAGATGAATTCATGAAGGTTGAAAACCTTCATTCTTTACCAAAACTTTAAGCTTGCATTATTCACATTCCCTTTGCTCTCTTGTCAGCACAATAAGACCCCCAAGAGGCTATGTAATTTTCATTTGCTGAGCAAGCTTAAATGTACATAAGGCTATTATGTACATTTTCTCTTTCCCCATGTGACAGCATGCACGCCTGGAGATTGGCTTCTCAGGCACCAATTGCTACATTCTGGAGGGGCCAGAATGAATGTCGTGTGATTTACCAAACCTACCTAGGGAGTTTGGGGGTGGCAGGAATGCGCAAGGTAAAGTTAATCCATTACCCAACATGAGAAAAATGCAGGTTAACTTAAAAGAAAAGGGTAAAATCAACTAAATGATTAAACATTTTATGTTTACCGGGTTAGTTTTTCTATTTGATTTCAGCATGATACAAAAAAAAAGTTGCAAACCAGTCTGTAAATTGATTTTTTTTTTTGCGGTGGGGGGAAGCCTTTTTCAAATTTAGCTCCAAAAAGGGGAAAAAATCTTATTTGATTACCTGTACACTAGCACACTGAATTTTGTTTTGTGAAAAATATTCTTTTGGATGTTGCTGTCAGATTAACCAATTAAATCTCAAAATTGTGGCAAAATACATTTTTATTTAGGGTTCTTTAGCTAAGATAAGATGTGGTGTTGATTGTTGTGTACACTGTCATGTCTTCTATTGTACATTTCTTTTTGGTTTATTAGTAGAAGTAGTCTTTGCAGTTATCTAATGTATTTTAATTTTTTTTTGTCTGCATGGCTGCAATTTTTCATCCATTTCACCCATCCCCGCTACCCATAAACATAATGCCATTTTGTATATCTACCCAATGTAGCCTGACTCAAGTTTGTTGCAAGGTTTCATATAGAAACATGTTTGTGTTTTCTTTTCCTGCCATTCTGGTACAGTGCCAATCACTGGTAAGTAAAAA
The DNA here is from genome assembly GCA_029574335.1 of Rana kukunoris. Lineage (NCBI taxonomy): Eukaryota > Metazoa > Chordata > Amphibia > Anura > Ranidae > Rana > Rana kukunoris. The sequence goes on along the minus strand of CM056052.1, from coordinate 332,430,716 downwards.
AGAATTGTATTATTACTTTATGCATTTTCTTACTTTTGAGATCAGTTCCTTATATGACATTCCTAACAATTAGAAAGGCTTACCACCCTTTGTGATACTCAGTGATAAAAAGGCATCTGCTAGCATGCCACTCCCAGCTGCTACTGCCAGCTGCCTACCCTCTGTACCGCTGACACAATGAAGCGCGCAATATAGGTCTTGCTTATTTCAAGCTATTGCAACACTGAAAAGATGTGTCGCACACATTCAATGGAGCATTTACTCTTGAGCTTCCTTAAAAGGCCTGATTAATTACATTAAAATAAATATATTACATTATGGTACGCCCTGTAAATATTATTACGCGAGAAGTCAAAACGTTTCCCACAAAGCATCCAAAGGAGTAACAGCTTTTTCTTGATAAATTTGTAGTTTGCAACCGTAAACTATTATGCTTGTCATGCTTACACTAATTTAACTATGATCCCTTAATTAGAAGTGCTACCTGCAAACAGCTTGCCTTCAGCAAACTGTTTTTATCGAATGGAGAAATAATCACAATGTTATTCGTTCCAGGCTATGCTATGAAGATTAATTGTTTTTTATTAAATGCAATTAAAATAAAAAATACATTAAAAAAAATTATACGGCATTTTAAGTCCCAGTTTGAGAACGTTAAATAAAGTCCATGACTGTCCTGCAAAATAATAAAATAGCTCAACAAAGATCATGGCTTGCTGTTTATGCATTAACTACGAGGGTTCTTCAAAACGTTTCTGCACTTTTTTTTTTTTTTTTTTTACGTTTTGCAGCTATCTTCACCACAGCGTGACAACTCTTACTAAACTGCAAGATTAGCTCGCTTGACAGACTGTTCACATGACACTCTCAGACATGATCAATTACTACTCCTCCCGCCCTCACCGTTTCCAACAAAAATATAGAAGTGCATAAACTTTTTGAAGACCCCTCGTATATACATGTATGTAGGACCAGCTGAGCCATAGATTAATCATGCGAGTTGCTACCTAGGCATGAAAGCTAAACTTGGGAGGCTATGTAGATAAATTCGGGAAACTTGGAGACCATGGTGTCTCTATTAACATCTTAGGCCGCGTACACACGAGCAGACAGATTTGTTCAAATCGGTCGGGCCGACCGATTTGAACAAATCTGTCTGCTGGGGACATATCCGTTTGATCGTGTACACACGATCAAACCAAAATCCCCGCCGCCAAACGGCGCGGTGACGTGGCGGTGACGTTGACGCCGCCACGTCACCGCACCAGGAAGTAAAACACTTCCGCGCATGCGTCGAAACCATTCGGCGCGTGTGCGAGAAGACATGTCTGCTGGTTAGCGTACTAACCAGCAGACATGTCGGGTGGACGGGTTCCCAGCCGACAGATTTGAAAGCATGCTTTGAAATCTGTCGGGTGGCCAAATCCGTCGGCTCGCCCGTACACACGGTCAAATCTGTCTGCTGGGACGGTCGGGCCGACCGTTTCCAGCAGATAGATTTGATCGTGTGTACGCGGCCTTATCTATGTCTACTTTATTCTACCCTCATTCCCATATTACCACTATTAGCAAGTTGTAAGTGGACAACAGGTTTACTGTGGAGGACTGGGAGAAAACAGATGGGTGTGTTAATGAACACTGCACTGTTCTTTTAACTGCAAATCCAGCAATTGCAATTGCTTAAAAACCTATTATATTGATCTATGGTACTGTTCTAATATTTAGAGTACTGTACATAGAAACATGCAAGTGTAATGATCCCGATTTTAATTTAATGGCCGTCTAAACTAGAATTATTTGACTGTGTTGTGCTTCGTTTTATTTCTTATCCTAAAGTCTGAATTTAATTTTTACTGTGCAGGTTTTTCACTAAAAGGTCATAATTTGTAAAGATTGTGTCTTTTTTTCCTCACTTGTAATAAAATAAATGAATAAATGAAAATATGCTTATTGATATGCTACTCTTCCTTTTTAGAGGGAGATTATAGTAAAAATATAAATAATCATGTACCCGCAAATAATTTGAGACATGCCAAAATTGCATTTTTGCTATTTATACATTCTTCCACTAATGACTATTTGTATATTGGACAGGTTTAGTCCTTGTTAAATAGTTGGTTAAACCAGCTAAAAATAATCCATCTATTTCTTCCAGTCAGTATGCGCATATCTATGGTTGAGAACTGAAAGAGTAAAACAAAGCTCAATTCTTTCAGCTACTACTGAGAGGGAATAATCCTGTATATATGGTATGAGTGTGTGTGTGTGTGTGTGTGTGTGTGTGTGTGTGTGTGTGTGTGTGTGTATGTATGTATATACGCACATGCGCGCGCACACACGTATCATTTTGTTTTTACATTAAAGCCTGATTGAACCCTTTTTGGTTGTTGCAGCAAGGGCTGAGATAACCACTACTGAAAGCATGTTGGAGAGTCGAACTGCTGCTCACACACACAAGCAGCAGCCCAAGTTTCAACCGGGCATACATGCCCACCTGCACACTGTTTCAATTTGCACTCTTTTTATGAGTAGCCCTGTTGATTTTAGCAATGTTCATGGGGTAGTGTCAGAGCAGTGGTCTATCTCCCCAATGTGTTGCTAGCATAGGGATTATTAAACGGCTTTTGTCTTACTGTATATACCACATAAATAGAGAATTAAGTTGATCTTTGTTTGCCCCATACATAAAGTTAAAAGCAACCTTTTTTATTAATCCCCTGCAGCTAAAAATGTTTTTATTTCTATACAGATGAAAACCACACAGCTACAGCCGAATCCAGTCGTCTTCTAGATGTCCCTCGTTACCTGTGTGAGGGAACAGAATCTCCATACCAAACTGGACAGCTGCATCCAGCCATAAGGGTTGCTGACTTATTACAACATATAAATCTTATGAAAACATCTGACAGCTATGGATTTAAAGAGGAATATGAGGTAAATTGCTGAAATCTATTAAAGCAAAGTTTAGTCGACATGGAATATTACACAAATATAGTATATGTGCATTAACTACTGTTCTCATTTTACTGGCTGACCTAAAGCAGGCTTGTTGCATCTCTTTACACCAAGACGTGTATTTATTGGAATGAATTGTATATTTTAATATTTACAGAGTTTCTTTGAGGGTCAGTCTGCTTCATGGGATGTTGCTAAGAAAGACCAGAACCGAACAAAGAACAGATATGGAAACATCATTGCCTGTAAGTTGTGTTCATCATTGCAATTAACTCTGCATCTGATAATTCCTCCAGCTTCAGTTATTTAGTCTAGATATTTGTTACTCCAAGTCAAACCCACTTATATCAATTTTTCCTGCAATCTATATCTATTTTTTAAGATGGTATAAGAAAACTGTGTGCATAAAACTTTTCTGAGCAACATATTTTAGATGGAAGGAAGGTTTTTAAAAAGATGATCTTAAAGGGGTGTTCCAGACAAAAATGGTGTTTATTAAAAGTCAGCAGCTACAAAAAGTGTAGCTGCTGGCTTTTAATAAACACTCTCTTACCTGCTCCTGCATTCCAGCGACGCGCCGACCGGGGCTCCCCTCCTCTCCCCCGCTGGCGTCTCCATTCCGACTGTAGGCACCCAGCCGTGACAGCCTTCGGCTTCACGGCCGGGCACCCACTGCGCATGCGCGAGCCGCACTGCGCATGCGTGCACGGCTCGCCGCTAATTGGAGAGGCGATCGCATGGGACCTGTCATGTGTCCCATGCGATTGCCTACAGGGAGGGGCTGCTGTAGGCGATTAAGCTTAATCGCCTAACCAGCCCCTCGGCGGAAGCAGGAAGTGGGACAGGAAGTCCCACTCCTCCTGAAGCCCCCACCCCCCCCCCAAAAAATGACACGCCAAATGTGGCATGTAAGGGGGAGGGGAGTGGGATAAGCCGAAGTTCCATTTTTGGGTGGAACTCCGCTTTAAAATAGTTTTTAATGAAACATTCACGCTTCAACATACCTTTTTCTGGCCACATTTGTTAAAGCAAATCTCCAACTTAAAAAAAAAAAAAAAAAACTGCCCTCCACCTTTCCACTTACTAAACTTATTTTAAAAGTAAAAATACCACGATAGTCTAGACTCACAGGAAGTGATTTGAAAAACAGGACATGGACAGGATGTAAGTATTTCAGCATAAGCTTAATTTATTACTTTGCTGGGCTACTTATGTTTTATTTTTTCTTCTAAACTGGACTTAAATTAATATTTTAAAAATCAAAAAATGCATGCTTTATTTACTGAGCATATTCAATCTGGTTGCTAGATGAAGCATAACTTTGTATTTACCTGCAAGAAGTGGTGTTTAAATTGTCTCGAGGTAACATAGTCCTGTCCATAAAGCAAAAGGCTGCATACGTGTTAAATTCATTGTTTTCTTCTCCTGACTAGATGACCACTCAAGAGTCATTCTTCAGCCAGTGGAAGATGACCCATCGTCTGACTACATAAATGCAAATTACATTGATGTAAGTGAGCTGCACATCTCTTGCTATTTCCCTGCATGCCTTTAGCTCTCAGCTTGTCGTATATGTATGTTTATTTTTCCCCCGCATGTCATGCCTATGAAGTTGACTGCAAGTGTTTAAAAGAAGAGAAACTGTACACTTTGCTTGTTTTAAGTCTCAGTACTCACTGACATTATTGTGCTTTCTTTCACACCTGACTTTGGTTTGGCCTGTAGATTTGGCTGTACAGGGATGTAAGTACCGCTATATGTGAATAACAGAACCCTACAATAAACATTTTAATATAGACATTGTTCCCAATTACTTTGTAATTCCTACTAATGCTTATTTACCTGACATCTGTGCATGCTCCACCTGATTATTTGTTACATTTTTTCTTCTTTTCATTCTGTCGTGTTGCCTTTTTTTTTCTTTCTTTCTTTTTTTTTTGTTGGAGTAATTTTATAGCCACAATACACTAACCTAGCACTAGTCAATTTTTTTTTTAGTCCCTGAAATGCTTTATTTTTTTCCCAATTATAAACATCCCTTCCTCATATTTCTTTTTGATGTTGGTTGTCTGGCTGCATCATACTTTTTATTTTTTTGCTTAAGAATATGCTGTAGTTTTTTTTTAGGTTGTTCAAGTGCGTTTCTTAAAATTTTAAAGATTTTTAAAATTCGGTAAAATAATGTGAAATAAAACACTTTCACTGTCCCATGTATAGAAAAAGTCAGTACTGTTTACATCTAACTAGCCACATAGCATAACCTCAGTGTAGATTCAGTAGAATAGCCACACCTTCTTTTTTTTAAGTCTTAAATGTAAAAGTAAAAATGGCTAATTTTTTATTTCTTTACACCAGAAAGATAATATCGGGCAGATTCATTTATGTATAAAACTGGTCTTAACGCCTTAAAACTAATGTAAATTATTTCTAGGGTGCTGGGAAACGGAAAGGCCAAAAATATTGGCACCCCTGCATTTCTGTCAGATAATGCACAACTTTGCCCAGAAAATTGTTGCAATTACAAATGTTTAGGTATTCTCTTGTTTGTTTCTTTTGTTTGTATTGGTATTACACAGATAAGTGGAGAAACAAGAAGCCAAACCTGACACATTCCACACAAAACTCCAAAAATAGACTAGACAAAATTATTGGCACTCTCAATTTAATATTTGGTAGCACACTTCTTGGGGGAAAAAAAAAAATAACTGAAGTAAATTGCTTCCTGTAACCATCAATGAGTTTCTTACACCTCTCCTGGAATTATGGACAACTCTTCTTTCGCCAACTGCTCCAGGTCTCTCAGATTGGAAGGGTTCCTTTTCCCAACTGCGGTTTTGAGATCTCTCTACAGGTGCTCCATGGGTTTAGATCTGGACTCATTGCTGGCTAGTTCAGTACTCTCCAGCGCTTTGCCTTAAACCATTTCTGGGTGCGGTTTGACGTGTGCTTTGGTCATGGTCCTGCTATAAGACCCATGGCCTCTGACGGAGACCCAACTTTCTAACTCGGGGCCCTACATTGCACCCCAAAATTCTTTGGTACCATTCAGATTTCATAATGCCATTCACATGGTCAAGCACCTAAAGCAGCAAAGCAACCCCAAAACATCAGTGAACCTCCACCATGTTTGACTGTAGCGACTGTATTCTTTTTTCTTTAAAGGCCTCATTTATTTTTCTGAAAACAGTAGAATGATGGGCTTTAGCAAAAAGCTGTAATTTTGTTTCGTCTGTCCACAGCACATTCACCCGAAAGGATTTTGGCTTCCTCAGGTAAGTTTTGGCAAACTCTGATACATTTTTCTCTTTCATTCATGTCCAGGGAGATTAGCTACAGAGCCATGGGCTGTAAACTTCTTGAAAATGTTGTGCAGAGTGGACACAAGAACATCTCTGGAGGTGAAATTGTAACCTTGAGATTGTCCATGCTTTTCCACAATTTTTTGTTCTCAAATCCGCAGACAATTCATTGCTGCTCTTTCTCTTCTCCATGCTCAGTGTGGCACACAGAGACACAGAACAGGTTGAGTCAATTTCTCACCATTTTAACTAATGGCCTGTTTGATTTCTATACAGAACCTCTTAAGTGATACAGGTTAGCTTAAATACAAATTACAGTAGCATCACAAATGTGGAATGCAATTATTTCTTAGTTTTGAGAAGGTGGCAATTTTGTTCAGACCATTTTTGGAGTCTTGTGTGGAATGTGTCTGATTTTGCTTTTTGTTAATCCTCTTTTTTGTGTCGTACCAATACAAACAAGATGAGATATGGGAATGCCTAAACATTTGTAATTGCAACAATTTTCTGGGCGAAGTGGTGCATTATCTGAAAGAAATGCAGGGGTGCCAATATTTTTGGCCATGACTTTGTGTGTGCCATATATATATATATATATATATATATATATATATATATATATATATATGTATCGAGATAGCTATCTATAGATGGATAGATACACACGTATGTATGTGTGTATATATTATATTTTTCACTCCTTTTTTTTTTTTTTTACGTTTGGATACTTTTTATCATGTTAACTTCTCTTCAATACTACGACCTCTTATTACAACTTTTGTAAAATAGGGATATTGAAATCTCTTTCTATTTTTTGCCAATTTTTATAAATGGACACTTCCTGATGTGTATACTTGTCCTTTTTTCAGTCAAGGCACCCTTAAAAATGTGCAAGCCTAAAATACCCTAAATGTAAAAAGATAAACTAATAGTTTTACATATTGCAGCAGCATCCACACATGTAGGACACCCAACAATAGAGATAATTTATCCCTCCACCTTTTGCAAACTAGTACTCCCTCAGTTTCGCACCCTCTCCCTGCTAATGTGACCCTAGTGCAGACAGAGAGAGGAAGGCAGGGGGCAAACAAGGAGGCTGTGCAGGCACTCAACATCATCCTTGTCATATGATGATGTAATTGGCTAATCTGCACAGTGCCTAAGGTTGTAATGCTGCTAAATAAAAACATGTGACTTTGTGTAACAAAAATGCAAGCTTGATCCACTCACTGACAATCTTTGGGCAGTTTGTGGCAATTGTTATGCATTTTGCCAAGGCACCCCTGAAGAACCCGGAGGGCACCTTGGTTAAAAAAGGCTCATTAGAGAGTATTAAACCCCCATAATTCTCTCACGGTAGGTTTACTTTAAAGAGAACCTATTACATGTTTTAAAAAAACGCAGGTAAAAGCACATACACTCAAGTAAATGCTTGCTTGCAGTGCTTCTCTTTTCCATAAAAAAAATATGGATTTGCCATGTCCCTCTGAATTTTCTAGCAAAATTGTCTACGTCTAAAGTGTCAGTCCAAGTCTCTCCCTCTCTCCTTACACATCATAGCCCTCTCTGCTTTTCATTTGTTTAATTGCACATTGTGCTGTAATATTGATGCTGCCCCTATCATCATCTCCCTACATAACATTTTATGTAGCAGCTAAGAGAATATTATAGTGTCACCTCAGTGACAGCTCTGAGTCTACTGTGACTGAGGACATTGCATCCAGGATGCCTGTGCCCAGCAATAGTCTCAGGGCTTATGGGGGATTTATTTATTTTTTCCAAGGGAGGTTTTTTCAGGTAAATGGCATACCAAAAGTTTGATAAATGTGCATGTTATCTTTTTGGAAGAATAGTTAAGTTTCAACATACCATTAATGCAGAACTCCATGAAAAAGTCTTCCATTGCAGTGGGGACTGTGCCTGCATCGCATGGGTTAACTGCTTGTTTTGTCCATGGGTGCACAAAAAGGCAATACTTGCATGATCCTTCAGAAAACAGCACTCTCCTACATCCAGCCATGGACTGTTACTGCCATCCTCACATCCAGAGCCAGTCTATTTGGCGTGATGACGTCGGAAACATCCATGCACAAGTCTGCTAGTGTGCGGAGGGCAGGAGCGGCAGGGACCGGTCTTGCACTTAGATGATCGGCAGATTAGGCAAATATATCTCCGCTCTCTTCAATCCTAGGAAAAAACAGTTAACCCATGCAGTGGGGGCACAGCCCCACTGTGTTGGGAAAAACCTTTTTCTTGGAGTTCTTATTTAAGTCTGATTTCTGGTGCAAGAGCAAATTGGGTGCCCTAAACTGTAGATTTAAATAGCTGTCTTATTTAAACCTTTATCTATGCAGGTTTTTACAAGTTCATTTATTTTCTTCTTTTTCATATATGTCCATCAGTGGAAGAATATGGTCGACATATAGACTGATAAGAAAAGGGTGTCAACAATTACTCTTGAAACCTCTAATCTTTTTATGATAACGGAGCATGTGAAAAATGTCTGTTTAACCACTTTAGCCCCGTAAGAATTTACCCCCTTCCTTACCAGAGCACTTTTTGCGATTCGGCACTGCGTCGATTTAACTGACAATTTCGCAGTCGTGCAACGTGGCTCCCAAACAAAATTTACATCCTTTTTTTCACAGACATAGAGCTTTCTTTTAGTGGTATTTGATCATCTCTGCGGTATTTATTTTTTGCTCTATAAACAAAAATATAGTGACAATTTTGAAATTAATACAATATTCTTTACTTTATGCTATAAACAAAAAATGTCCACAGTTTAGGCCGATACGTATTCTTCTTCATATTTTTGGTAAAAAAAAAAAATCACAATAAGCGTATATTGATTGGTTTGTGCAAAAGTTATATCGTCTACAACAGGAGTCTCCAAACTATGGCCCTCCAGGTGTTCAGGAACTACAATTCCCATCATGCATAGTCATGTCTACGAATGTCAGAGTTTTACAATGCCTCATGGGAAGTGTAGTTCCACAGCAGCTGGAGGGCCGTAGTTTGGAGATCCCTGGTCTACAACATAGGGGATAGATTTATTGCATTTTTTTTATAGTAATGGCGGCGTTCTGTGTTTTTTTTTTTTTTGTGACTTTGACATTGCGACGAACATATCGGATACTTTTGACACCTTTTTGGGATTATTCACATTTATACAGTGATTAGTGCTATAAAACTGCACTGATTACTGTATAAATGTGACTGGCAGGGAAGTGGTTAACACTAGGGGGCACTGAAGGGGTTAAATGTGTTCCCTAGTGAGTGATTCTAACTGTAGGGGGAGGGGACTCACAAGGGGAGGAGACTGATCTGTGTTCCTCTGTACTGGGAGCACCCATCGGTCTCCTCACCTCTGACAGGACATGGATCTGTGTGTTTACACACACCGATCCACGGTCCTGCTGCGATTGTGGGCAATCGCGGGTGCTCGGCGCACATCACGGGCACACGCACCGGGTCACGGGCGCGCGCACCCGCCCCCTAGACGACCGAAAAGCCCAAGATGTCATATGATGTCCACCCAGGATGGGAGATCCCATCTATGGATGTCATTTGACAATGGGCAGGTACGGAAGTGGTAAACCTTTTAATGCTGCTTCCATAGGTATTACAATGCAGCAGTAATGGTATTTAAACCAACTTGCGGTTGCATTAGCTTTGGCCATTCTTATAGAAATTATTCACTTTATAGAGATATTTCACCCTCCAACGTGTGTCCTAAGCACATGCATAGCACCCTGCTTTCTGGGAGCCCAGGACATGCATCAGAGTTGTCAGGATGGCAGGCAGAGGAGAGATTGGAAACATCCATTTCTTGATCTCGGCTCTGAGCGCTTTCAAATTCAGAGCTGATCAGCATTTGTACTTGATCTAGCTGGGGGAGTGAGTATTGGGATTTACTTTACTCATCATAGCTAAAGGAATCATTTTAGAGTCAATATTTCTCGATGGCTCTAAATTTAGAAGCTGTAAGTTTTTAAAGAGTTGCTATGGAAAATGTTGGGTATCCTAGTTGTGACTGTTTAGTTGTTGCAAACAGTTATAGATCTTAAACTATTTAAACATTCAAACATCTGTCATAATTTATAGAAATTTGGGAAATGTTATTACATTATATGCATTAAAATGTATTTAAATGTACTTTTTTTACAAAACAAAAAATGAGCTGATAATTAGTTGCGCTAATAGGCCTCTTCCACATTAAATGCAGTTTTATGTATCACGGACATGGGCAGACCCAACTAAGCTCTATGGGTGGCCAGATGTAAATTAACTAGTCTGTCCATCAGGCTACCTCTGTTCTGGTCTACCAAAATGGAAGTCCTTTTCAGCTTTTTCCCCCCACTAGCAATAATCACTGTGTTCTCCTGGCGGGGATTGCTTACCCACCCCACCCCCCTACCTGGAGAACACAGTGGCTCCATTGGAGGGATACCCCTGTCAACGCTTTGGTCTATGGCCTGCCTTAGATGTTTATCGATGCAAGTCCCTACCATAGAGTTTAATCAGATGTGCCAGAACATTGAACTGCCCATTGACTAGGACTTCTGTATCTGTGTGCATTAGCTGGACAAATTGGGCCCTGTTTGATGTCATACATAGCAGATATATAAAATCTTTGGCCACAGATTTGATATCATGCAGAGCAGATATAACAATTTTTTTTAAACTAAGCAGATTTCCACTGTCCTTTTTTTCTAATGGCAGTTTTAAATGGGGGAATAAAACAACATAACTGTGAAGGGCAACAAGATGTTTTCTCCAAATGTGGCCCTTCACATGTGGAAGTAATAAAGCAGCATAAATTATTTTTCTTGACAACCAGATTTTTTTCCACCATACCTTGAACGTCTTTTAATGCTTCAATAACCAGTCTGTGTATAAATGTTTGGACACAGCAGTTGCCCAACTTTCGCCAAGGATTCACACATTTTCAAAATTGAGTTCTGTTAAATTGTTAGTCATGTGTGAAACTTTAATAAATAGTAAGAAATCGGAGCATTTTTTAGATCCTAGAGATGTAGTGTTTATACTTGCTGTCTACTAAGCATTTGCTTTAATTTGGACAATTGGCTTTTGTTTCTGAGATTTATTTTGATGAAACTTAATTGTCCTATAGTGTTTTTTTTTTTTTTATAAGTAAGGATTAAATACTTGGCTAATGGTTATGTAAAAAATAGAAAGCCATCAGAAATTTGTTAAACCCAGGTAATGTTACCATTGTACTAATGATACTAAACGATAATAATTCAAATAAATATATTCATTATTTTCAGGAATATTATGAATATGCTGTCTAGTAGAAATAACCCTGAAGAGAGGCCTTCAGTTCTGGAATATGTGTTTCTCCTTTGTGCTCCTACTAGTGCCGTCCTTTTGAAGGGGCACCAATGCTCATAAATTTTGACTTAAGGCTGCTTACAGTTCAAGTCTCCCACAAACAGGTCTGATACCCAGACTTTAACTGGGCTCCAAAAGTAAATCCATGCCTGGAGTAATACAATACCATTGCAATTCATTTAAAATCATACAATGTAAACATAGAAAAAAATAATTGTGGAATTGTAAATTGTAGCACAACATCTCTTTAGGTTCTGTACAAAGTGCCATAATTTTATAACAAAGATACCAGTCACACTTAATGAACCTTGGAGCTAGGAACCTTGACATTATATCATTTAAATAATGAGTCGCAATGATTCTATGAAAGCATTGGTGTCCCTTTTATGCTTAATGTTTATTAGATACCCACCAAAAGTGTCCAACCATAAACAGCCTGCAGGTGTCCATGAACTTGCTGCTAAAGTGAGTTTAGTGCCTTATGGAAAGATGTCTAGATTTTTGTGGCTGCCCTCGACATTTGGCCCATTCTGTATGCTGACTGCCACAATGATTTTAACATCTTCCTGCATGCAGCACATGTTGTTTTTATTTCTGCAAATTTAATTTTATTATCTGAAACTGAGAGCCTCTCATTTCCATTCAGTTAAGTCCTTTACTTCTAGGGAGGCCCTAAGTAAAAAGTTTTAAAGGTTTTTTTTTTTTCTTTTTCTAAAGTGTTTTAGTAGAATTATGGTGACTTTTGCTATTTGAATTTAATTTTTAAAACTATCTTTTGGCATCCAATGCCACCAGAAAACACAGTTTCTGGCTAAACCATGTAGGTGCTGGCTGGCATTGTAAAATTTATTTTTTAGTAGGAGTGGTTACATTCCTTATGTCTGACTGTTAATTATCAATATAGAATGTGTAATTGAAATAATCACTCATACCTCCTCTTTGATTTCTATATTTATTTATTTTATTTTGTGTAAACGGCCAGACAATGTTTAGTAGTTTGTATAATTTTAATGCACCCTAATGATGCTGAGAATGAATAATTTGCCTGTTGTTTCAGGGATATCAGAGGCCAAGCCATTACATTGCCACCCAAGGTAAAAGAATCTGCTCTGCTCACTGCTTTAATTGCTTTCATTTAAGCTTCTTGACAGGATTCCATTTGCATTTGGAAACCTATATTGCAATATAAAGACTATTTTCTGTTGAACAGAAGTTGGCACTGCCTAAGTTAGATGAGAACTTTTAACACTTTTTTTTTAAATCAACCAAACTATCAAACTTTAAAAACATTCAGTTATTTATGTGAACATTTCAGAACTGTGGGATTTGCATGATAACATTTTATCGTGGAAGGGAACTTTCCTATCCAGAAGTTTTGTTTAAAAAGCACTGACAAATATTATACATTTTTTTCCAAGCCCAATATAGAGCAGTAGTATAGGGGGGGGGGGGGGAGACATCAGTTTTGTTAAGATGCTTGTATTTGTACACTTCGATATATAAATAAACATTGCCAGCGCTGTAAAAAATGTCTCACTATATCCAATTATTAACTGTTGTCACAGATGAATCTAAGTATGAGGGTCATGGTTTTGTCTCTTTCAACCTACTGATCTTTAGCATCTCTTGTTTTTATAGGCCCAGTTCATGAAACGGTGTATGATTTCTGGAGGATGATTTGGCAAGAGCAATCTGCCTGCATTGTGATGGTTACAAATCTAGTCGAAGTTGGCCGTGTAAGAATGCATTTCATTTAGTTGAGGCTTGCCAGCTCAATTAGCTCAATGTTACCCATAAAAAAAATCTGTATGCCTTACCAGTGGTTTCACATGAATGACGATTTAGATTAAGTGAAATGTGTTAAAACAAAGGATCTTTTCTAACCTTGATAGTGTCACCTCTAAGATCTGTAAACATTCCACTCTCCTGCTATTTGCTTAGTATTAGTATATTAGGTATTGGAATTGGGAAGGAGGGAAAAAGGGATTTTTACGGTGCAGATGGTATTACGGTAATGATGAGAAATCACAGTAGGGAGGTATAATGGTCTTCAGATGGCAGAATTACAGTTAAACCAAACAGAAATCGCACATTCCCTATATATGTTTCGCGAAATACGCTTCTTCAGGGAAAAGCGATTAGCCATTCATATTATTGCAACAATGTAAATAAGAAAAAATATGATTAACCATACAGGATTGCATAGGAAAACTGCATAGGCAGAGATGTGGGATTGTGATATAAAACCGCCACTGGAAGATGAAAGTAGTGTTCCGAGAGGACCACAAAGGACACTATATGGGGCTTAGGGACGGAGCATAGGTCAAGAGATATACTATATAATTTGATAATTTGATATATCAAACAGGTATACGTATGTAGTCCAAAAAAGGGGAGACCACATATGATATTGCATAGGCGCAATCTTTATAGATATACTTACATAAAGGCGCAGAGACTGTGTGGAAGTAGAAAAGGACAGGGTGAATGAATGAGTCACCAACTAGCCCCTAAAGATAAGTCAGCATACTGTATAAAAATATTAAGAAAAAGAAAAGGCACGTTTTAATTACCTGCCGCTCTCCTTCATAAGAGGCAGAAACAATTATGAACAGGATAGGGGGACCAGTTGATAGGAAATACAATTGGAAAATAGACATGCAGTGGTGACAACACAGGAAACCAATTGCACGTTGGATCGCTATGGTAATGAAGATGAAATAGACACTAAGTCCCAATCTTGAAATCACATAAACATATTCATTAGGTTGGCCTTACAAATGAATTTGAGTAAAGAACAGATGGGAAAGTAAGCATAAAGGACTATAGGAGGGAAAATAGATACAGACTGTAGAACCTTGAATACAGTTGAATGTAATGCTCACCGCTAAAGCTCCCATACATCTTCCCGCTGACAGCCCACAGTGTAAAAAATGCAGTGACAGCTGAAATATATATATAGTGTTTTAACACGGCGTCTGACGTCACCGAACGCCATGTGGGCCAATCAGTGCAACCATGCACGTCCACAACAGCCAGGCGGCCGTCAAGACTACAGGATCCATCAGGCACAGCATCAACGGGGCGGAATAGAGTGGAGTCATGTATAAACAAAAAGTACCCATGACAACACACATCCCGATCGTGAGCTAGGATGACACAAAAAGAGAAGAATTTTTATTTTTTATAAGAAAAACTAAATGATGGCAAATAGAATGGAACCATAAAAAATATACCCGATGTGTGATGTAGGGACAAAGCAAGGTGGAGGGCAGGGTGACGCAGTTTACACCATAGGGGAGATACCTGGAGGAAAGGGACCACCCCGGGTGCCCTTGTGGCCAGATCGAACACTGCAGGACGGGGATCACAGCCATATCAAAGAGAGGTGGGCACCAAGGAGCAACAGGAAATAAAGGAAAGCAGAAAAGGGTACTAGGCTGCCAGACAATTAACTGCCAAAAGTACCCTACTGGCCGGTTGGTAAACACTCGAGTCATCCAAAGTAGATATATTATATTTCAGGCATGAGCTTGAGAACCCCACATATATCATACATTACGCATTTTTTTCTATTTCTTAACAGCCAACATTGTAACCATAACATGTCCATAGCATCAAACAGAGGAGATTTTTTAACAAATAAATAGATGAACATAGCCTTAGGCCTAGAAAATGCGTTCAAAATTTGCAAAAAATCTCCTCTGTTTGATGCTATGCACATGTTATGGTTACCATGTTGGCTGTTAAGAATTAGAAAAAATCTGCACCATAAAAATCCCTTTTTCCCTCCTTCCCAATTCTAATATCTCTGTTTGGCATGTGGTGCCTATATAAATCGGTGTTTCTATCTGTGTTTGGACGACCTTAAACTAGTATAATAGGTGTTCTCTTACCATTGATTGGTATTGGTAAATTGGTACAGTGGCTTTTTAACATGTAACACAATTAAACTTAGTTTCAGAACCTATTACATTGCTTGCATTGTTGAAGAATTTCCCTTAAACCCATCTCTGTGCAAATAGAAAATTATCCCTTGCAATGGGGCTGTGCCTGCACTTCTAAGGCCACGTACACACGAGGAGACATGTCCGATGAGACAGGTCCGACGGATCGTTTTTATCGGACATGTACACACCATCAGACCAAAATCCCCGCGGACAGAGAACGCGGTGACGTAGAAGACACCGACTTCCTCAAACGAGGAAGTTCAATGCTTCTACGAATGCGTCGAATCATTTTTCGGTCCGATGGTTGGGCGTACTAACCATCGGACATGTCCGACGGACAGGTTTCCAGCGGACAAGTTTCTAAGCATGCTTAGAAACTTTTGTCCACTGGAAACCTGTCCGCTAGGCCGTACACACGATCGAACATGTCCGCTGAAACTGGTCTGCGGACATGTCTCCTCGTGTGTACGCGGCCTAAGATTAAGGAAACCTATTTACCCAATCCACTGCTCTTCCTTGCAGCTAGACCGGTCCTCACCATTTCTGCACCCCTGCAGTTTAGGGTCCTGACATCAACAAGGCTAGAGCAGTGTCTATAGCCCTGCTCTAGACGTGAGGACACAAACAGTTGACCACCTGATTGTGGGGTAGTTTGGTCTCCCAAGGGAGCGAAGGATCAAATAAGTAAAAAAAGGTTATTTCTTCCTCTGGACAAAACAAGCTATGAACCCTTGAAGTAAGGGCACAGACCCATTGCAAGGAAAAAAAAAACTTTCTGCACAGGGTTGGGAGTTGAGGTGTATGCATAATCTAAGCTTTTGGTTTTGGATTATATAGGACAGGTTAAAGGCCTATTTCCATTTATTTTTCTCTTTCCTTGGTGATTTCTCCCTACCTGGAGATTCGAAAATGTTTCCACTTTAGACAGTTTTCACTGAAACAGATGTTCTCAGTGGATGGTTTACTCCTCCCTCTTGTTTTGGTGGCAACTGCTAACTTTCTGAATCTTTATAGTGGCTATCTTGACTTGCATACACTTTAAGGCAACATTTTAAAATAATTTGGCAATTAAAAGAAAATGGAAATATACGTAACTTATTGCAATAGTCAATATAATTCAAAAGAGTGCAGCGCTACGATAATAACTAATGTCATAAAAAAAAAAGGGATGTGAAATAAAAGGTGAAAAAAGTTTATCAAACCCCCCAAAAAATACATTCCGTGATTCCGTGAAAAATTCATAAGCGAGATCAAATTAGAAAAACGTAGTGATTATTTTGATGGGACTCTGCACAAACAGTCCATATGAAGGTTTATGTTTCAAATTGCTGTTAAGAGTAAATTCCACAAAGTTGGAAGGTGTCACCAGTCTTCCCAAAGAATTTGTGTTATTAAAAACAACCAGTGATGTGGTAGCCTGCTTACCAGAGAGCCACGAATGCAAACAGCAATTTGAAAGATAAACCTTCATATGGACTTTCAGTGATTATTTTGATGGGACTCTGCACAAAGTTTTTCTAATTTGATCTCACTTCGATTGGTTGTAAGTTTCTTAGTGCTTGACTTTAGTGCTAGCTGCTTCATTCATAAATTATCTATTTATTCAGATATATTTATTTATATTTACTCACTAATTAATTTTTTATTTATTCACATTTATTCATATCTGACACATAATCAAGTTTATTTTTCTTACCGCTGCATCAGTCTTAGTTTTTTTATCTTTATATTATTGCAATAGTCACCTTCAATTCACAACTGTCCTATGCAGTACCTCTATTCCACTTCTAGATTCCCACAGTCTTCTAGGTTAAAATGTTGACTAGCATCTTTTATCCCACTGCGTCAGAGCTCAGGCTGTCATGGCTATCACACAGCCAGTGACTTCATTAGACAGTCCAGAAGGTTACATGGAAGATGTGCAAGTTTTTATTTTTTATTTATTTTTAACGGGGGGGGGGGGGGTGGTATTTACAGTATTGATCTTAAGTAAGGAATACTTGCATTAAAAATGTTACATTGGATGGTATAGAAAAGATGGAATCACTTTTAGCACTTGAATTGGATACATATGAGGAACACCTTCAGACTTGGGTCCACTGGAGAGTATATAGAGAAACAACAAGAATTTAGAAATTACTTGTAGGAACAGAACAAATTAGTGGTGAGTGGTGGGGGTTGTTGCTACCAATCCTTAACCTTGCCCTAATTTTTTTTTTTTTTGTATTTTTGTATATTTTTTTTTTTTTTTTTTGTATTTGGGTATGTTGTCTTGTCTTGTCTTGTCTAGTCCAGTTTTGTTTGTCTTGACCTGTCTTGTCATGTCTAGTCTTGTCTTGTCCAGTCCGGTTTTGTATAGTCTTTTTGAACAATATATGGAAACAAAAATATATCAGAAATTGATTAGATGAAATAACTATATTACTTATCTGAACACATCAATGTCTGTATTATATTCTATAATGTATTGTTATAACATAATAAAATCAGAATGAACTAAAAATGTTACATTTGTGTTAATTTTTCTATGTGGGTTTGTTGTTATGGTTATAGGTTAAATGTTACAAGTACTGGCCTGATGATACTGAAGTCTATGGAGATTTTAAAGTTACATGTGTAGAAATGGAGCCACTGGCCGAGTATGTCATCCGTACATTTACACTTGAAAGGGTAAGATATTTTAAAGTCTTTAATAGTCTTCAAAGTTATTCTGTTACCACTAAATCCTGTAAAAGAAAAACAATGCTTAAGTTTTCTGGCAGTCTCCCCAGCCACTCCAGGTATTTCACACTTTTGGGTGTGTAAATAACTGCTCCCCTTTCCAAATGGTGTGGTTCCTCTCCATTGAGTTGTTTAATTCTTAAGTGATATTCAAGTTGCCGGGATAAATACAGAGTGTGTCAGGAAGAGCAGATGTTCACACACCCATAGGTGTGGAAAACAAAGCACCAAAGTTTTTTTTATTTGTGTAGTGTTCGTTGTATTTTAAGAGACCTTGTAGTCTATTACAATGGCCTGCATTTACATTATCACAATACAACACCAAACTATCCGTGAAATGCACAGCCCTGGTAAATTAAAGTGGAGCTCCATCCAAAAGGGGAAGTTACGCTTTAAGCACTCCTCCCCTTTGACAGGTGCCTGCTCCCACTTATGCTCGAGTCACCCAGGTGGCTCAAGCGTAAGTTATTCTCTCCTCCTCCCTCTTTGCAATGTTCTGGGACATGTTACAGATTCCAAACATATCTTTATGGCAGGAAAAACCTGCTACTCAAAAACTCCAATCCTACAGGTTTCTGCAGACAGATCGGGTACCCTGCTCAGGAGCCCATCTACAAGGTCCCCTGGAGCCTTTTTTATAAGTGAATACAAGGCTTCCTCTGATTGGCCAAGGTGGTGATCATGATGCAATCCACCTGCATCTCCACCTACGCCAATCAGAGGAAGCCTTGTTTCTTCACAAGGTCTCGTGGTGGGGATAATCATCACTCACTCGACCTACACCCTGGAAGTTTTTCACTGCTGCTGTTGCAGAGCGATTGTTTTATAAATTGCATATTGGCATTACTGTATGTGTAAAGTTTTTGTTTAAAGCACATATCCCTTTTTCTATTTCTGTTATATAAAAAAAAAAATGGATACAATGTACTTGTTTTGTTTTTTTATGTCTTCAGTTATATTTGTGTATCCTTTGGACTGCTTCTTCATTGCCACATGGCCTGTAATCTCATGCTTGTAAATATGCAGGAAGTCCCTATACAAACATCCCAAAGCATCTGACAAACATATAACATTGATTTATCCCTTTATGGCTCCAATATGTGATGGGTACCTAGAGACTCATTCATTAGGAACACACTTTAGTTAATATTTCTAGTACCTCACATTTAGTTTTTTCGCCAGTGTCAACCTCCCACCGTAGTATATAATATGTGTTGGTAAAATTAGACCTCTTCTGTAATACGGAATAGCACAGAGCGGCATTTCATTACTATATGGGTTATATGGAGTACTCAGGTGTGGACACATCCAAACAGGAAGTCCCCTCCCTATATAACCCCCTCCCCTAATGGGATTAGTGTCTTAGGGTTGGTCGGAATAGCTTTGCTCCAACCGGATTAAGGGCGGGCTAACCGTCCAAGGAGCCTCAGTGCCAAAGTGGACAGTACCCGGGCCCCAAACCGTGGGGTTTTGCCTATAATGCTCCTCTTTGGAGGGCTGCACCCTGGGCCCAGGACTTGGAGTTCATAAAGACCATAAGTTCCTGTTTGCCAGGGTGCTATATAGGTCCAGGACAGTGGGTACCTTCATAGGACCCCAGGGCCTGAAGGTCTATTACGCTACCCACGGAGATGGGAGAAGATTGGATCGTTTTGGCTAGACAAACATCCTGCAGCATGGAGCAGGTAAGAGGGGAGCCTGCGGGACTTGGTTCGACAGCAGGCTCTCCGGGGTAACCTAAAAGGGGGGTAGCCTAAGTATGCTCTGCATTGGCAACCTTGCTCACTATGTCTGAGAAAGACAGGATGATCCCATTCCCCCCATCACTAGGTTCCCCTGTCTAAGAATGGTGTTGCTAGCTACCTGCTGCTTTCTTCCTAGGACTGGTAAGGATCCCTATGGGGCCTTTTGGAGAGTCCTACCTGGCCGGGGGTTTGAATCTGCCGCCTGGTACTGCCGTCCTGGATCTCCAGCAGCGCGGCTCCTCCATGTTTTCCTCCTGCTCCGGCATACGCGCGTGCGCGCGCACGTCTTATAGACGTTTTTCGCGCCGTTCGGAGAGGAGGGCGGGGGGGGGGGCGTGCCTGCAGCGTCATACAGGGGCGCGCCTTGTGCTGTTATAGATCAGCAGGCATTATCAGTGCTCAGTCTGAGGCTGATCTCAAAGGGAGAGGACGCAGAGCGGCAGAACAGTGACTCCCGGTGGCGGAAGAGGGGTAGTACATGCTGGACTTTGTTCCAATGCCTTTCTGTTAAGCCAAGAAATCCCCCTTTTTGCAACAGGTTGGAGGCTGGCAAACTAAGTTTGGGGTCGCTGTATGTTTGAAAAAAAAAAAAAAAAAAGAAAGAGACTTATATATATTTAAAAAAAAAAAAAAAAAAACATACGGGGCCCCATCAGTTTTTGGGCATTAGTGATCTATTGTCCCCTAAACTCTAGTTTTGTACTCCTGGCCACTACAGTCTGTTGTTGTTGGCGGAGTCCCTCGATTTTGTATTATGGCTTCCAAAGGTTCGGGGTCAAAGGGTACAAAAAAGACCAAAAAACAAAGGGGTTCCCCCTCTGATTCTGATGATATGCCGATACTTTCCCCGCAACTTATTCCCATAAAGGTCGCCTTGGATGAGCCATTAGGGGGGTCTGGTGCGGAGGCTGGCCCAGATCAGCCCAGCCCTGTGTTTATCACAGAGGAGATGCTAGCTGTATCCCTAGGGGGGCTAGAAGAGAGAATAGCAGCATTGATCGCTAGAGCTATTCCTGGCAAGAAACGGGTTAGATCCCCATCACCAAGAGGTGTATCCTCAGATGCTGAAATTCTCTCTCCGGAGGAATTGGAATCGCAGGAGGATCAACTAGACCTGAACCAAGAGGGTTTAGGGATTGAGGGATCTACCTCTGAGGAACCATTTTCAGACTCCCAGACAGAGAGACTGTGGGTGCAGTCTTTGACGGACATGGTCCGCTCGGCATTTAGTTTACCATTGCCAGAGCCTCAGGTTCCTCCGGTATCCTCTCTGGGCTCTTTGAAAGCTCCTTTAAGCAACGCAGTTTTTCCGGTCCATCCTCTCTTGGAGGAATTGATCTTTCGGGATTGGTTACGACCGGACAGGATTTTTCTGCCACCGAAGAGATTTGCGGTCATTTACCCCATGGAGGAAAAATTCTCCAAGAGGTGGAGGCTCCCAGTGGTGGATGCAGCCATCTCATGTGTGAATAAATCACTAACTTGCCCGGTGGAAAACATACATATGTTTAAAGATCCGGTTGATAAACGGTTAGAGACACTTTTAAAAGCATCCTTTGCTACGGCAGGAGCAGTGGTACAGCCAGCTGTGGCTGCAATTGGAGTTTGTCAGGCGTTAAAGGACCAGACAAAAGAAATGCTAAAGGACATGCCTACACAACAGGCAGAAGAGTTTTCTGACATTCCCAGAGCTCTGTGTTTTGCTGTAGATGCTATAAAGGATTCCATCCAGCAGGCCTCTCGTTTATCACTATTTTTGGTGCACATGAGAAGGCTCTTATGGTTGAAGAACTGGGCGGCGGAGCCCCCATGCAAAAAGCTTCTGGCAGGGTTTCCCTTCCATGGAGGACGACTCTTCGGGGAGGATCTGGATAAATACATTCAGACTATTTCAAGTGGCAAAAGTACCCTTTTACCGGTCAAAAAGACATTCCGGGGTCCTACATTTAAAAGGCAGCTCTTTCCTGTCTCAGGGCCCTCAAATTCCAGGCAGTATCGACGGCCGCCTGCACGATCCAACGTTAACAGTAGATCGCAGGGACAGGCCCCTGGGGGTAAGAGACCATGGTATCGCAAGCCGACAAAGACAGCCCCTAAATCTGCCTTATGAAGGGGCGCCCCCACTCTTGCGGGTGGGGGGAAGGCTTTGTTTCTTCTCAGAAGTTTGGGAAGCCAAGATCCCCGACAAATGGGTCCGGGCGTCTGTAACCGCAGGCTACAGACTGGAGTTTCTAAACTTTCCTCCGCCTCATTTTCAAGAGTCAAGGCTACCAAAGGATCCAGCAAGGAAGGCCTCGATGCTGGCAGCTTTGGATCACCTGCTTTGCCAGGACGTAATAATAGAGGTGCCAGCCCAAGAGCAAGGGCTAGGTTTCTATTCCAATCTCTTTGTCATACCAAAGCCCAACGGCGATGTCAGGCCAATCTTGGACCTAAAGAGGTTAAACGGTTACCTAAGGGTTCGTTCCTTCCGGATGGAATCCATCCGGTCAGCAGTCGCCGCGCTTCAGAGGGACGATTTTTTGGCTTCCATAGACATAAAGGATGCTTACCTTCATGTACCAATCTTTCAGTCGCATCAAAGATTTTTACGCTTCGCGGTGGGGCAGCGACACTTCCAATTCAGGGCGCTCCCCTTCGGGTTGGCCACGGCCCCCCGGGTATTCACGAAGATCCTAGCCCCAGTTCTGGCCAATCTAAGGATCCAAGGGGTCACAGTCCTAGCATACTTGGACGACCTTTTAATCATAGATCACTCACGGCCGTGTCTGCAACAGGCAGTAAACCTCACGGTTCAGTACCTCGAAGGATTCGGCTGGGTCCTAAACCGGGAAAAGTCAGCGTTCCAGCCTACAAAGCAGTTGGAATACCTCGGCATGAGGTTAGACACAGAACAGCAAAGGGTGTTCCTGCCCCTTGTAAAGATCGAGGCTATCAAGGGGTTGGTTCAGTTGGTTCTAAGCAAGAAAAAACCAACTATTCGCCTGTGTATGCGATTACTAGGCAAGCTAGTGGCCACGTTCGAGGCAGTACCATACGCTCAGATCCACACTCGCGTCCTACAGGCAGCCATTCTAGCAGCCTGGGGCAAGAGAGCACATGCCTTAGAGTCCCCTTTGACGCTATCATCAAGGGTCCGACAAAGCCTGGCCTGGTGGTTGAACCCTCAGAATCTTCTAAAGGGAAGATCCTTCAGCCCTGTTGTCTGGAAGGTAGTTACCACAGACGCCAGCCTGGCGGGCTGGGGGGCGGTCTTCGAGGGGTTCTCTCGCCAGGGAACTTGGGTGAAAACAGAGAGGCAGCTCCCCATCAATATCTTGGAGATCAGAGCTGCCCGCCTAGCCCTTCTGGCATGGACCTCCAGATTACAGGGGTCCCCGGTGAGAATCCAGTCAGACAATGCCACAGCGGTGGCATACATAAACCACCAAGGGGGAACCAGGAGTCAGGCCGCTCAGAGGGAGGTGAGCTTGATTTTTCAGTGGGCAGAGGTTCATGTACCCTGCATTTCGGCGATATTCATTCCCGGAGTGGACAACCTGCAGGCAGACTTCTTAAGTCGCCAGATTCTGTCGCCAGGGGAGTGGTCTCTGCATCCCCAGGTCTTTCAGACAATCTGCCAGAGGTGGGGAATGCCAGACGTGGATATAATGGCATCCAGGTTCAACAAGAAACTAGACAGGTTCGTGTCTCGAGCGAGGGACCCTATGGCCTGCGGAACCGATGCGTTGGTTTGCCCTTAGCATCAATTCAAACTTCTATATGCATTCCCTCCGCTACAGTTACTTCCTCGCCTGTTGTGCAGGATCAGAGTGGAGCACAAGCCAGTCATTCTAGTAGCTCCAGCGTGGCCCCGGAGGACATGGTACTCACTGGTCCTGAAGATGGCAGTGGGAGACCCTTGGACTCTTCCTCTACGACCAGACCTACTCTCACAAGGCCCGATCCTCCACCCTACATTACAACGTCTAAATTGGACGGCCTGGAGGCTGAATCCCTGATTCTCAGGGGTAGAGGTCTGTCTAGGCAGGTAATTCCTACCCTGATTAGGGCTAGAAAGCCGGCCTCCAGGGTGATTTATTACAGGGTGTGGAGGAACTACGTAGGCTGGTGTGAATCCAAAAGATGGAATTCCCGCAAATATACCATTGATAGGGTGTTAAGTTTTCTCCAGCTAGGAGTGGATAAAGGCCTGGCATTAAGCACAATCAAGGGACAGATTTCAGCTCTGTCAGTGTGGTTTCAGAGGCAGCTGGCCACCCACTCGCTGGTAAAGACCTTCATACAGGGGGTCTTGCGTATTAATCCTCCTGTCAAGTCACCAATTTGTCCATGGGACTTAAATCTTGTCCTGTCCACTCTACAGAAACAACCCTTTGAGCCGTTGGCTGAGATTCCTTTAGTTTTACTGACAAGAAAGTTGGTTTTCTTGGTCGCCATAGTTTCGGCCAGGAGAGTGTCAGAATTAGCAGCCTTATCGTGTAAGGAACCATATCTCGTTCTACATAAGGACAGGGCAGTTCTCCGGCCCCATCCTTCCTTTCTACCAAAGGTTATATCCAATTTTCACTTGAACCAGGATTTGGTACTTCCATCCTTCTTTCCGAAACCCACATCTAGAAAGGAGGGGTTGCTGCATACCTTGGATATTGTCCAGGCCATGAAGGCCTATCTTAAAGCTACAGAAAAGATCCGGAAAACAGATGTGTTGTTCGTTCTACCAGATGGCCCCAAGAAGGGGCAGGCAGCTGCAAAGTCCACCATCTCGAGATGGATTAGACAATTAATCATTCAGGCCTACGGTTTGAAGAGGTTGCCTCCTCCTTTGTCGGTAAAGGCCCATTCTACCAGGGCCATGGGCGCCTCCTGGGCAGCACACCATCAGATCTCTATGACTCAGATATGCAAGGCGGCGACGTGGTCCTCAGTCCACACGTTTACAAAGTTTTATCAACTAGACGTGAGAAGGAATGCAGATTCTGCCTTTGGACAGGCAGTACTACAGGCTGCAGTTTAAGATCCTCGGGATCAGGGGCACCCTTGGTTGTAAAAAAGAAAAAAAAAAAAAAAAAGTTTTTTCTTGACTAAGTTGGAATTATTATTATTATTTGAGTATACCTCTAAATTAAATCTCGTTTGAGAAGATGTCTCCCTCCCCTCATTAAAGCATTGCTTTCGGACATCCCATATAGTAATGAATATGCCGCTCTGTGTCCCGTGATGTACGAGAAAGAAAAAGGGATTTTTAAATACAGCTTACCTGTAAAATCCTTTTCTTGGAGTACATCACGGGACACAGAGCTCCCACCCCTCTTTTGGGGGAACATTTTTGGGAGGCATACTGCTTGCTACAAAACTGAGGGACTCCCTCTAGGGGAGGGGGTTATATAGGGAGGGGACTTCCTGTTTGAGATTGCCAGTGTCCACACCTGAAGGTACTCCATATAACCCATATAGTAATGAATATGCCGCTCTGTGTCCCGTGATGTACTCCAAGAAAAGGATTTTACAGGTAAGCTGTATTTAAAAATCCCTTTATTCATTCACAAGGTCTCTCCGGAATGGTGGGGATAATCACTACGACTCACTCGACCTACACCCTGCAAGTGCAAGTTTTTCAAATTGCTGCTGCTGTTGCATTAAAGCAAATGCTGATTGTTTTATAAATTGCTAGGTTCGTTGGCCCTATTATATCCCACATGTATGTGTAAAGTTTTTGTTTAAAGCACATATCCCTTTTTCTATTTCTGTGTTGCAAGGCAGGTTGGGGAAGTAAAAAAAAAAATGGTGGATACAATGTATTGCTTGTTTTTTTTTTTTATGTCTGTACAGTTATATTTGATGTATCCTTTGTAGCCTATGGGTAATGTTAACTGCTTCTTCATTGCCACATTGTGCCTGTAAACTGTTCTTCTTATGCTTGTAAATATGCACAGGCTGTGCACTATAGCAATAAGCCTATTTTAGATATTTGGGGTGCTATACAAACATCGCAGAACAAAGCATCTGACAAACATTATTCACAACATTGATTTATCGTTCTACTTTATGGCTTCCAATATGTGATGGGTACATACGCAAAAGAAATTGAGACATTTTTTAAACACACTCTTTCTCAAGACTCAATCATTAGAGGAACACACTTTAGAAAGTTAATATTTCTAGTACTTCTATGCCTACATTTAGCATGCTTTTAAAATGGACTGAAAATCAGATGCACTATGGTTGGTTTATTTGTATAGTATATTGTATAGTACAACCTCCCACCGTATGTATATAATATGTAAATCTCTGAAGCTGTGTATAGTAAAATTAGACCTCTTCTGTAATACAGTACACATTTTGTTTCTGAAATGCAGGGTATGGCCGCTATAAAACCCACTGAATAGTGAAATAGTTTAGTAAGGAAATGTTGGTGTGCAGATGATTATTAATTTAAAAAAATTTCTGAGCTAAGATTACAAAGTACTCTATTGATTTAATTTGTAATGTTAAATAAATGTTAAATAAATCTAAGGATTTGAGGGAGTCACTTTAGTGTTCAAGGCTAGAGAATAAATTGACAAGCAAAATGTTTCATAGGTTTCTCTGGGCACTTTTATTACCCCCACTATAGCAATAAATAATTACACCCCAATTTATCATCTTTTGCCCATATTTACCAAGTGTTTATGAGATTAGTGATTAGTGTCGACTTCCTGGCGTGCTCTGCACGTGGACTGTGAGAACACGCCAGAGCTCATCCTTATCCGAAACCTGTTTTTGCATTATTGCTTTTAAAGTGATTGTAAAATCTTCTGACTTGGCCCAGCTCCCTCATCCCTGGCTGTGATTGACAGCAGCAGGTGCAAATGGCTCCCACTGCGGTATCTGAGCCAATGAAGATGGTACTCTCGTGCACATTGCTGAAACGAGATCGGCTCAGGTAAATATTTAGGGGGCACTGCAGGGTGGAAGTTGCATGCAGAAGGTTTTTTACCTTCCTGCATAAACTGATTTTTCCAAGGATTTTGCTCCGATGGGCATTGTCAATGAACTTGGTATGTATGCATACACACGCACAGCCAACAAACACAAACGTAGTAGCGTAATAGATGCACTACGTTGTTTTTCTGCTCTTTACCGCCACCCTTTGGGCAACTTCAGCTATTGTTGTCTGATCTTTAGCATTGGTTCTGAGCATGCGTGTTTGGACTTTGGACTAGTGTACACACGATCGGATTTGCCCCATCAGACATTTGTTGCCAGAAAGTTTTTCGTTCTCTCAGCGAACATTTGTCCAATAAAAAAGTGAAAAAGTTTGTCCGATGGAGCGTACACACGGTTGGATTGTCTGCAAAAACGGGTCCATCGGAGGTTTGTTGTCAAAAAGTCAGATCGTGTGTACAGGCATTTAGTGTGCTTTCTTACATGTGCACTAAGATGGCTACTATGCCCCTTGACCCTTGGCATCACTCCTGGGTGGAGCCAGCCTTCAGGTATAACAGTTTCACTGGTACAAATAGAACATGCTAATGTGCAAGTGTAACACTTTAAGGTATTTTAAAAGAGAAGTATGAAATAAAAAATAATCGATCATACTTACCTAGATGACTGCAGCATTAATCCCAGCTGCAGCTGTCCCCTGCCACCTCTGACTGAGAACTGGGTGATTAAACACTGCTGATCGCTCGGCTCTCGGTCTTCACCCTCTAGGGAGCTGGTGACTGTCAGTCACCAGCTGTCTGCTCTGCCTCTCCAACACGTACTGGGAGGAGCTGGCTCAGGCTCTCAGTAGCTCACTGAGAGGCTGGGCCAGCTGCCAGACCAGACTTTTGGGTGGATCCTGAACCTGGTCTGTGGCATCAGATGACTGCATGCTTTCGCCCTCTGGCGGTTGGAATGCCACAGGAGTGCAGAACTAAGGCCGCGTACACACGATTAAACCGATGAGAATGGTCTGATAGAGCGTTTTCATCAGTCAAAACCGATCGTGTGTGGGCGCCATTGGTTATGTAACCATCGGTTAAAAAAAAAGCCAACTTGCTTTAAATTTAACCAATGGATTCCTAACCGATGGGTCAAAACCGATCGTTAGTAGGCACGAACCATCGGTTAAAAATCCACGCATGCTCCGAATCAAGTCGACGCATGCTTGGAAGCATTGAACTTCATTTTTTTAGCACGTCGTTGTGTTTTACGTCACCGCGTTCTGACACGATCGGTTTTTTAACCGATGGTGTGTGGGCGCGACGGACCATCAGTCAGCTTTATCGGTTAACCGATGAAAACGGTCCATCAGATCGTTCTCATTGGATGGACTGAACGTGTGTACGCGGCATTACATAGATCATCCCCTACTGCCACCTGACTTAATACATTGTTGCAGCCTGTTCAATAGGGGAAAGATGACTGAGGAAATTTTGCCTCACACCTTCAGTAGACTAAGGCTACTTTCACACTGGGGCGGAGGCATTAGCGGTAAAGCACCGCTAGTTTTAGCGGTGCTTTATCGCTGTTTATGGCAGTGATTTATGGCTGTTATAGCGGTGCTTTTCAGGCGCTAGCAGGGGGCGGTTTTAACCCCTGCTGGCGGCTGAATAAAGGGTTAAAAGCGCCGCTGGCACTTTGGCAGCGCAGCCCATTGATTTCAGTAGCAGAGACAGTTTAGGAGTTGCTCCTGCACCGCCCCAAAGATGCTGCTTGCAGGACTATATTTTTTCCTATTCTGCAAGCACACCGCCCCAGTGCAAAAGCACTCAGGCTTCACACTGGGGTGGCTTGGGAGGCACTTTTCAAACGCTTTGCAGGCACTACTTTTAGCGCAAAAAAAACGCCTGAAAAGCACCCCAGTGTGAAAGGGGTCTAATGAAATCACACCAGCCTATGCATAGTCATTGACTGGGATTAAAAGCAGAAAGCCACGCACACTACCATCAGAATACAACCTCAATTATACAAGTAAACTTGTGCTTGGAGAACGGTATATACAGTATTAATATGAACTTTTTTTTTTATTGACACAGGCTATTCTTCCACTCTCTTGCTGAAGCTGACACGATCTTGGCTGTTCTCCATTTTGTTTTGTGGACATGGCAAACCTTTTTTTCCCACATTATCCCTAGTTGTCAGTTTGCTAGTCACATGGGCAAGGCTGTAGATAACAATTTTCCTTGGGGGGGGGGGGGGGCCTCAGCTCTCAAAATGCAAGCGCCAAACTAGATGGTGCCCTTTGCACCTGCCCTAATGTTGACTCTAGAAGCAGTAGTTTGGCTCTAATACATGTGACATTTAAAGTGCTGTGTGTGCAGCGCACTACAGTATGAATTCGATGTAATTGCACTGATTATAGGACGTGTGTTAAAGGGCCCCAGAGTGCAGGGGTTCTGTAGTTGGTGACAGCAGAGTTCAGGGGTGAGGAGTAGATGACACAGAGATCAGGGGCAAATAGTAGATTACACAGAGCTCAGGGTGAAATCGGAGTACCCTAAACCTGCACTGTAAAGCTGAGGGCTATGGTCTATGACATGTGATTTGGGCCAGGGCAAGCCAGCCCTGGGCAGTCAGGCTGCTATGTGGGACCATGCAATTCAGCGAGTAGGCACCAATAAGCAGAGAGAGAAAAAGCCACACTCACTGATATACTGGGTGATGAGAGGTTTGTGAGAGATCTGCAGGCACTGGGCAGAAATGCTAATGTGATTCAGTGGCCAAAAGTAAAGCACAATAGGTGGGACTTAAGAAGCACTGCTTACACCTCACTGGTCATATTACTTCACAGTCCCTGCACAGTGCACACAGACTGGCTGCACGCACCCTGTCCGGGATTGCTGTTCGAAATCATGAAGCCCTGTACAGCCTACTAACCCAAAAATTTCAAAACAATATTTTCACTAAAATGACAATCATTATTAGCTGACACAAACATAATATAACTTCCTACTAAATCTAAAGGTTCTAATCTGTATTGAATTAATAAATAAAGCTTTGTATGTGAATAAGGTCTTAGGGCTCATTCACATGGTAACTGTAGCCTGTATAGCGTGAATTAATGTTTTTATGTGGCCAGGACTGTGTGCAGGCATCCTATATTATGCTATGGGGCTACAGCAGCTGTATTAAGAAGGTTCTAATTTGACAGGTGTGTGGGTGCAGGTGTATGACCCGAACACAGACAGTGTGAATTTGGGCCCACTCGCCTGCACCTCTGTCAAATTGGGACCTGTGGCTATGTTCATACAGCACAAATAACCACTGCCCACACCTATAACTGGCCTTTGCAGCAAGGCATAGAAAGGCGACTCACATCAAATAAAACCAAAGAAAACTCCCAGCTCATTTCGCCAACGAGCCTGCAAACAACAAATTGTCCTATCTAACCGTTTGCGTTAAAAACAGGTGTTTCATTTGCACACATTTGCAAATACATGCGTAAGCTGCAAAATCAATTCAGGGCACCCCAGTATTACCTGCAGTCCTAACTCTATACATGTTTGAGAGCCTCCTCACTGGAAGCATATGCATAATAATGGATACATAGAGGGCAGGAAAGCCTGGAAGGAGCCCGCCTCTCCTTAAAGCCACAAAGGTGCACTGGACAACCAGCATGTGGCACAATGGCAGCAAAGGTGTCCAGTGCTTCCCCTCTCCAGTATTTATAGCGTTGAGGTGTTTTACTGGCCAGATCACCAGGTGAAAACCAGAGGCAAAAGGGCCTTTAAAAAAAGGAAAAACGAATGCAGCCACTACATCTAATGAATAAAATGAAATATATTACATTTTGGTTTTAGGTTTAATACTGCTTTAAATGATTGTAAACACATACTTTTTTCTGCTTGTGTTCATTTCTGTAGTGGTCTATTTAGTATTACTTGGACACAGTTGTTCTGTTGTGTTGATTATCTGCTAGTACATTGTAGAATTTTGTTGACTGCAGTGCAGTGGAGCAAATATAGTGAAATGTCATGGTCTTCTTCCTCCAGACCTTTGTTTGGTGGAAATTGATAGCTTGATAGTGCTGTAAAATATCCTGGAATAAAGCAGTCATCAGCCATAAACCTGCTTCGTGACTCTAGCTCAGAACACACAGAGAGCCCAGCGCACACAGAGTAAAATAAATGCACTTTTAGGATAAATTAATGCTAGCGTTAGCTGAGGCCATTTTTCTTCTTTTATATATTTTTTTGCATTATTGCATCTGCCATGTTGGTCTAAAAATGTATTGGACATATATTTATGTGCTGGGCTATGTATTCTTCTAAAGAAATGTTAATGTAAGGATTGCTAAAGCACTTATTACTTATATTAATGATTTGTATTAACTGTTTTGCAGAGAGGATATAATGAAATCAGGGAAGTCAAGCAGTTCCACTTCACCGGTTGGCCTGATCATGGAGTACCATATCATGCTACAGGCCTGCTGTCTTTTATTCGGAGAGTAAAATTGTCGAATCCTCCAAGTGCTGGTCCTATTGTGGTTCATTGCAGGTTTGTGTGACTTGTATAATATCACGATCACTTAAAACATTATTTCTAGGATGCCATTTGTTTTCCTAAGTCTAATTGAACAATGTTGGCCAAATAAACGTTTCTAAAATAGGTGAAATATCAGTGGGCTGTATTTTACAAACCAGTGGCCCTTTACAATTCTATAGCACAGCCTGGACCTAGGATCCAAGGGGGCTCTGCATTGATTGATTTGAAAGCTATTAGTGGTGTTACCTTAGAAACCTTTCCATGCAGGTCAGGCTCACTTCAACAATTTCCTGTTTTTCTTAGTTTTTTGCTCAGATCCAGTGCATTCCTTATTGCATGGTGCAATCAGGGACAGCTGCAGAAGCAGCTGCTTCAGTTCTTACCAAAAACGTTGCTTACTTTTTAATTTATTTTTAATGCTGCTGTTAACCACTTACCGAACTGCTTACGCTGATATACGTCAGCAAAGTGACACGGGTGCGCAAAACCACGTATCGTACCTTCATCAGCTGCTAGTGGGTGCGCACGTCCCGGCGCCGCACAAGCGTGCTCCGCGGACTCTATGTCCGTCAGTGGCATGGAGAGACAGAATGGGGAGGTGCCTATGTAAACAAGGCATTTCCCTGTTCTGCCTAGCAACATGACAGGGATCTACTGCTCCCAGTGATCGGAAGCAGTGATCTGTCATGTTCTAGTGAGCCCATCCCACCTACAGTTAGAACACGCTGAGGGAACACACCCAACCCCTTGATCACCCTTAGTGTTTAACCCCTTTCCTTGCCAGTGACATTTACACAGTAATCAGTATATTTTTATAGCACTGATCATTGTATAAATGTTAATGGTTCCAAAATAGTGTCAAAAGTGTTTGATCTGTCCGCTGCAATGTCGCAGTTCGCTGCCATTACTAATAAAAAACTAATAATACAAATGCCATCAATCTATCCTTTATTTTGTAGAAGCAATGAGTTTTGTGCAAACCAATCAATATACATGTATTGTGATTTTTATATATAAAAAAAAAAGACGTTTGGGTACAATGTTGCACGACCACGCTATTGTCGGTTAAAGCGACGCAGTGCCGTATCGCAAAAAGGCTTAGTCAGGAAGGGGGTAAATCCTTCCGGGCCTGAAGTGGTAAGTCTTGTTTTTATTTGGCATGTAGCATGGTCAGAGTTCGTTTTTTGTTTGTTGCCAGTTTCTATAGCTTTATTGAAACTGACAGATTCATGTTGATCTTTAGCACCACTTTTTTTTAAATAGGTACACTAAATTGAAAAATAATTATCTCCAGTTCACATATAAAGAAACTAAATGTAATTGGGACTAACACAAAATGTATGTTCAGAGCTAGGCAGAGGCCCTGTCTGCAAGCTGTATAGCAGGGACACATATTTGCCACCACTACTCCCTCCCCACCTGTCATTGGCTGTCTGCTTCACATGCTACTAGTAACTAATGATGCTTACAGTGGGCGGAGCTTACAGTCATGTTGGAACAGGAAGAGGCCATCCCCAAACTGTTCCCACAAAGTTGAGAGCATGAACTTGTCCAAAATGTCTTGGTATGCTGATGCCTTGAGAGTTCCCTTCTCTGGCACGAAGGGGCCAAGACCAACCCCTGAAAAACAACCCTGTACCATAATCCCCCCCCCCACACCAAATGATTTGGACCAGTGCACAAAGCAAGGTCCATGAAGACATAAATGAGTGAGTTTGGGGGTGGAGGAACTTGACTGTCCTGCACAGAGTCCCTGAAGTACTGTAAAAAACAAAAACTGCTAAGCTACTATGTAGATTCCTGGCTACCTCTTACAGCTCAATATTGATCAGTGAGACCACCCATTACGATAGGCCAGTAGTAAGATTTTACATGGGCTACAGTGACTTGTAGCTGTAGGCATAACAAAACATATGAAGCTATTAATACCTTGGGACAATCAAGGGGAAAGTGAAGCTTTAAGAAACCAAGTAGTAACTTTTCACATAACATTTTCTTTTGACTTTGCAAGGTTTAACCACTTGACCACTGGGCACTTAAACCCCCTTCCTAACCAGACCAATTTTCAGCTTTCGGTGCTCTCACAATTAGAATGACAATTACTCAATCATACAACATTGTACCCATTTGAATTATTTGTCCTTTTTTTCACACAAATAGAGCTTTCTTTTGGTGGTATTTGATCACCTCTGGGTTTTTTATTTTTTGCGCTATAAAAGAAAAACGACTGAAAATGTTGTAAAAAAAAAAAAAGAAAAATCTTGTTTCTGTCATATTAGCGGGTTATTTCTCACACACAGCATATGCATACCACAAATTACACCCCAAAACACATTCTGCTATTCCTCCCGAGTATGGCAATACCACATGTGTGAGACTTTTACACAGCGTGGCCACATACAGAGGCCCAACATGCAGGGAGCACCATCAAGCGTTCTGGAACACCCAGACCAATTCTGACATTCCTCTCCTACATGTAAAAATCATCATTTATTTGCTAGAAAATTACAAAGAACCCCAAAACATTATATATGCTTTTTTAGCAAAGACCCTAGAGAATACAATGGCGGCTGTTACAACTTTTTATCTCGCATGGTATTGTCGTAGACATTTTTTGAACGCGTGTTTTTAAAAAAAAAACAGTTTTGTGCTAAAAAAAAAAAAAACAGTAAAGTTAGCCCAATTTTTTTTCATAATGTGAAAGATGGCGTTACGTCGAGTAAATAGATACCCAACATGTCACCCTTCAAAATTGCGCACACTCGTGGAATGGCGCCAAACTTCGCTACTTAAAAATCCCCATAGGCGACGCTTTAATTACTTTTATTGGTTACATGTTTTTAGTTACAGAGGAGGTCTAGGGCCAAAATGATTGCTCTCGCTCTAACGTTCGCAGAGATACCTCACATGTGTAGCTTGAACACCGTTTTCATATGTGGGCGGGACTTACGTATGCGTTCGCTTCTGCATGCGAGCACACGGGGACAGGGGTGCTTTAAAAAAAATGGGTATTGCAGAGTATTTGGGTATTGCAGAGTATTTGGGTATTGCAGAGTATCGCGCAGGGTATTGCAGAGTATTTGGGTATTGCAGAGTATCGCGCAGGGTATTGCAGAGTATCGCGCAGGGTATTGCAGAGTATCGCGCAGGGTATTGCAGAGTATCGCGCAGGGTATTGCAGAGTATCGCGCAGGGTATTGCAGAGTATCTCGCAGGGTATTGCAGAGTATCGCGCAGGGTATTGCAGAGTATCGCGCAGGGTGTTGCAGAGTATCGCAGGGTGTTGCAGAGTATCGCAGGGTGTTGCAGAGTATCGCAGGGTGTTGCAGAGTATCGCAGGGTGTTGCAGAGTATCGCAGGGTGTTGCAGAGTATCGCAGGGTGTTGCAGAGTATCGCGCAGGGTGTTGCAGAGTATCGGGGTACTGCAGAGTATCGCGCAGGGTACTGCAGAGTATTGGGGTACTGCAGAGTATTGGGGTACTGCAGAGTATTGGGGTACTGCAGAGTATTGGGGTACTGCAGAGTATTGGGGTACTGCAGAGTATTGGGGTACTGCAGAGTATTGGGGTACTGCAGAGTATCGCGCAGGGTATTGCAGAGTATTGGGGTACTGCAGAGTATCGCGCAGGGTATTGCAGCGTATTGGGGTATTGCAGGGTATCGCGCAGGGTATTGCAGGGTATTGGGGTACTGCAGGGTATCGCGCAGGGTATTGTAGGGTATTGGGGTACTGCAGGGTATTGGGGTACTGCAGGGTACTGGGGTATTGCAGGGTACTGTGGTATTGCAGAGCTGGGATGGATGCAGGGATGGCTGGATCTGTGACTGCATTTGTCACAGATCCAGCCACAGCGCAGCTGCTGACACCCCGCTTCCCCCCCCTCTCCTCTCACACTGTACCGAACGGTACAGAGAGGAGACTCAGGAGAGGGAGGAACCGGCGTCATCAAATTGACGCCGGTTTGTTTACAAGTCATCGCGCCGTCATTTAACTGCGCGATCACGTGGTAAACGGCCGATATCAGCGGCAATCTACCGTGATCCGTGATGCGCCGGGTCTTCTAGACCCGGCGAGCACGGACACTTCCGCGAGCGCGTCCCAGGGGACGCGCAATCGCGGAAGTGAAGGACGATGTCCCAGGGACGTCGTCCCAAAATAACTCCACCGCGCCGTAGCAGTAAAATGTCTATGGCGCGGTGGGCAAGAGGTTAAAGCAAGGATATTTTCTTCCAAGGCAATTAGGTACATGTTTATTTTTCCAGGGTAGACTTGCCTTTATACAAAATTAAACCCTTGTATTCTAGCAGTTCAGATGTTCTGCTGCAGTCTTAGGCCGCGTACACACGACCAAATCTGTCTGCTGGAAACGGTCTGCTAGACCGTCCCAGCAGACAGATTCGATCGTGTGTACGGGCGAGCAGACGGATTTGGCCAGCCGACAGATTTGAAAGCATGCTTACCAATCTGTCGGCTGGGAACCCGTCCGCCCGACATGTCTGCTGGTTAGTACGCTAACCAGCAGACATGTCTTCTCGCACACGTGCCGAATGATTTTGACGCATGCGCGGATGTGTTTTACTTCCTGGTGCGGTGACGTGGCGGCATCAACGTCACCGACACGTCAGCGCGCTGTCTGCTGGTGGGGATTTTGGTTTGCTTGTGTGTACACGCGAGCAAACCAAAATCTAAGCAGACAGATTTGTTCAAATCGGTCGGTCCGACCGATTTGAAGAAATAGATTGCCTCGTGTGTACTAGGCCTTAGACGTGATGTGTTCATTGTTCCACATCTACCTAAACACGGTTGTCATTTAAAGACAATGATCCAAGTTCTTTGAATAACACATAGCAACACTGTTAGTTACATTTTCTGGAAGGTAGACTGCACTGCTAATAAATCAGACTATCTGTCGGATGCGCTTCTCTTGTTTTTTTCAGGTAGTGGTGAAGTGTAAACAAGTAGCTGTGCTGGAAAGCGCTTGGTATTGATCCCCCATGATTGAATGCTGAGGCAGAGTGGAGAGGCAGAGCATAGACCTCTTATCTTCAGCCTCTGGCAGATCTACTAATGAGAACTATTGGATAAAAGAGCCATGAAACACCATTTAACCTTCTCTTTATAAAAGAAAAAAAATCTGTAGTGTTGTAATTGCAAAAAATGAAAATCCTGACATTCCCTGCTTCATTCAGAAAGGCGAAAACTACAGTAACCTACAGTAAAATTAATTTTCATTCTTCTTCCTTCTCTAAACTGATAAAATTGAAGTTGGATTGATATTGTTTATGCCATTGTTTAGGTAATTTCTACTCTTTATTTCAGAGGAATTCGAAGTACTTCATTATTACTGTAATTCTAGCTTCAATAGGTTAGCCCTCGTTCTCACTGAACATGGTTCATCTGAACTTGCACCAGGATGAAGGTTCATATTTACCTTTTTGAACTTGGTGGCTTTTTCCAATGCAACAGTGTTGCTTTAGTGTTGATGTATGTTTTCTGGTATGTCATCCACCATTTCTGCAGAGTACATAAAAAGCATGCCTGCTTCTCGCTTCCTGCTTCCCCAGAGACAAACACTTGTCGGCACCTGGGTTGATGCAGTTCCTTTTCCAAACATGCAAATATCCTCATTACACATCCATTTTATGAGTACAATAATAAAAGGTGGAATTGCATCATCATATTTTAATAATGTGAATGTCATTCTTTTCTATTTTATTCTGTTCTCAACAAACCTCACTGTTCCTGATGAGGAAGTGTTTACTTTTTCAACGTGAAATGTACACTAAAAAATAACAAACATGTTATACTTACCTGCCGTGTGCTGAGGTTTTTGCACAGGGGAGCCCGGATGCTCCCTTTCTCTGGTCCCTCTTCGCTGCTTGTAGCCCCTCCCTCCTGTCAAATGCCCCCCGAGCAAGAATCTTGCTATGGGGGCATCAGAGCTGCAGCTGCGTCTATCCATTTAGATACGGAGCTGCAGTTCGGCCCACCCCCTCTCTCTCTCTCTCTCTCTCTTGATTGGCTAACTGTCTTCGACAACCTCTTGAGCCAATGGCTCGTCTGCTGTGTTTCAGCGAATCAGGAGAGCGAGTCCTGGATGGCCGTGGACATCGCTGGACAGAGAAGGGTCTCGGGTAAGTATTAGGGGGTAAAATGGGGAGGCTGCTGCCCACAGAAGTCTTTATCCTAATGCAAAAAAACTTCTACCTTTACAGCTCCTTTAAGGATTCCTTATTTAAGTTCTGTCATCTTTCCATGGCATCTATGGACATCCAAGATGGCTATCCTTGCATTCCCATCTTTCCTGCACCAATGCTTTGTGGTAGGAGACACAACACTTTCAATTTCTTGCCCTGCCTTTCAGGCTTCCTTTAGCAACAAGAATGTTTGCAAAGTTGCTTGCTCCGCTCCTGGCCCTTCTAGACTCTCAGGGCATCCATGTCACTGGGTACCTTTACCTTGATGACCTTCTGCTGAATGCTCAGCCATTGTCTTGTCTACCAACATCCAAAGGGTGATCCAGCTTCATAAAAAGGTGCTGCTTATGTTTAATCCCCCTCTTCGACTACGGGTGTGGTGTATCTATGGGATCTGAATCCTGTACTTTCAGTGCTTCAAAGTCCTACTTATAAACCTATCCAGGACATCCCATTAGATGATCTAACTAATGATGTGACTTTTTTTGGTTGCCGTTACCTCAATCGGGCATGTCTTTAAGTTGGTGGCTCTCTTTTTTTAAAGAACAGATCTGTTGGGGTTTGTTGTGTCTTATAGCATTGAGCATCCATTTCACAGGACTGCAAAGCCTTCACCTGGTCTACTGTTGGTACCCTCTCAAAGTTTTGCCTGGTGGATCTCCAGGCCACTACGGATGCAGACTACGTCTGCAAGGTGATTTGTATGTGTTTGAGGTCTGTTGACCCTTATTCTGGTGGGCCTGTTTTGCTGCTGGTTGAGGTCTCTCCCCTCTGGATTGGAAAACTGAGTCCTATGGAGTGGGTGGGGTTGTATGAGGGTGCAAGTGGCAAAGTTTTTGCCCTTGTCCAATTACCTGAAGATGACCCATGGTCTATGATTATAAGTTCTCCACTGTACTGTAAGATATAAAATTTGCAGGTGTGTGAAATTCCCATTTTTCTTACAATAACATAATTTTATTTGACTTCATTAGTGAACTCCTACCCCTCTATTTTTGTAATCCTCTTATATTGCTTGCTACAAAGCTAAGGCATGCTGGGAGTGGGGACGGGTTATGTTGGGCTTTCTTACAGTTTTGCTTGCCATTGTCTGTCTTCTGAAGCTAGCTGCACAACCCTATGGCTCGGACACCACACTATACCAAGTTTACTCTAAAAAATGGATTTGAGAGCGAGTCAAAAATCCTGTATTTAACTTTGTCATCTAGTAGATGTGTGTGCGAGACAAATGTTATCGTTCTTGCTGAGCAACATGAGAGCTAAAACAAACTGCAGGATAAACCACGTTGTTTTTTTTTGTCAATCTGGTCACACTAATAGACTTGCACACTGAGTGGAGCAGGAAAGCACAATCTCTGTGCAGTACCATGAAGCAGAAGGCCCAGTATATAAATATGGTTGCTTCCAATGTACAATCTTCCCACATCCAACTTCCTTCCAACCTAAACATGACAGATTAGAAGTAAAAGGCTGTAAACGGATGCAAATCCATTTCAAGATGCAGGAAACATTTGAGAAATGGATATATTGGTAAACTGCTTATTTTTTAGATATTTAATCTAGTAGACTTTAAATAGGCTGTGGTTTATCTATATTACATTTTATAAAATAAGTCTAATCATTTTTTGCATCATTACCTAGCAGCCCTTGGTAAAAAAAAAAAAACATTTAAGCTTACAGTTTACTGTAGAACTTATTCGATTGACAAATTATATTTAATCAGTTTTCTGGGAAAATTTGTGACAATATTCATGGGAAAAAAATTACTACATTTGTATTTCAGAACCCTAGGAGCTTATTAGTAAGATCTAGCTTACTGCTGGTCCCTACCAGCATATCTTAACAGGTATGATACAATAAGTGAAAAATGTAGTGTAATAAACTATTTACAATGTATCAACCTGATTCCAAAAACCAAGATACTGTATATCTCATTTGTAACATTTTGGTTTCTTCTCATGATATGCCAAACTCTGTAAAATATAAATAATAATATATATAATAAATAAAACATAACTGAGTTTACATAAACAGGTGTAGATCATTATACAGTGGAACCTCGGATTGCGAGTAATGTGGTTAACGAGCGTTTCGCAATACGAGCACTGTATTTAAAAAATCTTGAGGTTTACCAAGCTGTCCTCGGGCCTTTCCGTCAGTTTCCGAGGCTCTCCGATGCCCCCCACCTCTGGCTGCATGCGGTGTTGCATGTCATTTGACGTCGATGTGGAACAAATTATTTTCATTTACATTGACTTCAATGGGGAAACTCGCTTTGATTTGCGAGTACTTTGGATTACGAGCATTCTCCTGGAACGGATTATGCTCGTAATACAAGGTTCCACTGTATTGTTAAACTTTAAAAACTCCTCACCTCCTCTGATCGCTTCTGCCGGGATTTGTGTAAGAGCCGGTGTCGAGAAGGGCATGCCAACAGTCAAGATGGCACCCACAGGCAGTTTCCTGTTCTCGGCACTTTACTTAGAAAAGGTGCACAAGCACGTTATCACATGCATGCACATCCACGCCAATGTACATCGGAATACTAAGAGATGTGTGCGTCCTGTGATGGATGCTGCCACCAAATACAGTATTAGAACTGGGTTTGTACACAGGATCAGTGCTGTCTTGTCTACAGCATTCCCCTGTTGATCTGTTACTCTACATCTTTATCTATTTATTGACCTGGCTTGTTCTGATGACTACTGCTCCCTGCCTGTACCGACCCTGGCTTGTCCTTACACCTTACCTCTGCATTTGTACCTGATCTGCCTGCCTGTGTATGACCTGGCCTGTCTGACCTTGTCTGGGTTCCCGTCACTATGGAACTTTCACGCTGCTAGCATCTGTACCTGCTCTTCTACCTGCTGCCAGCCTGTTCCTGTCTACCATTAACCTGCTGTCTTTTAGGATGTTCACTTGCTGGCGATCTTCCACTGTTCATTGGGAGATCCAGTCCAGCCCTGCAGCTAGCAATACAATCAGGCACTAATGCGACTCTGCACTTCTACTTTACCTGTCTGCTCTATCAGGGGCCCTGAGTCAGAGGTGTAAGAGTGGCCCCCTCCTCTGCATATCAGGCTCTTCTGCCAGGTATGCGACAGCGGGTCTGTGCAGACTCTTTCCCTGCGCCTCCCCCCCTCCCCATTGCACAGTGAAAGAGGAAATGCAGACAGTTTTTTCTTTCTCCCTGCTGACTGAGCGGTGGCTTTGTGTTGTCTGCTCACTCCTGCTCTTTCCTCACTCTCATGGCAGTGCAGTGTTTTAATCAGATGGAGAAGGAGCCAATGGAAGCCTCAGAGTGACCATGTTGGGCAGAAGCTATGGATGATAGGGCTCTTAGTTCCTAAAGGGGCGCTGCACCATACTTGCTATTGGAGACTAATGGCTACCTGGTTTAAATTCTCATTAGAGGTTTTACCTAAAGAAGGAGAGCTTCACAGTTTTTCCCAGGCAGCCCAGGGTTGAGAGTGGCATGGACAGATCTGTTGTGAGGGGTCTGTGCCTAGGTATTGGAGGGACCAAAGCCAATAGAGAGGAGCTAGGAGAACCTGTTGCTGTGCGTGTTCCCTCACATCAGGGAGAGAGTGCAGACCTGCACCTGAGCCTGCAAGAGCTGCCTTAAGAAACAGAGTTTGCGAGGGAGTCAAGCCATTGGGACCTGACTAGCTGCCTACCAGGAAGTGGTGAGCTAAACTAAACATTCTAAATGCCCACTGTTGGAATTGTATGCACAAGATCTACACCAGGACCCTTTAGATTCTTCTGAATTGGTTAAGCTTGTTTGAAGATGTAGAAAAGTGAAGCACTTATGTAGGAGCATTTGTTTCATCTTTGCATATCACCTGAGGCTAGTCTTTTCACTGGCTATATGTAAGGGTTTACAACAACTTCAAGAGTCATGAAGGAACAGAAGACCCATGAACACCAATGGCTCCTATAGGAGTAAGGGCTACATAAGCGAGAATTTTTGTCACCTCCCCTGCTCAATCAGGCAACGGTATCAATAACCAAAAACTTGTAATCCTTTTTCAGTGATCTATAGTGAGAAAATTGGAAACTGGTCAATTCTGTTGTTTTTGTCAGATCAAACATTACTATGCAGTACAATGTTTGTTTTTTTGTCTGGTCCTACCCATATAAATTTATTTTTGGCATGACTTCCCAAAATTACTGGGTCACTTGCTGGTATTGTACCAGATACATGAAATTGAGGTATTTAGAATTAATCAATTGATTATGTTCTCATTCATTTTATGTTTCTGCTGGATACGTGTGTGTTTTGATAGGTTTACCGAGTTTCATCTTTCTTAATTTCTTTCTGTGATTTCATGGTACACCCGTGGACTTTACAAAGAGTGGGCCACTCAAAACTGTTTTTACTTTCCTTTTTTTAATACTATATATTTTGCAAGAATAAAAAAAGCCCTCTGATTCCTCCTGTAATTAATTGTATTGTAACTGTACTGCCTGCCCTCATGTACAGTTCTGCACAAACTGTTGGCACTATATAAATCCTTTATATTTGTCAGTGCTATTATGGAGTCTTCTTAATGTCTTTTCACAGACAACACTCTTTGTAATGTGTGACCCACCATTAAAGATATATGTACACATTGCAAGTGATGTAGTGGTTACTCAAAAGGACAAAAAGTATAAACACATATATGCAAAGGGGGATGATCCACCATGGTAG
Source organism: Rana kukunoris (assembly GCA_029574335.1). NCBI lineage: Eukaryota > Metazoa > Chordata > Amphibia > Anura > Ranidae > Rana > Rana kukunoris. The sequence goes on along the minus strand of CM056052.1, from coordinate 332,388,339 downwards.
TAATTTATGTTTAATGAAGGCTTTTTGGCTGCACTAGGCAGCCATAGAAGATATAGATTGGTAACCTAGCATTGGGTAGTAAGGGTACCTAGAGCCTGGAAAGATCTGTGTACGAGAGCAGAGCTTTGGAGGTAGACATTAAGTAGACGGTACATATACAGAGTAATATACAATCACTCTAGCAGTGCTTAGCCTCCAGCTCCCAGTGCATATAAAAGGTAAAAACAGTCATTTCCCATCCACTGTTAATTAACAGTCCATGAACGTTTGCTTGCAGTAAACTTCAAATCACCACCTGTGAAGAAATGTGCCTCACTCACCCGCATGACACCTCACTCCCTGCTAATCATTGCCTCTCATTTCTGATTGGCAAAACTTGCTTAATACACCAAACTGGGCACAGATCAGCAAACTTGTTCCCGGGTATCGCGGCACATCTTCTCGTGACGGCGTCCCCCCTAGAACAACTAATCCTGGCCTGTGAATGGCGCTCCCCCCAGCCTTCCCCTCTCTTCGGCCCTGGCGCACACACACTCAATTGGTTGCAAAAAGGCCAAATATGATCTTTTTACTATAGCAAGTCTAGCAAGATTTATGACACCAAAAATGTTTTATTTACCATTTAAATAAAAAAAAGGAATAGCATTAGTCAAATAAGGCAATGAATTAGCCAAACTATAATTGTATTTAATAGTGTGTACATTATAATATTTATCATGTAGATTTGATTTTTTATTTATTTTTTGCCCTCTACACCATGCAGCGCTGGCGCTGGCCGCACTGGTTGCTACATAGTTATTGACATCATGCTGGACATGGCAGAACGGGAAGGTGTGGTAGACATCTATAACTGTGTGAAAGCTTTACGCTCCCGGCGGATTAATATGGTCCAGACAGAGGTAAGTAATACATTTTAAAAATTTCATGACAGTTACTGTATATTATCAAAAAAACGTTGTTACCTGTAAGCAGCACTGAAGGTCCCCAGTCAGTTTTACATCCTCAAAGTATGCTTTATCTCCTTGTCAGCTCTCCTCAAAGTTCAATTATACTTTCTCTGCTGTATGCTTTCTGCAGTAGATCATGTAATATACTATACATATATTATATCCCCCCCACCACCCTGGTTTTTTTTTTTTTTTTTTATGTTATATTTTCCTCTTATGTGCCTGCTCCTCTACCACTTTATTAGTTTGCCTCTAATCCAGCACACAAACTCTGGATGTATCGCACACCAAGAGCAGACACTATACACAACAGTCAGGCTCCATGCACACCGGAGCTCATAAATGGCAATTTTTTGGAGTTTGGGCATTTTTTTAAAAGCCTATAAACTCCACACTGTTATCCTATGTGTCCATGCACAAATGGACGTTTTTGGACGTTTACCAGCAGTGGAGCTTATGTTTTCTAAATGCCATAAAATTGTGTTCAGCAGTCCTGAAAACGCCAGATGCCAGTAAAAGGTGTTAAACGATGGTTAACGCTGTAAAGACCATTAAGCCTCGTTGGGCATTTCTCTGCCTCTATCCAAAATCAATGGTTTCCTATGGGAGCCCATTGATTTGAATAGAAGTCGCACTGAAATTCGGATGATTATGAGTGTGCTGAGGGTGAAGAGGAACCCTGCCAAAAATGAAACAAATTGGCGTGGGGTTTCCCAGGTCTTTCGGTCTGCTATGGATTTTAAGGGGAACCCCCTACGCCAAAAAAAAATAAATCCATACCAGACCCTTATCTGAGCATGCAGCCCGGTCGGTCAGGAAAGGAGGTGGATACGAGCGAATGCCCCCCCTCCTTAACCCGTACTGGGCCACATGCCCTCAATATGGGAGGGTAGGTGCTTTGGGGCAGGGAGGCCCTGCGCCTCCCACCCCAAAGCACCCTGCCCCCATGTTGAGGACAAGGGCCTCTTCCCGACAACCCTGGCCATTTGTTGTCGGAGTCTGTGGATGGAGGGCTTATTGGAATCTGGGAGCCCCCTTTAATAAGCGGGCCCCAGATCCCGGCCCCCCACTCTATGTGAATGAGTATGGGGTATATCATACCCCTACCCATTCACCTGGGGAAAAAGTGTCAACAATAAAACACTACACAGATTTTTAAAGTAATTGGGCTTCTCTGGTGGTCTCTTACAACTTTTCCGCTCTCTCTGGCCTCTTCTCCGCTCTCTCCGGCCTCTTCTCCCGCTGTCCGGTGTCTTCTGCCGGCCTCCTCTGCTAGCTTCTGCTCTTTTGCCTGCTATTTTGCTAGCTGTTGCCCGGTCTTCTCTGTCGTCTTGTTCCCTCTTCTTCTCTTCTTCCGATGTTGACGCACTGCTCTTTCCCGCTGTAATGCCGTGTGTGCGGTGCGCACCGATTTACATTGGCATGGGGCGTGGTCTCAGGGTGATGTCATTCAGTAACCCTGCCCCTTATGATGGCACCGCCCCATCATGCCCCGCGTGGTGACGTCATAAGGGCAGGGTCATCAGCTGACATGACCCGGTGACCACGTCCCATGCCAATATAAGTTGTTGAGCACTGCACACAGGGGAGAGAGCGTTGTGTCAATATCAGAGAAAAGCGGAGAAGTCAGAAGAGACCCCCGGAGCTGCCTAATTACTTTAAAAACCAATGTAGTGTTTTATTTTTGACACTTCCCCCCCAGGTGAATGGGTATGGGTTCAATGTACCCCATACTCATTCACATAGGGCAATGTGTCTTCATCAACATAGGGACACAAGGTGCTTTGGTGGGGGGGCGCAGGGCCCCCTGCGCCAAAGCACCAACCCCCCCATATTGAGGGCATGTGGCCTGGTACGGTTCAGGGGGGGTGCTCGCTCGTCCCCACCCCCTTTCCTGAATGACCGGACTGCAGGCTCGGATAAGGGTCTGGTATGAATTTTGGGGGGGACCCCCACACAGTTTTTTTGGTGTAAGGGGTTAACCCCACGTTAAACTTTTCTTTTTTTAGGCAGGTTCCCCTTCATCATCAGCACACAAGTCGCACCGCATGTCGGATCATGATGATCCAACTTGTGGATGCGACTTCTATTCAAATCAATGTGCTCCCATAGGGAACCATTGATTTTGAATAGAGGCAGAGAAACACGGCTGAAAGCTAGCGCCGCTAAACGTGCTTTGGCGACAATGCAATGCCAGAAATCCAACGTTCAGAATTACTTTTTTGAGCGTCCTGTGTGCATGGAGCCTCACAGTGCAAAAAGAGAACAGGACCTTAAACACTCAGAGCATGTTTGAGCAAATCTCACATATTTCAAGCACATAACAGGGCATGTACTACGCATGGGTCTAGTCTCGGAAAGGGGCACCATCAGAAAATAAGGTGTTGCTTACAGAACTGTTTACAATGCCATGTCCTCTGTGTCTAATATGGAATGTCGAATCCCATCACTAGGAAATAATTGTATCATTACAGAGAAGTTCACATCTTCTTGTGTATCAATGTCTATGATCAAACAATTGTCCAATCAAAGTCAATGCATGATATCTAATTTTCCTGCAGATTTTATGTCAATTATTTTGTGGCTCTTATTTTAGCTGCGAATACAATGGAAAAATCCTTGGTAGAATGTGCCACTTTCCTTATTTAGTAATATTAGTAACGATATTGCTAGTAATATTACTAACTTGTCTAGACGTGTCATACTATAGATCTCATTCTAAAGGACATACAGCACCCACATAAAACAGGTAGGGGTGTCAAAAGCCTGGTCTGCTGGTACTTGTATTTCCACATCAGTGAGCTACACGCTACCTGTTACTTGAAAGGTCTGTCCAGTCTAGCAGATTGCAGCAGAGATCAAAGACTTTGACCAACAGAAATTTTGAATTCTACAGAATTTTAGCTTATGAATGTCTTCCTGCTGTAGCCTTTCAGGAATCAAGATTGTCTTCCAGTTTGTTTGCCATGTCCTGGACTAGGGCAATCGAAAAGGTGTGAAGTGTAAGCTTGCTCACTGTCAAATGACAGAGGAGGGGTGCGGCTCTCAATCTGGGAGGACGTCATATGTCAGTGCTCCAGAAATTGCTGCTGCATCATGTTCCTAGGACACGGCATGACTCTAATATCTGTAAAGAGCCGATGCCGCAGCTATTTATCCATGTGATCGGCTGTGTCCAATCACCAGTGCTGCCCATCCGTGCTGCCTATCAGTACCCACCAGTGCTGCCTCATAAGTGCCACCTATTCAGTGCAGTTAAATGCCACCTCATCAGTGCAGTCTATCAGTGCCGCCTCTTAAGCGCACATCAGTGAAGGAGAAAACTAAGAAAACCTTTCTTTTTTTACAAAATCTGCAGTCCAAAAATATAAAAAAAAAAAACAGCAGTGATTAAATACCGCCAAAAGAAAGCTCTATTTGTGTAAAAAAAAATCATGAGTATAGCATTCCATGAATTGTCATTCAAAGCGCTGAACAATGGTTTGGGCAGGAAGGGGGTGAAAGTGCCCAGTATTGAAGTGGTTAATAAGCAGATTTTTTTGCATGCAATCTTTTCCGGTTATAGTCGCTAGCAAGGCTCCCCGCAAGCAGAACACAGTTGTTGGATTCCAATAAGCCAGCTATAATAAAAAAAAATGACAGCGTTATTAATATGTGGGTCTTTTTCCATTGGTAATGATTTTGTCGAGCATAAAGTGTCCATGTTTGGTGTATAGGGATAGCAGAACACCTATAACCATTACACTTACAGTACTTTCAGATTTGTAATTTACAAACCCTTTTATTTCAATGTCGTTTGCATATGTTCAGGAAAAGTAACATGTATAGTGCATGCAACTTCTCTTCCCTCACTCACACTTTGCTGGAGCCTGGCCATGTAGAAGATGGAGGGAGGAGGTGGGTGGAGCTGACATCCTCCTCCGCTCTGAATGCTGGGGCCTCACTCTCCTCCTCCTCGGCTCAGAGGGGGTGGGGGTGACAGTTGCCCTCCTGGATCCGCCCCCTGGTACTACTTGAAAACATGCATTGCAAACAGAATTTCACTGTTTGAGAACATGCAAAATCCTGCACATGGTGTAAAGCTGATTTTATTTACAACACTTGGTAATATTACAGTAAGCACAGTTGGTAATTTAGCAAGGGTTTATATTTTTGCCCTTACTGAAACGCTAACATTCTTTTTTGCAATGTAATATAATGTCTATTAAGTGAACCTTCTGACAGCCCATGGCACAGTCAGTTATGCTGTAATTTCCAGTGTTTATAGAGACCTTCTGCCAACACTGTGTACACTGAAACAATATAAAACAAGGCCTTAACCACATTGGTGTTGATGTTTATATTTAATGGAACACATTCTTCTTTTAAAATGGCCATACAAGAAACAGGCACACTAGTAACATTTTCATTATATCAGCTATAGTACAGTATTTACTTCATTTTCTGTGTTTTTCTACTTGGATGTTTCTTCTGCCTAGAAAAAATAAAATAGTAGTCAACAAATCCTGCATTTGCTGACTTTTAATTATGGGACACTTACCTGTCCATAGATCCCTAGCTGTCCTCATCCGGGCTAGTACTTCACTAGCCTTTTGGATTCCAGCCCCATCATCTTAACTTTGGACAGCTGGCTGTGCTGCTTGCGGCTTCACGGGTGGCTGTCCACTGCGCATGCACGAGCCACGCTGCGTTTTGTGAATGATCCCACAGTCTTTTGGGACCTGTGATGCCAAATGTGGCAGAGGAGGGGGGGGGGGGGGGGCTTCACCTAAACAATCTTTATTTTTTACATGCATGTAAAAATATGCATTTTTCACTATAAAATGACTTAAAACTATCAGAACAATATACTAGGGCTGTTACTGATCAAAAGTTTTGTGTTCGATTTAATTGTTTTTTTTAATCGATTAATCGACTAATTTCGATTAATTATAACGCAGATACAGATCCAACTACTTTTAGCTGATCTCCTTACAGGCTGATTCCCAGTGCAGCTACCAACCACTGGAAAAATGGATAGCAGGATACAAATAACACACAAAGGCAGCACTCGATGGGAATAGCATTAAAACTTTTATAGTCTTCAAGTAGGTAACAAAATAAATATTGCACTGGAGATAAAATCGATGTAGCTACATAAACTGTAAAAATGGTGCGAGTAATACCAAACGGTAGCAAAAGCAGTCATAAAAACATGTAGCCAAGTATGATACCGGTATAAAAATGTGTACAACGATACCACTGCTGAATCCAGATGAGGAGAGGTTAACATCAGTCCGTCGGCATGTAGATGTCCCGTTAAGGGAACTATCACAACTCCCAATGGATGGTTGTAGAATCCCAGGTTGATAGAGGGAAGTGTAACAGCCCTTGCGTGTGGCAGATAGTAAGGTCCCGCTGGCATGCATATATGAAGTCACAGCAAAGGAGCCCTTCAGATGGACACGGCAAGCCCCGCTAGTGTCTGTGACGTCACCGGATCTCCGACGGAACTCCCTGAAGGCCCGGAAGCCGGCGGAGAGGTGAGTATACCGATCAAAAGAATTTTGATCGATATAAAAAAAATTGATCGATCAAAAAAAATGTAAGATTAATAGATGATTAAATAGTTAATTTCCACAGCCCTACAATATATACATTTTCTGAAAGCAGGGGACCTGTAAAATAAAAACATGGCTGTTGCAATTTTTCTATGTTGCATAATATTTGTGCAACAGTTTGTTAAATGCATATTTTAGGGGAACATATAATACAATTCATTTTAGTGCAAACACACAATATAATATCTTTATTTTATTTTTTACTTTTTTGTAAAATGGGAAAGATGAGGTTGCATCACATAAATCGATATCACACATGTTAAGTGTCCTTGATATTAAGAAAAACTACAGTACAATAAAGCCTCCTTGGGCAACACTTGAGAAAAGCCTTTTACAGCTCATTAGTTTAGAGTTAACTGTAGGGCTGCAACTAACCATTATTTTCATAATCGATTAGTTGGCCGAATTAAGGTTAATAACCGATTTGCATTTTTTGTTGGTCAATTTGTTGTTGGGCAGATTAAAAAAACACAAATTGCAACAAAAATGCATTACATGCTTTTCTTCAGCTTCTCCGTTGAAGTACAGTATATTGAACCAAAAAAACTAAATAGCACCGTTTTGCGTTACAGAAAAAAAGTCCTTGCCCTTTCCAAATACGCAGCAGCTGAAAAAATCATGGATGTGAAACCATGTAAATGAACTGTAGAGTGTTTCTGCAGAAGTCACCGAGGTGTGACCCAGGCCTGAGATGTTAAGTAACATAATGGGGTTACAAAAACAAATATTAGTACAAAAAGAGCAAATAATCGCTACTGTAAGGGGTTAATTTTTACTGTGGGACAGTGAAAGTAATTGTTACAGTAGATTTGCTCTTTTTGTACTATAAAACTAGGCTCTCCAAACAATGGCACTCCAGTTGTTCAGGAACTACAATTCCCATCATGCCTAATTAGGTTTGTGAATGTAAGAGTTTCACAATGGCTCATGGGATGTGTAGTTCCGCAACAACTGAAGGGCCGTAGTTTGGAGATCCCTGCTATAAAGGGCTAATTTTAGTTTTTTTAAAACCCCATTATGTTACTGCCCGATTAATCAATTATGAAAATGGTAATCGATTAATTTCATAATCGATTAGTTGTCGAATAAATGGATTGGTTGTTTCCGCCCTAGTTAACTGTGAGTTCTAGTGCTAGGATTATTGCTCTGGCTCACATTCACAGCGATACTGTACATGTGTGATGCGCTTACATTTTTTTTACTTGTACGCAGCCTGGTCACATGTTCGCATTTGCAGGTGTGTGCAGGGCAGCAGAGGTTACATCAAAACAAAAATGTATGTGTGTTTATAAATATATTTTCTTACTTTTTATATTTAACTTAATTGCTACTCATGTGTGATGGCATTGGACTGGGGACAAGTACTCTTTTTTTGGAGATTTTGGGGGATTTAATAGACCCCAATGTTTCCCCTACCCTCCACAGCATACAACTGAGCAGAGATCTGCTCTGTTATATGCTTCTCTGGATGATGCATCCAGAGAATGATGGCTCTGAAACATAAAGTGACTAAATCATTGTTGATTCTAGTTTTTCATTCCAGGCAGAGAAGATCAAAGGCAAGTTCTTTGGTTTCCTCCCAACCTCCATGTTGAAGCCCACTGATGTGGTCCTAGGCTCCCAGTAAGATTGGGAGAGTCTGGGAACCAAGCGGGGTGGGGTGGGGACAGCACTGTGAAAGTGATCGGTGGCTATACAGCCACTAAATTACTGTACAGCTGTTAGTCGGCTGAAGAAAGGAAACAGAGCACAAGCTGATGGGTGCTATTGCAGTCAAAGTGAATAAATTGCAGAGGCCCTTGAAATCTATTATCAAGATAGTTTTAAGATTTAAAAAGTAAAAACTTAAATGTATTCAGTTTTTATAGAAAAAAAAAGTCCTACACAGAGACACGATTTCCAAACATTTCCTTCTACCATTTAAATACTGCTAAACTGCTTGTATGGATAGCCAAAAACTGCATGCTTTTTGGTGCATTTAGATTGCAGTTTAGACCAGTTATAAAGAATCTCAGTGGTGTTTCGCAATTCCTGCTTTTAGCCGACAAGATTCTTCAAGCTATGGTTTCGGTCCCATTGGCTTCTTTGTGCAGAAAAGCAGTTTGATGAGCACAAATGTCCAAGTAAATAAGCGTTAAGGGTTGTAGGATTTTTTTAAGCTTGGCGATTCGGGTGGACTTTGTGTCCTGTAAAGAAGAAAAAAAAGATGAGGAACACTCAAGCCTGGTACACACTAATGTTTTCTTTGGTTGAACGGAAACAAACTGACAATTCTGGTGGGAGTTACTGTACTTACGATACGACGTTGCAGTGTTCCGAGGGACTGTGTGTGCAGGACTTTAGACAAATTTGGACAACCTTGTTTATGATCAATTAGGAACACCAAATTGCCAATATATATAATTAATTTAATATACATTAAATAATATTATATAATTATATATTAAGATCTATATACAGTTAATTTATTTTGCAGACCTTATTATTGATTTGCAGAACATTAAAGTTACATGGTCAACACTTGGAGGATATATAGTTACATGGTCAACACTTATGCCGCGTACACACGATCATTTTTCGGCATGAAAAAAACGTTGTTTTTGAAAAACTTCATTTAAAAAATTTTAAATGACCGTGTGTGGGCTACACATCATTTTTCAGGTTCTGAAAAACGATAAAAAAATTCGAACATGCTGCATTTTTTTTATTTCGTTTTAAACTATGTAGTTTTTCGAGTTGTAAAACATGATCTTGTGTGGGCTAAAACGACGTTTTAAACCTGTGCATGCTCAGAAGCAAGTAATGAGATAGGAGCACTCGTTCTGGTAAAACTACCATTCATAATGGAGTAAGCACATTCATCACGCTATAACCGACAGAAAAGCGCGAATCGTCTTTTACCAACAAGGAATCGGCTAAAGCAGCCCAAAGGCGAATAGAACTTCCCCTTAAGAGTGCCGTTGTACGTGTTGTGCGTCACCGTGCTTTGTTCATCATTTTTTGAAAACGATGGTGTGTGGACAACGTCGTTTTTAATGATTAAGTTGGAAAAACGTTTTTTGGACATGCTGAAAAACGTTTTTTTTTTTTTTCATGCTGAAAAATTATCGTGTGTACATGGCATGAGAGGATATACTGGTTTAAACAAAATGCAGAAGCGTTATCCAGTGTGAACGTTTTAATAATGTCATGTGTCAAATCATATTCATTCAGCAAGTATAGAAATGTTAATGTTCATCTCAATATCTGTCTTTATGACTGACCTTATCTTCTGCAGGAGCAGTATATCTTCATTCATGATGCCATACTGGAGGCATGCTTATGTGGAGAGACTGCCATACCCGTCTGTGAGTTTAAAGCAGCATACTTTGACATGATAAGAATAGACTCACAGACCAATTCATCACATCTCAAAGATGAATTCCAGGTATTATCAGTATGTATTAGAGGCTTATCTATCTTTTGTCATATATGTAAGTTGCATGCCATTAGTTGATGCTCTGAATTTGTAATTCATGCATCTGTCTATGTATCTGGAAAAAAAAATGATGTTGTGTCAACATTTTAGGCACGTTCATTTTTCATTAAACACTCTCTCATTATATGGTATTACATTTTGTGATTTCAGATTGCATTTTTATTAAACATCTCATCTAAACTACAGAACAATAAAAATGTGTATGGTAGTATGAAACTTAACATTAGTATTACTATTGCATAGTCTTCTTTATGTTCACTTTTGCATGTTTGCATGAAACTGCACAACGTTTCCATTGTATAAACATTATACCAAAAACCACCCCATTGCTGACACAGAGCATGCTTATTGTGCTTATAAGTACCTATAGTATGCAGCTTCTGTTTTTGAAGGGTACTTACTGTTAAGAGTAATAGATCACAAAATTGCATTGCATACATCATCTTACAATATACATTATCCCCACAAAGGTGTGTCACAATACAAATACAAAGTTTAAAAATAGGAACATTTTCTTGTATTTGTGCATTTTTTGCTTTTCTTAAAACCGGCAGTACACTGTACTATACATATATAGATACACATAATCTACAGTACTGTGCAAATGTTTTAAGCACATGTAAAGAAATGCTGTAAAGTATGAATACTTTAAAAATTATATACATTTCAATTGTTTATCAATTTACAAAATGCAAAGTGAGTGAACAGAAGAAAAACCTACATTTGGCTTCAAACCAGCATTGGTTCTTTGACTTGCACAGTCTGTACACTTACCCAATATCTGAGATTTTGTACGATTGGAGTCAGTTGAATAATTAACCATTTATACCAATCAGATGCCAATGGTCAATTCCATATGTTGGTTGAAACAGAAATGGCTGTGTAGGAGGCTTACTGGGAGAGGAACAGCCAAACTCTGTTACTAAGGTGAGGTTGTGGAAGACCATTTCATGTCACACAATGGAAAAACTGAGCACAGCAACAAGACACAAGGTAGGTATACTGCATCAGCAAGGTCTCCCCAGGCAAAGATTTTGAAGCAGACTGGGGTTTCAGGATGTACTGTTTAAGCTCTTTTGAAGAAGCACAAAGAAACTGGCAACGTTGAGGACTGTAGACAAAATGGTCAGCCAAGGAATCTTAATGCAGCAGATGGACATCATGCTTACTTCCCTTCCACATCAGAAGATGCCCAGCAGTGCCATCAACACAGAACTGTCAGAAGCCAGTGGCACCCATCTGCTGTCTAGAGGAGTCTGGCCAGAAGTGGTCTTCATGGAATAATTATGGCCCAAAAGCCATGCCTGACATAAACAGATGCAGAAAATGGCAACAGGTGCTCTGGACTGATGAGTCAAAAGTAGACATATTGGCTGTAGCAGAAGGCATCTTGTTCACCAAAGAGCTGATGAGTGGTACAATAATGAGTGTCTGTCTGCAGGCAACAGTGAAGCATGGTACCTGCAAGTTTTGGGCTGCATTTTTGCAAATGGTAGTGGATTTTTGGACAGGATCGGTGGTGTCCTAAATGCTGACAAATTCAGGCAGATGTATATTCATCATGCCATACCATCAGGGAGGTATGTGTTGGACCCAAATGTATTCTGCAGCAGAACAATGATCCCAAACATAGCCAATGTCCATAAGAAACATCTTCAGCTTAAAGAACAATATGGAGTCCTGAAAGTGATGGTTTGGTCCCCACAGAGCCCTGGTTTCAACATCGAGTCTGTCTGGGATTACATGAAAAAACGGAAGGTTTGAGGCAACATACATCCACAGACAATCTGTGGTTAGTTCTCCAAGATGTTTGTAACAGCCTACCTGTCAATTTCCTTCAAAAACTGTGTAAGTGTACCTATAAGAATTGATGCTGGTTTGATGGCAAAGGGTGGTCACACCAAATTTTGATTTGCAAATTTTTACTGTTCATGTACTTTTCATTTTGTTAATTGATGAAAATAAACTATTAACACTTCTATTTCTTAAAACATTCTTAATTTACAAATAGCAAAAAAACAGGATGCGCTAGAACTTATTATTGACAGACAAACAAACTTAGTGTCCATGGATAGTAATCATAAACTACTGAACAAAAATAGTGTCCATAAGTGATAAAACAGAGGATTAGTGTCCAACTGATCCTATTTGGACCAGTAATAAATATATTAATGTATTTAAAAAAAACACCAGTGAGAAAATTGTGATGTTGACAATAAACGTGGTGACATTCAAAGAAGTGCTGATAGTAGATCCTCCACCATGCAGAAAGTACTAACTGCTTACCGGAACACCGGTGGTCTCTTAACAAAAAGAAGACCCCAGAAAGCATATATGTACCCAATGGAGGAAGGTGGTAGACCAGGTGAGTTATCGATCCCCTTCAGGTTGGAAACTCGGAACCTGTCCTTCATCTGTCCATTAATTTACAGCATTTTTTACAACTGCCTAAAACATTGGCACAGTAATGTATTTCTTCATGAAACTTATGTAGGATTATCTTTAGCATATAATGATGTGCATTCCAAATAAGGTATTGGATTGAACTGTTAGTCGGTTAAGTATTTAATGGAAAATCCTGATGTCTTAAGAATACACCAAATCCTAGAATAGTTGGCATTTACTTTCTGAATTTTGAAATGATGTTTTTCCTTATAGGGGCTAGTTCACTTTATTCACTTGGATGTATTTGGTCCATGAATGATGAGCAGTCACGTTGTGTTCATAAGCCACTTAAAGTAAAACTTTGAGAGAAATATGAGGCCTGTTATTGCTGACCAGCACCGAAAATGCTAGCTGCCTGGCTGTCATACTGACCCACCTCAGGGTTTAGGAGTCACTAGGATGCAGCTTAGAGAAGTCAGTCAAAACTCTTTTTCTGCATACTTGTTTTGGGTTAGAGATTTAAACCACCAGTTATAAGCTATGCCTGGCCATTAGTATTGTGGAATTGAAAGGTCAACAATGGCAGCTTCCTTGTTTATCTAGGAAAAGTTTCACGTAATGGTACACAATTTCTTCAATGTGTTTATTAGGAAAATGTGTGGAATTTTGCCTTTATCCCCAGACTTTGTTAAATGCTACTTAAAGGGGAACTGGAGATCATCTTTCTCTTCTGGGTTCTTGCAGTAGGCCCCCTGATAACCTACAAACACCATGGCACATCATCAGGGTGCTGGCTGGTAGTATTGGCAAGAGAAAGCTAGCCTCCTAAATGATGCACCACAGTACAAACCAGAGTGTCATTAGACACAAAAAAAAAAGCATAATAAGTGAAAATGCAGTTTGCTGTTTTTAAAGAGGAGGGGAGGTAGGGATGAAATAATGGTGGCTGGTGAGGATGAAGGTCCGCTTTAATTTGATGGGATGTATTAGTATTACATGTGTGTGTATATGAATATCTGTAAGGTTATCTGTGCAGCTTTTCACATTTGAAGCTTTCAGTATGCATTTTACATGCATATTGTCATCTTTACAGCTTTTCAATGAAAAAGTGGGCCAAAACACCTTTTCTTGTACCAACATTGCACAAACTAAAGAAATTCACACTTGTGCAATTTTCACTCATCCATTTTTGAAAATGCTAAACATCCTCCTTTTGGTGCAACTAATGCCCTGTACACACGATCGGACCTTTGTCGGACCAAATTCACATCGGAATTCCAACGGAATTTCATCGGAGGAAAAGAGAACATGTTCTCTATGTAAACTCCGATGGAATTCATCGGAGTTTCCTAAGGAATTACTCTGATGGGGCATACATACTGTCGGAATTTCCAGAAATTATGATCGTGTGTACGAGGCATTAGTGGGATTTTTGACCCCATCAACGTTAATGAATTTGCATCAAAAATTAATTAATTCAAAAAGTGATTTGTGATTATGGTAAAAAAATGGTGGAAGAGGGCGCTATTCTAAAAATAAGCCCTAAAGTGATAAACACAATAGAGAATGTGACTAGAGTGAATGTGACCAAAATAATAAATAAATACAAATCATAAATTAACAGCGCAATATATAAATGGAATATAAATTTGAATAAACTACCCAATTACGGCAGAAATGTGTAGTTGTGAATAAATTCAACAATCTGATTGGTATTGGATAAAGTCCATCAAAAAGTCCATATTAGGAAATGGGTTCAATATTGATTGAACTAACACTTTGTATAACAGGAATGGCTCCAGAAAAAATGTCAATAGATTCATGCAATTAATCCTCAGGTGTGTGTTGATAGCCTTCACCACTTAATTACAGCTTCACCCGAAGTGCTCTGAATACCAAATGCGCTTACCACAATGTTGGGACCTCTTTAGAAAAGTAGGTCATATGGGCTGGGTAGGATGAGTGCCTGCTCATTATGTGGCAAAGACTGGAACCATAACTTCAATGTTGTACCAATAGAAACTCAAAGAAAGCAAAAGGGGGAATCCCATAGTGTATTACCGTTTATTAAAACTACAAATTTAAAAAATACAGCCGAGTGGTCTCTTACTTGGAATGTGCCCGCCCGACACTGGGACTGCTTGCGTATCACTCTCTGCTGCACGATGGATGCAGCTATTTGTGATTACCCATGGGAGACTCGACAGGATTCACTGCCATTAGTTGTGGATGGAAAGCCTAACAGTGCCCTCAGCTATTCACATATGTTCTCATGTAATTTCTTATGCAGTGATTACCTCAGGATATCATCTGGAGGTAATTGCTGCATGAGCATGTGCAAACAGCCACAAATTGTTTTCAGTGGGGATTCCCGCTCCTAGCTAATCGCAGGGAACCCCCCGCTGGGTCTCCTTTGTGTAATCACAAACGGCCCCATTTGCAAGTGCAGATGGGGCCTCAGATGCATTTTTTTTTGTCATATTTAGAGTCCCTCCCCTAGACAGACGAGAGATATTGCTAGTCATTGGCCAAAACAAAAAATGCATGAAGCTTTAAAACGCATAAAAAATACATAAAATTAATTGAAAATAAACATGACAATTACAATGCAAGATTTGGATAAAAATTGCAGAAGTTATAATGAGCAGAAAGCCTGCAATCACATTTGTAAGTGACCAGCAGTCCCACATTGCTAAACAGCATCATTGTGTTATATACAGCATAACCGTTACATCATATGCATTAAAAGTATTGTTTGGGGACTGCTTCTTGTTTTGCTTACAGCCTAGAAGCTTTTCTTGGATCCCTGACTATAAAAAAAAATTGTATTTGTATCCAGAGTAATCAAAACTTTCCACAGTTACTGAATTGTTCATCACAATACAAATATGCTCTTTTTTTATTATTGTACTCCTTTAAAAAATAGATTTCTATTTCCTTTTAAGAATATATGTTGCATGTGCATATTTTCAATGACAATCTTTGAAATAGTTTGACTTAGCATTAGCTATAGCATGAAGCAGAAACCCTGTCTTAATGATCACTGGGGTGGTACTGTGCCTCTAATGATTTTTTCTCCTACAGACTCTGAATTCTGTGACCCCGCGACTACAAGCCGAGGACTGTAGCATAGCCTGCTTGCCCAGGAACCATGACAAGAACCGCTTCATGGACCTGCTGCCTCCTGACAGATGTCTGCCTTTCTTAATTACCATAGATGGGGAGAGCAGCAATTACATCAATGCAGCGCTGGTGGATGTAAGGAGACCCCCCTCTCTGTTTGATGTGTGTAGAGGACAGGAGTCGTAGCTTATCCAGCATGATTGATGAAATAGCACTGCAAACTATGCCAAAACAAATAGGACATTAATGGGCAGTAATTAAAGCCCTGTTGTCATTCACTAAGATTGGAGTCTCATGAAATACTGGCAAGTTGTTTGTCATTTTCAGAGTTCACCTCTTGTGGGAATGATTGTTTCACATGGCCCATTTATTTCCACTCTAGCTGTTAGCACAAAGCCTGAAAGCATTCAAGGTTAAAGAGACACAGGCTGAGGATCTGACTGCAGCTCCGAGGCCACTGTGCTCTGTGAGAAGTTACAAAAGTGTTCACATCTTCCCAGATGTCATTTAGCTCTAATGCGTGCTCCTCACTTTCTTATGTTTAATGTTGTGAGATTTCCCATTCACATCTGCTTGTTTCTCTGGCCAAATATCACTTAAAGGGAGCTGACTGCATGGCACAAGCTGTTCTATTAGGACTGGTTGTATGATAAAGCCAAGAGTACTTGGAGAATGTGTAATTAGACCAAACAAATTGGGAAGTATATTTTTAATTTCAGTTTTTTTTACACGCATGCATGAACACCTAAAATGTATTTTTAAATGTATTTTACAGAGAGATGAAATTGTTATCTTCCATGGCTGCATATATCCTTGTTTATATATCGCAAGAACCGCAATACCACGCGTTCCATGTTATTTGCTAAATTCCCACTAAGCAATTTCTCAGGCTGAATAATTAATGGATACATTAAATTGCAAATGGAGATTGTAATGAACTACATTAGGCTGAACATTTTCTGTTGCATTTTGAACAGGCATTGCGATTTGTTTCATTAAGTGTAATTGGTTAAGTGTTATGCAGGAGAATGAAAGGCAATCAAATGTAAATATGCCTTGGTCTGTGTTTATGGTGCTGGGTTTCAAATATCTTGGCTTTAACCTAAAATATCCATCTTATCTTATGGTTTGTGCTTTATTTATAACAGCTCAGTCTTGCTTATATTGTGTTTGTAGTTGTGAGTAATCCTGGGAAGGAATAGGTCTCTCCCTCTGCCCAGCTTCCATTTATCCTGCTAAAACAAGCATTTTACTTATTTCAGAAATATAGCTGAAAGCATGTTTAAGCACCTATCTAGCTTGTTGTTCTTTGAAAAGCACACATTCTATATCATTTTATAGCAAACCTGTAGAGTGAATCAAAAATTGTAACCAAAAAGCAGTACTAGGTAGCTAACAGGATAAACTGTTGGCACATATCCTTTTTCTTACCATTTCTCCAGTACCCTTTATAGACCCATTGCAGTGTAGTGTATCTGCTCCAAACAACAGAGATTAGACATGCTTGTGACCCCATTTTGTGTTGCAATGCCTGGTATCTGAATGACCTTTTAGCCGGACATTGTCATGGTGGAGGCTTGCCTGTGATACCAACCATCTGTCTATAGACCAACCATCATAACTTTGCTTCTGGAGCAACAATGCTATGATAAGTGATAAGCCTGTGCTGTAACCTGGTACTGCTAATATTTTTACATATATTTTTTTCCCCTCTTGCTACACTTCAAAGATATAGACACATGAAAGTTTATTGTACTTGGATTCATAAAACCTGTTTCTGATTGATTGCTGTGAGATACTGGAGTTTACACATCACTGCTTTTTTGCATTGTTTTACTTAACGCAGACCTATTATGAAATTACATTGCCTTGTCCTAACTATGGTGCTTACCTAAATTCACAAATTGTAAATGAGCTACAGATGTACTTTCCCGGGAAAAAATAAATGATGCCCTGTGCTGTCTTTATGGCTGGTCACACAATCAAATGCTGGAGTACTGGTCATCTAAAAACACTTATGTTATGACTTTCAGGCATAGCCAGCCAATTGGCATTGTTGCCAAAACTATGATTCTCCTATTCCATAGAGGTCACACATCTACTAAACCAGATTTTTTTTTTCCATTTATGAACGTTAAAGTAGTAGTCAGGGTTGTAATAAACCTGTTCTGCTTTATAACCAACTGCAGGCCAAAAATGCAAAAGAGGTGTGAAAAATCGAACGTAGGTTGTCCTCTTAGGTTTGTGGTCATCCTAGCCAGCTTTTGTTGGCAACCTACCACCAACCATTTGGATTGTCTTATAGTTTTTATAAAACTATTGGTGGTAGGTTTTACTTGGACTGTGGTAATTTTTGCAGTTGAAAGTGGTCAAATTGCCTAGTTTGCAGACAGCATTAGAATTACAGCAAGAAAACAAAAAAGTGAGACATACCGGTACTTTAATTTTTTTTTATCTTTTGCAGAGTTACAGACAGCCAGCTGCCTTCATCGTCACCCAGCATCCCCTGCCAAACACTGTAAAAGATTTTTGGAGATTAGTATATGACTACGGATGTTCTTCATTAGTGATGCTCAGTGAAGTGGATTTGACACAGGTCAGTTTGTCTTTAACTTATATGTAACTAATTGGGAACTAATTGCTCTTAAGACATGTTTTTCTCACAAAGTTTGATCTCTTGGCACAGGGATGTCCACAGTATTGGCCTGAAGAAGGCATGTTGCGGTATGGTCCAATCCAGGTGGAGTGCATGTCCTGTTCAATGGACTGTGATGTAATCAGCAGAATCTTCAGGATATGCAATCTGACACGGGTACATACAAATTTTAAGATTTTTATTTTGTTATGGTATTATTTGAAGTGTGCCACAAAATCTTCCCTCAAAGTGAAAGTCTTTAGCCACCTATTGTATGTTTAAGGCACTTTGAAAGGCATTTTAGTTTAATTTAAGGTTTCAGATACTGGTAGATTTGAAATAAGGGCACTTCTGCTGTGGGCTTTTGTTTGAGTGCTTCCATACTGTAAACTCAACAAAATAATCTAACAGTCCCTAATTATATAGCCTGTTTGAACAAAAATTTTAGACCTAAAGTTTATAGAAAAACGTACATTAAAGGGACACTAATCCTGGTCTTCTGGGGTCCTTCGGCGGCTGTCTCAGCTCATCCCCGCAAGAACTAACCCCCTTCATGGGAGCTCTCTCCCATGCGGGTTAGTTATTGCAGGCGAGCTCCTGTGATACAGCCGGTGGCGATAGCCATAGACTGTACCACTCGGCTCCACCCCCCGGCGCGCCGCATCATTGAATGTGATTGACAGCAGTGCGAGCCAATGTCTGCTCTGCTATCAATCCATCCAATCAACGGCCAGACTGAGTGGAGAAGAGGATGTCAGGGGCAGGAGGTGAACAGGGCTCAGGTAAGTAAAACGGGGAGCTGGGGGGGCTGTCATTGCCAGGTTTTTTTCACCTTAATGCATAGGATGCATTAACCACTTAAGACCCAGACCAAAATGCAGGTAAAGGACCTTGCCCCTTTTTTGCGATTCGGCACTGCGTCGTTTTAACTGACAATTGCGTGGTCGTGCGACGTGGCTCCCAAACAAAATTGGCGTCCTTTTTTCCCCACAAATGGAGCTTTCTTTTGGTGGTATTTGATCACCTCATCGGTTTTTATTTTTTGCACTATAAACAAAAATAGAGCGACAATTTAAAAAAAAATGCAATATTTTTTACTTTTTGCTATAATAAATATCCCCCAAAAATATATAAAAAAACGTATTTTTTCCTCAGTTTAGGCCGATACGTATTCTATTACATATTTTTGGTAAAAAAAATCGCAATAAGCGTTTATCGGTTGGTTTTCGCAAAATGTATAGCGTTTACAAAATAAGGGATAGTTTTATTGCATTTTTATAAATTATTTTTTTTTTACTACTAATAGCGGCGATCAGCGATTTTTTTCGTGACTACGACATTATGGCGGACACTTCGGACAATTTTGACACATTTTTGGGACAATTGTAATTTTCACAGCAAAAAATGCATTTAAATTGCATTGTTTACTGTGGAAATGACAGTTGCAGTTTGGGAGTTAACCACAGGGGGCGCTGTGACTTTGAGTGTTCCCTGTGTGTGTGTTTACAACTGTAGGGGGGTGTGGCTGTAGGTGTGACGTCATCGATCGCGTCCCCCTATAACAGGGATGACGCAATCGATGCTGCAGCCACAGAGAAGCACGGGGAAGCCGTGTTTTTCACACGTCTCTCCCCATTCTTCAGCTCCAGGGACGGATCGCCCCACTGCAGCGGCGATCGGGTCCACGAGTCCCGCGGTCCCGGAGCTTCGGACCGGTCACGGGAGCGCGACGCGGGCGTGCGCCCGTGACCCACGGCTGGGTACTAAAACCAACGTATATATACGTTGATGTGCCCAGCCGTGCCATTCTGCCGACGTATATGTGCAGTAGGCGGTCCTTAAGTGGTTAAGGTGAAAAACGTTGAACCTTTACAACCCCTTTAAGTTGCATGATAAGCCATTATATATGTCTCCAGACCCAAAATTGTAATCTCTAGTGGAACTAAACACTCATTAACCATTTGTAATCCTTCTGCTAGCGTTATCGTGCCCATTTTTTTTCTTTCATCTGGAGGAGGGCCTTTCTCAATGAACTACACCCTCATGCTAGCATGCCTGTTTTAAGGGCAGATAAATTACTGGAAGTAAATGCTACATGACTTCTCCACCCTTACTAGAAATGGCCATGGCTAGAAATGTTAAGAAGTGACTTCTCAACAAAATCAAGCATGGAGACACGTATGCTTCGAATAATAAAAATGAATTAAATCCAAAAAAAGTTTGGCGTTTTTAAAGTCTAAATAAAAAACAGAATGCAATGATTTTTAAATCTCATACACTCATATACTTATATACTTGTATACTTAAGACATAGAATGTCTAAAGGTCTTTTTAAAATTGATGGCAGCAACACTTCTCAAAAAAAGTTGGGACAGGGCCATGTTTACCAGAGTGTAGCAATCCCTCTTCTTTTAACAACACTCTGGAAACTGAGACAGGTTGCTGTAATTTTTGGGAGAGAATGTTGTCCCATTGTTACCTGATTTAGGATTCTAACTGCTCAACAGCATGGGTCTTCATTGTTGTATTCTTTGTTTGCACCAATAGTTCAATCAGTGAAAGGTCTTGACTGCAGGAAGGCCAGTTAAGCACCTGGGACTCTTCTACTACAAAGCCATGCTGTTGTCATAGATGCAGTATATGGTTGCTGTAATATTGTCCCATTGTTACTGGTGAACAGCATATGTTGTATTCTTTGTTTGCAAAGTTTTCTCCACCTCCAATACAAAGCATCAGATGCAGTATATGGTTTAATATTGTTCTGGTGAAATATGCAAAGTCTCCACCTCCAATACCATCAGAGATGGAGGCTTTTGAACTGAGCACTGATAACAAGCCATGGTTGGCAAAAAGAATATAACATTTAGATTTGTCCGACCACTGAACAGTTTTCCACTTCTACTGGGTCATGTTCAGATACGGCTTCTTCTTTGCATAATAGAGCTTTATCTTCCATTTTTGGATTGCACAGTGAACTGTATTCACTGACAGTGATTATTGGTAGTAGTCTTGAGCCCATGTAGAGGGTCCATTACAGAATCATGCCTGTTTTTAATGCAGTGCTATTTGAGGACCCGAAGCTCATGGACATCCCATGTTGTGTTGACGCCTTTCCCCTTTCGGCACAGTGATTTCTCTAGATTCTCAATCTTTTGATGACAATGCGTACTCTAGATCAGGGGTCTCCAAAATTTTCAAACAAAGGGCCAGTGTATTGTCCTTCAGACTTTAGGAGGGCCGGATTGTGGCCAGCAGGGGCAGAAAATGTCAGCATCAGTGAGAAGAAATATGGCCTCAGGATTGGTGGTCAATAGGAGGAGTAGTGTCCCTATTAGTAGGAGGAATAGTATCCCATAATTGGTATCAGTGGAAAAAAGAGTGCCCCATTGTTGGTGTTAGTGGGAGGAAAAGTGCCCCACATCAGTGGAAGGAATAGTTCCCCAAGGGCAGGATAGAAGCTAGTAAATGGCCACATTTGGCCCTCGGGCCACAGTTTGGAGACCCCTGCTCTAGATGATATATAAAGTCTGCAGTTTTACACTGAGGAACATTACTCTCATATTGTTGGACGATTTTTTGATGCAGCTTTTCACAGATTGGTGAACCTCTGGCCATCTTTACTGAGGCACTCTGACTCTTTACCACTTAAGGACCGCCGCATGTACATTTACTTCGGCAGAATGGCACCGACAGGCACATCAATGTATATATACGTTGGTGCCTTGAGGGGGTTCGGGGGTCCGTGCGGCTGTAGGAGCGATCCGACAAGAGGGGGCGTCTATTCGATTTTGTCCACCCCCTCACGATCGCTCCCAGCCAATGCGCGCGCGCGCCCGCCCGCCCTGTCACTTCCTCCTCCTGTGTAAACACAGGAAGGAGGAAGCAATGTGATCTTTTTTCAACCACCACTGAGGAGAGATCACATCACAAGTAAGTCTGCACTAACACTACACTGCACTAACACTACACATAGTCACATTTAACCCCCCCGATCGCCCCCCCCTCCCCCCTGTCACAGTGTCACTGAATGCAGTAATCATACATGTCTGATTACTGTATTTAGTGTCAGTGTGACAGGCAGTGTGACAGTCAGTGTTAGGTCCTGGGTAGCCCCCGTACCCCCCCTAATAAAGTTTTAACCCCTTGATCACCGCCCTAGTTAACCCTTTCACTCCCTATTGCCAGCATCACTAAGCGATAATTTTTCTGATCGCTGTATTAGTGTCGCTGTTCCCGCTAGGTAGCTAATTTTTTTTTTTTATTGCAATTTTTTTTTACTAAAGACATGTGGCTAAATAAATTTTGGCCTAAATGTTTGACTAAAATTTAGTTTATTGAATTTTCTTATAACAAAAAGTAAAAAATATTGATTTTTTTTCAAAAATGTCGCTCTATTTTTGTATATAGCGCAAAAAATAAAAATCGCAGAGGCGATCAAATACCACCAAAAGAAAGCTCTATTTGTGGGAAGAAAAGGACGCAAATTTTGTTTGGGAGCCACGTCGCACGACCGCGCAATTGTCTGTTAAAGCGACGCAGTGCCGAATCGCAAAAACCCCTTGGGTCATTTGGCAGCATATTGGTCCGGGTCTTAAGTGGTTAAGATGCCTTTTTTTCTACCCATTCATGTTACTGACCTGCAAGTTAACCCAATTAGTTGTAAAATGTTCTTTCCGGTCTTCCTTGTTGGTACCACTTACTTTGCCAGCTTTTTGTTGCCCTGTCCTAACTTTTTTGAGATGTGTTGCTGCCATCAAATTGAAAATTGTCCTATTTTTTTAAATGGTACATTTTCTCAGTTTAATCTATTTTTCTACTGTGAATAAAATATGGGTTTGCGTTTTTGCAAATTATTGCATTCTGTTTTTATGTAGGTTTTAAATAGCATTCCAACTTTTTTGAAAATGGGGATGTAGTAACAAAAAAAAAAACTCCACAATCTAGATCACAACCTGATTGGGGGTATGCACACTGTGACATACAAAGCCTGGCCTGGATCATTGTGGATAGGATAAGATATGGTTTCCTTGTATATTTACATTGGTTCCTGGCCTTTATTACACAATCTGTTGTTTTATCGGCTAAGAATTCGGGAGTTATTCACTTTATTGTTGGTAACTCCTGCTATTTTTTTTCTAATGTTTCTTAGTATGGGCAGTTTAAATATGGTGGTTTCCCTCATCCTGTAGACTTAGTCTCGGAAGTGTGAGGTAATTGCATTATGGATGACGCTTCCCTTCTCAATGTATACACCAAAAATGCACACAGCATGTTGCTGCACTCTTGCTGACTTCTACAGACACAACCACAGGAACATTGTCAGTGCCTGACTTATAGTCGCTCCTGTATGTGGACATGCATTCCTTACTAAATAACTATGAGCATCCCACTGAGGCTAGTGGATCACAGTCGCAGGGGAGCTGAGACAAATAGGCCAAAAATAGCATTAATTCTGCAGATGGCCTACAAGAAACTCAAACCACCGCTCATGTTTATAGCTGTTCCCATGTCCGAGAGTAATGGCATTGTTATGACACTGATCCCCTTATCTGACTCCAGTTACCTCTCAGGCACACAGACTGTGGCCTGCCTGACACAAGATGATTTCACTGCCGCTATGACTAAATTATTTGACTTCTAGAAAGAGTTTGTAGAACCTTTGGTTTCCATAGGCCATAAATGCTAAACCTCCTCTATTACCCCCTGGCCCTGTTCAGAAGAGTCAATGGTGGAATCTTCTGTACCTGAGGATATTATAAAGAAAAGTATTAAGGACACTGATTTTGTAATGGCCACCACTGTCTTGCCGCAGGAATCTTTAGCTCTCCTGCTATTCAGCCTAAAGTAACTTCCTGCTACTGCTCCTACTTTAAAACATTTTGTAGATCGTTTGGTCTTCACTCTAATTCCAATTGCTGGTCTACAGTGACTTGAATCCCAACCACCTAAGAACTTATGAATAGCTGTGTCAACTGTTGGTGCTATATAAATATTGTATAATAATAATGAACATCAGCTACACGGGTTTGCTAGTACACAAGCCTTGCTTCACTTTGGGCATAGTTGTATTCTGCTGTGCAGTGCAACGTGTCTTTTCAAAGACACACAGATGATAGTCCTGCTGCAATGGGTGTCCTCACCTCACACTTCTCCATTGCTTCTAGGGATGAATTCTCTGTATCCCTAGAAGGGATCAATGCTTGTAAGCTAGATCATGCAACCCTATTGTTATAAGGTCTTCATCAGAGTCTTCTATAGCTCTTGTGCATGAGGCTGAGTCCTACCCTGTGGTCAAAAGAACCCTTATCTTACCGTTGTCACTTTATTAACAGTTAATGGAGCAATATGCTTGCAAAGCCTCTAAGCAAGCTCCAGCACCATACATGGCAGAGTATAATTCTAACTCGACTGGTCCTCTACCCTTAAATATGCCAGAAGCCTGTATTACCATCTCTGATTCAGATTCAAAGTTCTCAGCCTCCTTCTGAGGAAATTATATATTTCCATATGACTCAGATTTACAAGGTGTTTCTAATCAAACTGATATTCTACATATGTTCTACCCTGCAGTTGGAGGATCAGTCCGCTGTTCCAGGCAGAGGGACTTTAGCGCTCTTATGGCTGCAAAGACCTTCCCAGTATACTCAATATTTAAAATTGAGGAAACAAAGTATATAGTTATGGGTCTCTCCTGAGAATGTGAAGGAACTTTTTATCTTTAAAAGGGAATTTATTACCAAGTCATACTGCAAGAGTGGAAAACTTAGAAAAATACCACGCCGTCTCTTTAAATAATGAACAGCAGCCAGCACAGCAAAAAAATTGCAAACAAAAGAAACAAAAGTACAGCGCTAATAAATAATTTCAGAATAAACTGAAATTGAAGAGTGATTAAGTGATATATATATATATATATAATTGGCATATGAGAAAAAAGCTTTGATCATAAAAACAATGTGTGTAATAGAACCCATGAAGAAAACTAACACATAATATGTAAATCAACAATGCAAAAAGTGAACGTGATGTTCACAGAAAAGTAAGAGATCAAACATGTGAATGAGTTCAAGTCCATAGATGGACGTCGAATGACGCCCAGTCAGGATAACTGAACCACCGCCCGACCGTCATTCTACTGTAGGCTGGGCGGAAAGTGGTTTAACACTCCTTCCTGTTTCTTGTCTGGTAAAATGCCTAGGCTGATGATGACATGCACAGCTCTCTCGCTCGCTCTCTTGAGAGTTTGCCAGGAAGAAAACCTGTAAGAAAGGCATAATGAGCTAATATGCATCACATACTGGCTCATTATGAAATGCTTACCTTAGAACAAAGCCCTCTAGCGACACCTGCACACCCCTGAGATGGCTGACCTCTTCTCCAGTGTTTCTTCCCGGGTTTGCAGGCCCTGGTACTATGAGTGGGCGGAGCCGTGATGTCACTTCCGCACATGCATGCAGGAGCTGCCAGTCACTGCTCAGGGCTCTGAAGAAACTACATGGGTGGCCTTCAGAGTGCATGTGCCAGTGATTTCACTAACAATGTATAGTAATTATCTCCTAAACGGTGCTTGTTTAGGAGATATTTAGGAGATATTTACACTACTTTTAGGTAAGCCTTATTATAGGCTTACCTATTGGTAAAATTCAGTAGTAGTTTACTTCCTCTTTAATGAACTGCAAGTGTGCTAGTGACTGCTTTTATAGTTCATTGATCTTCTTGCAGGAGCCTGGTATTGCACCTGTGATCTCCTGTGGGGAACAATGATAAATACTTTTTTTTTCTGTGGAAATCCCCCCCCCCCGAAAGTGAACTTGGGCTTTAAGAATTGGCAAGTTGCTTGTGTTCTGCAACAGATCAAAAAAGAAAAAAAACCTTGCGATGAGGGCAAATATTTCAGTTCTAATATGGAAGCTTCCCCCTTGGCTTTAATGTTGATACATTAGATCAGATTCATACATAGCTTTAATATTGATGAGCGCACAATTTAAACACTTTTTTTTTTATTATTATTATTTAAACAGCCTCAAGAAGGATATCTTATGGTGCAGCAGTTTCAGTACTTGGGATGGGCAGCTCACAGAGAAGTACCAAATTCCAAAAGATCTTTTCTGAAATTAATTCTGCAAGTTGAGAAATGGCAAGACGAGTGTGATGAAGGAGAAGGACGCACTATCATTCACTGTCTGTAAGTTATTGAGACATTGTGTACCATAGTGTCATCGTTATATCGTTATATAGTATTATATTATATGGTTTAAAGTTAGAAATTAGCGAATAAATGTTTTGGTTTAAAATTTTCTTCCTTTTTGTTTAGCTCTATTTTTCATGCTTTCATGAAGTCCATATTGGAAGTCCATATATAAACTGCATTTTCTGCAAGATTCATGCTTGCTGTTTATAATTACTACCTTTTGAATGCTTGTTATAAAAGATTTGCATTCCAATTCACCCAGTTAAAGTGCATGCACATTTGTTCTGTGCAAATGGGACAAAAAAATCCTGTTAGTTGGCTATTTTCTGTGCTGGATTTATTTTTTTTGGTCTAAAATTAAAAATATGCCATATTGGCAACTGGATTGTGCAAAGTATCAGTTATTTCCTAGCTAAATTACTGTGGTTTCTTATATTTATCTGGAGGCTTTTGCAGTGAAATCTCCCCAGTGGTATAGTTGCCCTCTTTACCACCTGGAGTCCTCAATCCTAATGCTGCAGGTCATGAGTCTTTTTTTCTGCTTTACTTCTAATGTCAAAAGTATTCAGGATGACTGAGATGTAAAACCCCCTTGTAATGGCTGCATCAGGTAAGCAGTTGTGTAATTTAGGTATAAAGAATACTGCCCATAGAGTCCTTCGGAGGTATGAAAAGTTAATGGATGAATAAGCTCTTTGGCCTCTAAATAACATATTATTCACAGTAAATCCTTTTTTATTTGTAGTCTTTATTTTTTTTCATTTTAACATCTCTTATATTTTTAGGAATGGTGGAGGAAGAAGTGGAGTGTTCTGTGCCATTAGTATTGTGTGTGAAATGATCAAGAGGCAAAATGTGGTGGATGTTTTCCATGCGGTAAAAACACTACGCAACAGCAAGCCAAATATGGTAGAGACTCCGGTAAGTGCGAGTATAATCATTGTCTTGTAAACTTCTACTGTGTTTAGATAAAAGCCACCTGTGACGTATTAATAGTATACACTACTGCGTTCCAATATTGTGAATTGGGCTTAGCTTCCATTAGATAAGCTGATACAACTTTTTCTATTCTGTTATTTCATCATGGCATTTTTTTTTTCCTTGTTGTTCAAGGAGTTTTCTTTGCCTGGGAAACAAGTTTTCAACATTGCAAGTGCAAGTACATTCCACCATTGAATCTGGTGGTAGCATTATTTTATTGCACACCATTAATCTGAACTTTAGGTTTAACCAGGGGTGTCCAAACTTCTTTCAAAGAGGGCCAGATTTGATGAAGTGAACATGCTTGAGGGCCGACCATTTTTGCCTGACATTTTTTAAACCATTAAAATTCGGTCGAAGTATGTTTGTCCAAGCACTAATACACTGTCCAACAAGAATTCTCCTGCCTTTGTGGCTGTGTGTGGTGAAGAGTTGAGCTTGGGCGTGTTATTTGTATCTATCTATATATCTATAGATGTATATCTATATAGATATATATCTTTTGTGGCCCCAGTGAATCCCCGAGCGCCGCTCAACACTAAGGATGAGCTCGGGAGTGTTATTTTACCTTATTTATCGGCGTATAATACGCACTTTAAGAGGGAAGTTTCAGGGGAAAAAAAAAACTATTTTAAATTAAGAACTGTGAAGCAAAAAAGGGTCAGTGCCCATGAATGCGGCCTCCCCATTGCCATGAATGCGGCCTCCCCATTGCCATGAATGCGGCCTCCCCATTGCCATGAATGCGGCCTCCCCATTGCCATGAATGCGGCCTCCCCATTGCCATGAATGCGGCCTCCCCATTGCCATGAATGCGGCCTCCCCATTGCCATGAATGCGGCCTCCCCATTGCCATGAATGCGGCCTCCCCATTGCCATGAATGCGGCCTCCCCATTGCCATGAATGCGGCCTCCCCATTGCCATGAATGCAGCCTCCCCATTGCCATGAATGCAGCCTCCCCATTGCCATGAATGCAGCCTCCCCATTGCCATGAATGCAGCCTCCCCATTGCCATGAATGCAGCCTCGGAGGGGACGGAATCAGCGCTAACAGATTACATGCAGGAGAATATCCTGTTTTCTCGGCGGCCTCTTTAACCACTTAAGGACCGCCGCATGTACATTTACGTCGGCAGAATGGCACCGTCAGGCACATATACGTTGGTGCCTTGGGGGGGATCGGGGGTCCGATCGGACCCCCCCCCCCCCCCCCCCCCGTACATGCGGCGGTCCGCGCGGCTGCAGGAGCGATCCGACAAGTGGGGGCGGCTATCCGTTTTCATCCGCCCCCTCCGGATCGCTCCCAGCCAATGCGCGCGCCCGCCTGACCTGTCACTTCCTCCTCCTGTGTAAACACAGGAAGGAGGAAGCGACGTGATCTCTCCCTCGGCGTTTGTTTCAAGCGCCGCTGAGGAGAGATCACAACACAACAAATAAGTCCTGCACCAACACTACACTACACACACACAAAATCACATTTAACCCCCGCGATCGCCCCCCCCCCCCTCCCCCCTGTCACAGTGTCACTGAATGCAGTAATCATACATGTATGATTACTGTATTTAGTATCAGTGTGACAGACAGTGTGACAGTCAGTCAGTGTTAGTGTCAGGGTAGCCCCCCCACCCCCCCCCCCAATAAAGTTTTAACCCCTTGATCACTGCCCTAGTTAACCCTTTCACTCCCTATTGCCAGCATCACTAAGCGATCATTTTTCTGATCGCTGTATTAGTGTCGCTGTTCCCGCTAGGTAGCTAATTTTTTTTTAATGCGATTTTTTTTTTACTAAAGACATGCGGCTAAATAAATTTTGGCCTAAATGTTTGACTAAAATTTAGTTTATTGGTTTTTTATTATAACAAAAAGTAAAAAATATTGATTTTTTTCCAAAAATGTCGCTCTATTTTTGTATATAGCACAAAAAATAAAAATCGCAGAGGCGATCAAATACCACCAAAAGAAAGCTCTATTTGTGGGAAAAAAAGGACGCAAATTTTGTTTGGGAGCCACGTCGCACGACCGCGCAATTGTCTGTTAAAGCGACGCAGTGCCGAATCGCAAAAACCCCTTGGGTCATTTGCCAGCGTATTGGTCCGGGTCTTAAGTGGTTAATACCAAGTCCTGCCTTCTATGATAGACAGAACAGTTGTCCAAAGGCAGCCCAGGAGACAGAACTTCCTAGTACAGATGCTGCTGCGTAAGCACTTGTTATGCCCCCTCCGTGTCCCCTCTGAGGTAGCGCCAATAAATACAGTATATATCTTTAGTAGCCCAGGGGCCGCAAAAGATGTATATATCCAAATTACCAGGGGTGCCACATTAAACCGGAACAAGGGCCGCATTCGGCCCGTCGGCCGGACTTTGGACATGCCTGGGTTAAACAGTGTAGTCAACACTACACTGAACATTCCATCACCTATTAACTTTATAGATTCAGTGGTGTAATTGAATGTTTTCTACCATGTACAACTATTCTGTCCGACAGTGGAAATTTTTTTAAAGTATGGAGAATGTGAGAACAGTAACCAGGTTTGACCAGAAGTTTACCATGTTTGATGGTAATTCTTTTAGAGCAGGCCTTGTTGCAGATCTTGGATGTCTAAAGGTACAGTAGGTGACCGCGATATTGTGTCAATCTCGCTCCCTTTCTCAGCGAGTTTGACCACCTACAAGCCCCATCGCAGGAGCCAGCGCCGAGCCTGCTTGCCGCGATGGGGACATTGCCGTCATAGAAGCGACGGGGATCCGACTTGGATTCCCGCCAATTCTACACGCAGCGTTTGGTATGAATCCTAAGGGGGAACTCCCCGCCAAATTTTAAATAAAAATCCGACATGGGTTCCCCCCCCCAGGAGCATACCAGGCCCTTAGGTCTGGTATGGGTTGTAAGGAGACCGATGCTGTCGTGCTAAAAACATTCTCGGCGGCAGGTACTGTAGTATACAAGCACAGTGTTGGTTTATTACAGAATACCTCAAATTTACAACATTGGGCTAGACAATATCAATAGCTAATCTGTTTTGGGGTATGTTGTAGCTGATAAAATATTTACAGGGAGGGATTTTTTTTGTAACTAGAGCAATAGAACTGATCTGTATTCTGGAAATGCAGCCAACAAAATATCTAGAACAGGTATTTGAATTGTTTCTAAATTAATTCTTCATTTTACCTTTTATCTTGGTAAAAAATACACTCAAATGCCTTTTACATTACAGTACAACAATTCATCCATATTTAACACTGCTCATCAATTCATGGTAATGTACTGTTTGCACAAAATGTGGTGTCCCCTAGGATCTTCAGCATATCACTTTTGCTGAGGAAATAAGGAAACCAAGGCAAATTATGGAAATGCTGCAAAGCAAACATTCCTCAAATGAGCGGTGCAGTTAATGAGAAATAATGTTTGTTTGGATAATTGCTTTCTAATTATTATTTTTATAGAGGATGTTAATATGATTATATATACTGTGTATTTAAAATGGAACATGTGTTCTTTCTAAAAATTCTAAATGGTGGTCAATCTATAATTGCATATTGCTAGTGTACATTTAACTCTGTAGTCTTACTTTGATCGCTGCTAGAAGAAACTAGAGTCAGTTCATCAATAGGTGAATTTGGAAGAAGGCTAGCCCTTTTTTTTTCACTTTGTATAGCATGTGAAAGACTTAAAACATATGTAAATGAGCAGTCTATGGCCACATTTGGGTACATGAGGGGAATCTCTCCTCGTTCTGTCTGATCGGTGCCAGATAAGAAAAAAATGAAAGGAATAAAAATACTTTGTATACAAGGTAATCCTAGCAGAGAGTGCAACAGGTTGCGTGCCTAGTGATGGAATCCATCCCTGGTATTATCCTGTCATTGCCACTCCAAAGTGCTTTCCAGCATGGCACTGTAGCTGCCTGTCATTGCTTATCATGGTGGTGTGCTACAGATATTTCGGTAGTTAATAGACTATGCTAGGAATTCTGCAACATTGTGCAATTATTTGTTTCTTGTATCATGAAATTCACTATTGTATAGTGATCTAAACTGATATTAAGTTAACTGAACTCAGAAACAATTAGGTTATGTTCTTAAACTAAATTCATGTTTTAATATGCATTAACACATGAATATTTTGAGGCATTATGTGCATTAAGAGACCTCAATGCGTTCACTTATGCAGGTCAACATACCAAGAATGTAGAAAAAGGGGAGGGTTAGGGCAAGAAGGATAGTGGCTGAAGCTAACCTTGGGGTCATGCCCACCCAGAAAAGGGAAGTGTGGACTATATCGGTACAGATGGAAATATTTAAGAATGGTTGAGTTAAAAAAATGTATTACATAAATAAATAATACAGAACAATCATACAAATAGAGGATTTGGCAAAGTATCTACTAGTTTTGCGGGTGTACCGCTTCTTCAGGAGAGCCAATCTATAAAATACATAACAATGTAAAAACATGTAATATACAATTCAGCAGAACAGAATAAAAATTAGATAAACAAAGTTAGTAGTAGCTTACCCTAGTGGGCGGCACACCTTCACATATGGGTTTAACCCCCATTGGGTAAGCTACTACTAACTTTGTTTATCTAATTTTTATTCTGTTCTGCTGAATTGTATATTACATGTTTTTACATTGTTATGTATTTTATAGATTGGCTCTCCTGAAGAAGCGGTACACCCGCGAAACTAGTAGAGACTTTGCCAAATCCTCTATTTGTATGATTGTTCTGTATTATTTATTTATGTAATACATTTTTTTAACTCAACCATTCTTAAATATTTCCATCTGTACCGATATTGTCCACACTTCCCTTTTCTGGGTGGGCATGACCCCAAGGTTAGCTTCAGCCACTATCCTTCTTGCCCTAACCCTCCCCTTTTTCAATATAACCCGGATGATGGTACGTTTTTATCCACATTATTCTTATGTTACCTGAGGCTATACTCCCCCTTTTTTTTTATACCAAGAATGTAGTATACAAACAATATTTTCTAGGGTAGCACAATAGTGTGTGTTGGCATCAAAAAAGTCTATCGTCAGAAGAACATAACGCTTGTTAAACCATCCAGGGGATCCTGTGCACATAGCACTTGTCCCTTTCTATATCCATGCAGGGGTTTCCAAACTGGTGTCCAATAGCAAGCTCTGCCCACCCACCTAGCTATCCAACAACACAGATCAACTGAGAGAGGTTCCTGAGTGGCTGCTTAGGAGGGAAAGAGGAATGCACTCTTTCTACAGTGAGGGAAATAGTATTTGATACCCTGCTGATTTTGTACATTTGCCCACTGACAAAGAAATGATCAGTCTATAATTGTAATGGTAGGTTTATTTTAACAGTGAGAGACTGAATAACAACAAAAGAAAAACAGAAAAATGCATTTTAACCACTTGCTTACTGGGCACATAAACCCCCTTCGTTCCCAGGCGAAATTTCAGCTTCCGGCACTGCGTCGCTTTAACTGACATTTGCGCGGTCGTGCGACGTGGCTCCCAAACAAAATTGACGTCCTTTTTTCCCCACAAATAGAGCTTTATTTTGGTGGTATTTGATCACCTCTGCGGTTTTAATTTTTTGCGCTATAAACAAAAAAAGAGCGACAATTTAAAAAATATATATATTTTGTACTTGTTGCTATAATAAATATTCCAATTAAAAAAAAAAAACAAAAAAAAATTCTCAGTTAAGACTGATACGTATTTCTCGACGTATTTTTGTAAAACAAAAAAAAAATCGCAATAAGCGACTGGTTTGCGCAAAAGTTATAGTGCCTACAAAATGGGGAACAGAATTATGATTTTTTTTTATTATTTTGTTTACTAGTAATGGCAGGGATCTGCGATTTTTATTGGGACTGCGATATTGCGGCGGACATATCGGACACTTTTGACACAAATTTGGGACCATTCACATTTATACAGCAATCGGTGCTATAAAAATGCACTAATTACTGTATAAATGTGACTGGCAGGGAAGGGGTTAACACTAGGGGCTGAGGAAGGGGTTAAATGTGTATCCTGGGTGTGTTCTAACTGTGTGGGGGGAGGGGGGTGACTGGGGGAGGTAACCGATGCTGTGTCTCTATGTACAAGGGACACAGATCGGTCTCCTCTCCTCTGACAGCACGTGGAGCTTTGTGTTTACACACAGATCTCCACGTCCCTGCTGTCATCTGCTTGTGTTCCCACCGATCGCATGTACCCGACGGACATCGCGGCCGCCAGGTACATGCATCGGCTCTTGAGCGATGCGGCGGGACAGTGTTTACCCGCGGCGCGCCACCCAGTGGCGCCCGCTGGTAATGCACTTTAAATCACATGCAAAGAAGTCAACTTGGCACTTGAGAGCCGCGCTGTTGACGTCTTTTGTCAATAGCGCGGGTCTCAAGTGGTTAAAAAGTTATGAATTGATTTGCAATTTAAATAGTGAAATAAGTATTTGACCTCTTCACAAAACATGACTTGGTGGCAAAACCTGTGTTGGCAATCAGAGGTCAGATGTTTCTTGTAGTTGGCCAACAGATTTGTACACGTCTCAGGAGGGCTTTTGTCCCACTCTTTGCAGATCCTCTTCAAGTCATTAAGGTTTTGAGACTGACGTTTGGTAACTCGAACCTTCAGCTTCCTCCACATATTTTCCATGGGATTAAGGTCCTGAGACTGGCTAGGCCACTCCAGGACCTTAATGTTCTTCTGCTTGAGCCACTCCTTTGTTGCCCTGGCTGTGTGTTTTGGGTAATTTTCATGCTGGAATACCCACCAGGGAAGGAGTTTCTAAGATTTGCTGGCACATGGCCCCTGTCAATCATCTTTTTTGATTCGGTAAAGTTGTATTTTTCCTCTTGGCAGAAAAACACCCCCAAAGCATAATGTTTTCACCTCCATGTTTGATGGTGTTCCTGGAGTCATAGGCAGCATTCCTCCTCCTCCAAACACGGCGAATTCAGTTGATGCCAAAGAGCTCAAATTTCGTCTCGTCTGACCACAACACTTTCACCCAGTTATCCTGTGAATCATTCAGATGTTCATTAACAAACTTAAGGGGGACCTTGCGGGTACTGCAGGATTTCAATTCTTTGTGGCGTAATGTGGGTTACCAATTCTTTTATTGGTGACTATGGTTGCCAGTTGCCTTGAGATCATTGACAAGATTCCATGTAGTTTTGGGCTGATTCCTCATTGTTTTCATGATCATTGAAAATCCATGTCTTGAGATCTTGCATGGTGCCCGAAACCGAGGGAGATTGAGAATTGTTTCTTCCATTAGCGAATAATCGCACCAACTGTTGTTGGTCTTGTGGCCCATTCCAGCCTTGTGTAGGTCTACAATCTTGTCCCTGACATCTTTGGATGCAGCTCTTTGATCGTGGCCATGGTGGAGAGATTAGAATCTGCTTCTGTGGACAGGTGTATTTTAGACAGGTAACAAGCTGAGATTAGGAGCACTCCCTTTAAAAGAGTTTCCTAATCTCAGCTCGTTACCTGTTGAGAAGACACCTTAAATGTGTTTTTTTCTGGATATTTTTGACATTGTCTGTCGCTGTTAAAAATCTACCAATAAAATTATAGACTGATCATTTCTTTGGCAGTGGGCAAACGTACAAAATCAGGGGATCAAATTTTCCCTCACTGTAAGCTGCCAGTCACAACTCAGTGTGATGTTCAGGGAGTGGAGGGAGTGGAAACTGTCAGTTTGTTTTGTGAATGGGTGCAGCGCGAAAAAGGGCTTTAATTCACAAAAAACACAAGCTGACAATAGTACACATTTGCCCCCTACACTTATCTGAGACAGCCTAATATAGTGAGTACCTTGTGGTGTTTTCTCT
The DNA here is from genome assembly GCA_029574335.1 of Rana kukunoris. Lineage (NCBI taxonomy): Eukaryota > Metazoa > Chordata > Amphibia > Anura > Ranidae > Rana > Rana kukunoris. Next base: position 332,353,174 of record CM056052.1, on the reverse strand, counting down.
AGCTGCAGTCATTCACAACACAAGCTGACAGTTTCCACTCTCTCCCCTGTATAGCAGGCTCCACAGTAAACAAGAGAGAAGAAAAAGGGGAGACAGCACTGCAGAATGAAGTGGGGATGGGGCTCAGCCAAAAAAATAAAGATTTATTTTACTTTCTTTATCGTACATCACGGGACACAGAGCGCATAGCCATTACATATGGGTTATATGGGTACCTTCAGGTGTGGACACTGGTGTAATCAACTTCACAGGAAGTTCCTCCCTATATAACCCCCTCCCACTGAGAGTGCTTCAGTTTTTTCGCCAGTGTCTTAGGTGTTGGTCACGTCTAGCTGTCCCTCGGAGGTCTCGGGACCCAGGATAGCTAGCCGGATCCGTCCGAAGTGCTTCAAAGCCAAGGAGTACGGTACCCGGGCCCTACCTGCGTGGGGTGTTGCCTATAATGCCTCTCCTTGGAGGGCTGGATTCTGGGCTCCAGTGCCTTGGTCTCTCCCAGGACTAAACGCTACTGATGCCAGGATGCTATATAGGTCCAGGGGTGTGGGTTCCTTAACACAGGACCCCGGTCCCTGAAGGTCCGAGACAATACCCACGGAGATGGGGGAAGATTGGGCCTCTTGCAGTTTGCAATACCCTGCGGCGTGGAGCAGGTAAGAGGGAACCTGCGGGACTTGGTTCGACAGTAGGTATCCCCCTGGGGGTTCTGGGTTGGCTAATGGTATGCTTGTGCATCAGCCACTATCTCCACTATGTCTGTGTGGGCAGGATGGGATACTAATGTTTACCCAGATAACATGTAGATATATGTATACTTGTGTAAGATATATATTTGCTACTCACCCCAGGTCTGCATGTTAGCATTGATACTGCAACCCCACATGTTTTAAAGAGGAAATTGCTGGTGAAAACTCCTGTTTCTTAGGAAGCCCATGCATTGGGCCAGCTTCCTCTCTCTGTGCACTACAATAAGATTAGTGCTTACCTGGTGTCTGTTGGTGCTGCCTGGCGCTGGTCCATGTTTTTCCTCTGCTCTGCTTCCTCCATGTTGTTTTCAGCGTGGGGGGGTGCGCGCGCGTGTGCGCGCGTGCGCGAGCGTGCACGCCGCCTTTTATAGCGTCGGCGTGCGTTGGGGGGGCGGGCCAGCAGCGTCAGGGTCTGTTTTAAAAGTAAAACTTTTTCTCTGGCTGGACTTTCCCTCCTGGAGGCAGAGGAAGAAGGACACAGAGCGCGCAGCTGGGTCTTTTGGCCACAGTGACACCCAGTGGCGGTTTGTGGATCTTCAGGTCTAGGACTTAGTTCCACTATTGACCAAAAAAAAAAAAAAAAAAAAAGAGTTTTTTTGCTTAAAGGCACTCAGCCTTAGATCCAGCAGTATCTGAGTCAACCTTGGACTCCGGCTTACGGGCATTGGTGTTGCAATACTCACAGGTTTTCCTCAGTATTGCCACCTCCCAGGCGGGTAAAAAAAAAAAAAAAAAAATATATATATATACAAAATTTTTTCATTATTCCTCAGCCTGTTCTCATATTAATTACTCCTAGCTACAACAGTCAGGTGTTGGCTAGAGGGGTGACTCAAGGTTGTGCAATGGCTCCAAAGGCATCAGGACCAGCCAAGGCTGCAAAAGGTGCCAAGAAACAAAAGGGGTCTCCATCGGGGTCAGAGGATTTGGGCCAGGCTTCAACGGCCCCACCCTCACCAGTTAGACCACCGAGTAGCATAGTACAAGAGCCATTGGGGATGCTGGGGGCAGAGGCGGCCCCCGAGCCACCCATTCCCATTTACGTAACGGAAGAAATGCTAGCGACCACCCTGGGTGGGCTAGAGAAAAGGTTAACTGCTTTGTTTGCCCGCCCTTTGCCAAGCAGCAAACGGGCTAGATCCCCCTCACCTAGTTTGGTGTTTTCAGATGCGGAGGTCTCCTCTTCGGAGGAACGGGACCCACAAGGGGATCAAGCAGACCCAAGTCCCGAAGGTTCAGACATGGAGGGTTCCACTGTAGATGAATATTTTTTCGGCCTCTCAAGCGAAGAGCCTGTGGATCCAGTCTTTGACCGATATAGTTCGCACTGTTTTTAAACTTCCAGTGCCAGAACTAGTAGCCCCTGTGGTATCCTCATTGGGTTCTTTAAAGGCTCCATTAACTTGTGTGTCTTTTCCGATTCACCCCCTTCTGCGGAGCGTGATTTACCAGGATTGGGCTCGACCTGATAGGATCTTTATCCCTCCTAAGAGGTTCTCTATTCTCTATCCTATGGAAGAGGAATTTTTAAAGAAATGGGCACTCCCCACAGTGGACGCGGCCATTTCCTGCGTTAATAAATCCCTGACCTGTCTGGTTGAAAATGTCCAGATGTTCAAGGATCCGGTCGACAAAAAATTAGAGACCCTACTGAAGGCATTGGCGTTTGTCAGGCCTTAAAGGATCAGGCAAAACAGATATTAAAGGACATGCCGGCTCAGCAAACTCGTGAATTAGCAGATTTCCCTAGGGCTCTCTGCTTTGCAGTAGATGCTATTAAGGACTCCATCCAACAGGCATCCCGTTTATCTCTGCTGGTGGTTCACATGCGTCGTCTTTTGTGGCTAAAGAACTGGTCAGCAGAGGCACCCTGCAAAAAGCTTTTAGCAGGGTTTCCCTTTCATGGGGGAAGACTATTCGGTGAAGACCTAGATAAATATATCCAAACCATATCAAGTGGTAAAAGTTCTTCCTTACCGGTCAAGAAAAGACCGCGTGGGCCCGCGTTTAAACGACAGGCCTTTGCAGGCTCGGCCCCTTCGACTTCCCGTCAGTATCGACGGCCTCCCGGGCGTTCAGCAGTTAATAGCCGCCCACAGGGACAAGCCGCGGCAAACAAGAGGCCCTGGTCTCGCAAGCCGGCTAAACCAGTCATCAAGTCAGATTCATGAAGGGGCGCCCCCACTCTCTTGGGTGGGGGGAAGACTTCAGTTTTTCTCCGAAGTCTGGAAGGCCAGAATTCCCGACTCTTGGGTTCGGTCCGTGGTAGCCACAGGCTACAAACTAGAGTTTCGAGAAATCCCCCCCTCCTCATTTTCAGGGGTCAAGTCTTCCAAGCGACCCATTAAAGAGGGCCTCTCTGGTAAAGGCGTTGGATCGCCTCTTGCTCCAAGGAGTAATTGTAGAAGTACCAACCCAAGAATGGGGTCTGGGATTCTACTCCAACCTTTTTATAATACCAAAACCCAATGGCGACGTCAGGCCTATCCTAGACCTCAAACGCCTAAATCGCTTTCTAAAGATTCAGACCTTTCGTATGGATTCCATACGTTCAGTGACAGCCAGCCTGCATCAAGGCGACTTTCTAGCATCTATAGACATAAAGGATGCATATCTGCATGTGCCGATCTACCCAGCACATCACAAGTTTCTTCGTTTTATGATCAAAGTCATTTCCAGTTCGTAGCCCTCCCTTTCGGGTTGGCAACAGCTCCCCGGGTATTCACAAAGGTGTTAACCCCGGTGCTAGCCGTCCTAAGGACAGAAGGCATTTTGGTCCTGGCATAACTGGACGATCTCCTGGTTATCGACAGATCAGCTTCCAACCTCAATCATGCAGTAGTCCGCACAGTTCGGCATCTACAAGAATTCGGGTGGGTTGTGAACCAAGGAAAATCGAGGTTGCAACCCACAAGACAGTTGGAATATCTAGGCCTTCGGTTAGATACAGAATGCCAGAGGATATTTTTACCTCAAGAAAAGATCAGGTCATTGACTCAATGAATTCAAATAGTCCTAGGCAAAAAGAGGCCGACTATTCGCCTATGCATGCGACTGCTGGGAAAGATGGTAGCCGCCTTCTAAGCAGTGCCCTATGCCCAGATCCATACCAGAGTTCTCCAGGCAGCTATTCTCTCTGCTTGGAACAGGTCCATACAGGCATTAGACCGTCCATTAGGTCTTTCCCCAGGAGTCAGGCGCAGCCTGTACTGGTGGCTGGTCCCTCAAAAATTGTCAAAAGGGAAAACCTTTTGCCCCATCACGTGGAAAATAGTAACCACAGATGCCAGCCTAACAGGTTGGGGGGCAATCTTAGGAAATCGGACCCAGCAGGGACAGTGGTCAGAGGCAGAAAGTCTGCTTCCCATCAATGTCCTAGAGATCAGAGCTGCTCGGTTGGCCCTGGTCGCCTGGACTCTCCCCCTGCAGGGTCTGCCAGTAAGGATACAGTCCGACAATGCCACGGCGGTGGCATACATAAACCACCAGGGGGGCACAAGGAGCCTAGCGGCTCAAAGGGAAGTAAACCTGATTTTCTCATGGGCCGAAGCCCATGTACCCTGCATCTCAGCAGTGTTCATCCCAGGGATAGACAATTCTCAAGCAGATTTTTTGAGTCGTCAACAGTTACTCCCGGGAGAGTGGTCTCTTCACCCCCAGGTATTCCAAGAGATTTGCCAAAGATTCGAAGTTCCCGATGTGGACATCATGGCAACAAGATTCAACAAGAAATTGGACAAATTCGTATCCCGAGCCAGGGACCCCTCGGCCTACGGGACCGATGCGTTGGTTTGCCCCTGGCACCAGTTTTCTCTCCTGTATGCGTTCCCTCCACTACAGATGATTCCCCGCCTTCTACGAAGGATCAGGGTGGAGCGCAGGCCGGTGATCCTGGTGGCCCCAGCCTGGCCCAGAAGGGCTTGGTACGCACTCATCGTGAGGATGTCGGTAGGGGCACCGTGGCCACTCCCCCTGCGCCCAGATCTGCTGTCTCAGGGCCCGATCTATCACCCTGCTTCACAGCAGCTAAATTTGATAGCTTGGCGGCTGAATCCCTAATTCTTAAGGGCAGAGGCCTCTCAGCCCAAGTTATATCTACGTTAATTCAGGCTAGAAAGCCAGTCTCTAGAAATATCTATTACAGAGTCTGGAGGACCTATGTGGAATGGTGCGAGTCTCAAGGAGGGCATCCTCGCAAGTTTTTTATTGACAGGATCTTGCGATTCCTCCAGGTTGGCGTTGACAAGGGGTTGGCTCTTAGTACTCTAAAGGAGCAGGTGTCTGCCTTATCGATATGGTTTCAAAGGCCTTTTTGGCCACGCATTCGCTTGTAAAAACCTTCTTGCAGGGGGTCTTGCATGTAAATCCCCCTATTAGAGCTCCCCTCTGCCCCTGGAATTTAAATCTGGTCTTGTCAGCTTTACAAAGGCAGCCGTTTGAACCTCTGAAAGAAATCCCTCTTGTGCTGCTAACCCGAAAGTTGGGTTTTTTGGTGGCTATGGCTTCGGCCAGAAGAGTCTCCGAGCTGGCAGCCTTGTCTTGCAGGGAACCATACCTTATTCTGCATAAGGACAGAGTGGTTCTGCGGCCTCAACCTTCTTTCCTTCCTAAGGTCATATCCAGTTTTCACTTGAATCAGGACCTAGTCCTACCATCCGTCTTTCCTACTCTCCAGTCCAGAGAGGAAAGACTGCTTCATACTTTGGACGTGGTCCGAGCCATGAGGGTTTATCTCAAGGCTACAGAAAAGATTCGGAAAACGGATGTGCTTTTCGTTCTCCCGGATGGCCCCAAGAAGGGTCAGCCGGCTGCCAAGTCTTCCTTGGCTAGGTGGATTAAGCAGCTGATTTTTCAGGCCTATGGTCTGAAGCGCGTTCCACCTCCCTTATCAGTTAAGGCCCATTCTACGAGGGCCATGAGTGCCTCTTGGGCGGCACACCATCAGATCTCTATGGCACAGGTTTGCAAAGCGGCAACCTGGTCTTCCGTACATACGTTTACTAAATTTTATAAGTTGGACGTCGCAAAGGCTACGGACGCAGCATTTGGGCAGGCGGTCCTACGGGCAGCAGTATAGAATCCTCTGGCCCGGTTCACGCCCCTTTTTTTCTGTTGGTGGAGCTATTTTTTACCTCCTGATATATTTTCTGTTTGGCTAATTTTGGCCTTACGGTCTCCCTCCCTTCATGGAGCATTGCTTTGGGACATCCCATATGTAATGGCTATGCGCTCTGTGTCCCGTGATGTACGATAAAGAAAAAAGGATTTTTAATAAACAGCTTACCTGTAAAATCCTTTTCTTGAAGTACATCACGGGACACAGAGCTCCCACCCCTCTTTTGGGGAACATTGTGTAACCTCGGAGGAATTGCTTGCTACAAAACTGAAGCACTCTCAGTGGGAGGGGGTTATATAGGGAGGAACTTCCTGTGAAGTTGATTACACTAGTGTCCACACCTGAAGGTACCCATATAACCCATATGTAATGGCTATGCGCTCTGTGTCCCGTGATGTACTTCAAGAAAAGGATTTTACAGGTAAGCTGTTTATTAAAAATCCTTTTTTTAACTTTGGCCTCTTTCACACGGACGTGTCCGTGCTCCGCTTTGCTCTGCAGGGATCACTCGGTCGATTCCCGCTGAGCAGGCAGAGGACAGGTCTGTCTCTGCACACTGTGCAGGGACTGACCTGTCAGAGCACCACTCTCCCCTATGGGGGATCGGATAAAGTGGGACTGTAGAGTGGATCGGAGTGGGCCCGATGTCAGCGGATATGTCACCACTGACATTTGTCGCTCTGTAGAGGTGCAAGGAGTGTCCGTTCGGGTCCGCCTAAAAAAACTGACAGGCAGCCCTGAACGGTCCGCCCATGTGAAAGGGGCCTTCCACTGCTTGGAGTTTAATAGGGACACAAGCCAGGTGCACAGCGACCCTTTGGGGCACCTACATTTTTTCTTCTGGAGATGACAACACCTATTGAAAACACTGTTTGTTTTTCAAATGTATATACATTTTACGCCTGTGTAAGCAGGCATATCTATATATCCATCCCCTTTTACTACTAGATTATCATTGGCCTTCTTTTTAGGTGAATTCCTTTTTTATTTTTTTATATTGAGTTTTAATTAATTCTAGCCTTCTAAAATTACAAACTTTCAGGTTTTAGAGGATATAAATGGATATGGAAGCATGCTGTCAGTAAAAAAAAAACAGACACTAAGATAAATCAATCTAGAAGGCAGTTTGTGTTCATTTCTGTCTATTATTGACTTGTTCTGAAAATTTGGCTCTCACATTAACAAACGTGCTTGGTTCTCACATACTGTTATATCCACAAGCCAAGACTAACCGTGCTGAAGTTAACACACTGTGCCTGCTGAAGATCAGGTACTAACTCATTTTTATGATGCCGCTCGGCTGTAAAGTCAAAGGTAATGTGATTTACACATACTGTTGCAGTATAGCAGAGAAAAAAATATGACTTTACATTTCCGACACGCACTTGAACACATTTTTCTAGGAAATATATCTAGATATAGGTAGTGCGGTCATCATGGATGTATTAATTTGTTTTGACATCTGTGGCACAATTTTATCATAGTGAAGCCCATTCCAAATACTTCATTAATGTTTTTTTATTTGTCCTTGATGGCTGTGATCAATGATTAGCTAACCTTTTTGTAACCCATAGCTTTCCTGAGCATCATATTTTACTTCTTTATGTGACAGCTGTGTGTACTGCAATAAATACCATATATACTTACGGTACCTTTTAGTGAATGTTTCTGCTCCTGGAGCAGAGCTAATACTATCCAATACCATATTAAATGCACAAAGCACTAGCCTGTGGACTCAAACTTTTTTACACTACCTTCAAATTTAACAACTGAGGACAACTCCAGGTAACCGCTTTAATAATTTAATAAACTACTATATACAGTATGAGACGCAACTGTCATAAAGACCACTTAGTTTATCTTTTAGGACCAACATTAGACACAACATTTTTTGTTTTATACAAAGTTGGTAATGGTTAGGACCTCTGTCAGGCATTTTATTGCTGTCTGTGTTGCCTTTGGAGAAATGTATTGTAATTTCCGAGCCCATGACTGGGTTTTACAAAAACAGGAAGAGATGGGATCTCTTGCTAATGCAGAAAGAATGCAACAAAACACATTTATTTATTAGAGTAAGAAGAGGTTGGAACATCTTTTAGATTTTTATTGTATGCTCTTTTCGCTGGTGACTCCTATGCCTTCTAATCCCTCATCGGGACAGGAATTGAGGAGAAATTGCCTCAGTGAGAACAGACCACAATAAACGCAGGACAAAGGTCTTGAATCCTACCTACTCTGAATTTTTATTTTTTATTTGCTGTAGTTGTTTTATTACCAATTTGTTTATTGACAGCAAGTAGGGATGAGCTTCGCGTTCGAGTCAAAATTCGAACAAAACGGGTCGTCGCGCCAAATTCGAGTGACGCGCATGCTTGGCCAATCACAGCGCCGTCAGTACAGAGAGCCGTAATTGGCCAAAGCCAGGGTGGCTTTGGCCAATTATGGATCAGGGGGTTAAGTACACACCCCACACTATAAAAGGCCGGCTGCAGGTTGGCCTTGTGTAGTGTGTTCTGGCGCTGTTTAGAGAATAGATCAGAGAGAGAGAGTGTAATTTTTTCTAGGTAGATAAAGCAGGCAGGCAGGTTAGTCAGTTAATTTTACAGTGTGTAGAGGATATATATACATCCCAGGAGTTGTACATATATTTATACACTGTATAGCTTATCTAGATTAGTTCTTCCTAATTTACTGGCAGGTAGTTGATTGTGCTAGCTGCAGTATTCTCACGTGGTGTATTGCCTGTGTCCTCTGCAGTGTGCAGCATAAAGCTACACAGGCATACTATAGACACCCAGCAGGTACAATATGTAAAGGAATTTTTCATTTATTTTATTTTTATTTAAGCATCATTAAAATCACTGCTCCAGGATCAGTGATTTTAATGATGCTTAAAAAAATAAAAGAGAAATTCCTTTAAATATTGTACCTGCTGGGTGTCTATAGTATGCCTGTAAAAACGTCTTTGGGAACCCAGGTCTTGCACCAGGGAACATGTATCAATGGAATTTTTTTTTTTTAAATGGTCGTTTTTTCTGGAGCAGTGTTTTTAATGATGCTGCATCATTAAAATCACTGCTCCAGAAAAAACAACCGTTTTTAAAACTTTTTTCCATTGATACATGTTCCCTGGGGCAAGACCCAGGTTTTCAAAGACGTTTTCCGACAATAACTTAGGATATGGGGCTTTAAATGAGCACTTTTGAATTTGAACATTCGAGTCCCATTGACGTCAATGGGGTTCTAAATGTTCGTGCGAACGTTCGGTCCGTTTGAAGGTTCTGGTGCGAACCGAACGTGGGGGTGTTCGGCTCATCCTTAGCAGCAAGATGGTCTTGTGAGAGAACTGCAGTCATTATTATGTGCAATGTATTCTCTCATTTGTTAATTTATAGTGGACAGCGCTATCCATTTTCTGCTATACTCCACTATGTTACTACACCCCACAACCTGTATTTTTCGGCCAGCCCATTTATAAAATGCAGACCATGGTGTGGAGACTGAGATGTATTACGGAACTCCCACTGCTCAACACATGTGACCAAGCTCTCCTTCAGGTCTTTTTTTTTCCTTAGTTAATTTCTCCAGTTCAATATAGTTACTAAAAGATTTAGCAAAATACAAAATAAAGATTTTCGAAAATAAAAAATAAAAGTAATAAACCAATATGCATACATATAATGTGTACAATATGTTACGTAACTGAACCAGGCCATTTCTCAAAAGGTACAAACAAGGGAAGCTAGGTGGAGTTAAAGTCCACAAGTATTAAAATGTCTTAGTGTCCATGTGAGGAGGTGCTCACTGTCATGGCAGCTCAGTCTAAGGTGCTGGAAGGAGCTCTGTAGGCACAAAGAGGGAGAGACAGGCGCCAACTAAGTGTAGCTGTTAAAATTACCGCTGCTTTATTAACGTCCCCATTGTTTTAAGGATGTTCAGAAGATAAGGAAAACAAAGTAAACGCTGGGATGGAAATCCAATCCAGTCACTAGTTAACCCCACCCCCTGACACACAAAGTTTGTGCATAGCATATTTAATTTAGCAATATAAGGTAGATGTAGGCATTATGATACTTTACAAATTGAGCCCCACCTTGCTTGTTCCAGCGCCTAAAGAAAGAAAAGCCTCAGGCATTGCTGTCTGATTGTCACTTCATATGTGTAAATACTTTAGAGTGTTACGGTTTTAAATTTTGCAAAGAGGTGGCATGGCCAGGTGCTGTCATAGAATCGCCTCCCCAAAGTAACACATTTTATTATCTTGTTCAGGGCCTTTTTACAAATGCTGATCTTGACTCCGTACACTTTTTCCTGCATATAAGTTCTTAGCAAAGAATACCGGAATTAAACCATTCACGGACAACATGACTTGCCACTTTTTAGTGTGTAGGCTAGTATAATATTCAAACACCCTTTGGGGTTCTGTCTCTTCACCGTTGGGTTTCTCAAAAAAATTAAGAGGAGCTAAACATCCTAGATATCATAGTTTTTCCTCACTCACTTGCATGCCAAAAGAAAGTGTGCTGCCATCTAACCACTGCAAATGCACACACTTGCACGTTCTGTGTGTTTTGCATCCTTATCTGGCAGATATAGTTATGTTAAATGTAATCTGAATGACAATACATTTTTTATGAGTAAAAATGGTTTCTTCATGTATATTCACTTGCAGACCAGACGAAAAAGATGAAATCACTGCATGTTAGATTAGGTTCCATTCTTTTCAGGTTTACAGGTTTATAAAGTGATATTAAACCCACTGCCACAATTTTTCTTAAAGTTAGGGTGCGTGTTATACGCCTGTGCATGTTATACGCCAATAAATACGGTATAAATGCCAAGAGAAAAGTTTTGGGTTTATAGATCTAGTGGTAAAATCATGGAAGATAGTATCATGCCGGTTAGTGAATTCTATCAGATCTTTTGAGTAAAATGTTTCTGTTTTTAACACATTTCTTTATACTCTACTAGTGGTCATTTTAAACGTTTATCAATGTTCTTAATTGCAAACTGTTTTAAGGTGGTACCTACTATTCTTTTCTTTTTTGTTTTTAACAGGAACAATACCGTTTCTGCTATGATGTTTCGTTAGAATACCTTGAATCGTCGTAGTTGGATGTGCCAACCTGCACCTAATGTTTGGACAGATATTACTCCAGCTGTGCAAAGGGGATTTTTACACCGGACCTTAAGTTTTAAACAAAAAAAAACAAACAAAAAAATAAACGAAGAGAAAGTATTTTTCTTATGACTTTCTGTATCTTCAAAAAAAGAACTTGAACTGTTTTTATGACTGTATAGAGTATTGATGGATTTAGTGCCACATTATCACACACAGTGCTGAAGGCAGAAGCAGGACAAGTCTCTGTCACAAGGATTTGTATGTATTTGTATATGCAGCCGTCTCATGAGACAACTTTAGAGCCAATATGTTGCATGTGTCTATATTTACAATGTGGCAGTTTTCACTTTTTTTTTTTTTTTTATAATAAAATTTGTTTAAAAACGATGCAAAGGAAAGCCGTGCAGATTTGGCGGTAAATTCTCTTTTACATTTTAAGTGTCACCGATCTGTACTTGGCTTACTATTTTTTTCATATGTTGATGGCTGGATCATACCATATATATTATTTTGGAAAAACAAATCCCTAACATAAGCCAAAGAGTCAATTGTAAATATGTCAATATGGAGAAGCACACTCTGTATTTATTGCTTATTTACATTCCTTTCTTTTGACGGCTGAAGGAACAGTCATTTTTCCTGGGGAAAGCTTTTTGCTGAAATTGACGGCAGTTTATTTTTGTATGTATTGAGTGTAAGTAAGAGGCATCTGTTTTTTGCATTAACCCAAGAGCAATGTTTTGAAGATGTTTTGTTGTGCTCATACTGGTGAACTCAAGTTTATGTGACTGATTGGTTCTGGACCATCTTTAAAAGCCGGACCAAAGTGATGTAAAGTTTTCCACAAACACTTGTACCTATGGATCAAATTACTCTCACAACTTATGGGAATCAAGGCAAGCTATAGCCGAGCCCTGGGCCACATTTTAGAAAAAATCCTAATGGGAGATCAAGAAGTTAAAATGTTGTGGTCCAGGTAAAGAACACTTGTGATTGCCACATTGTATCGAAATGTGTATCTTGATGTTTACAGGACTGTAAGCTTTGGGCTCTCGGAAAATCTATTTGAAATAAATAAATATCCGGTTCAAGGTGTGTGAGTTGTCCCATGATTTAAAGAGAACATTATTTCCTGTTGTGGCATTACATGACATGTGCTATCAATATTTTTTATGTTTTGTTATTGGCATGAACATTTCATATGTTCAGATTGTGTAGTGGTATAGGTGTCTCTAAAGTAGCAGGGCCTACATGTGTGTACTTAAAGAATAATTCCAAGTAATGTGTGAAAGCATTCAGCAAGCCACTAATACTTTACAGTACACACCGTGTTGTGTCAGATAGTTTACTGCACTTATACTCAGTTATGTGCAATCCCATTCAGAATAACCCTACATATATACAGGAGGAGTAGGAGACTAACTGGCCTATGATGCTTACTATCCACTCACTGCATCATCCATTACATTTCCAAGCCAGGATTTAATCTATTTTCAATAGGCTGTGTCTTTAAAAGATATTGGGTGACATTGAGGTGGCTTCTCTATGTTAAAAATTATGTTTCCAGTTAATCTTCCCCCCCGAGTGCATGCCCAGTCACTGCATAAATGCTCACAATGTATGGGAATGAGTGGAACCTCAGCTGACTTTCCCTTTCTGGTGGTTTCACTTTAAGTTTGTATGTATATAATCACACACAGAGAGAGTCAGATCTGCCTGCAGGACACCCAGCTGAAAGTATAGTTGACCATGTGAGATGGCACACAATTCTTTGACCTGTGAAATTGCCAAGATAAAAAAGCCTGTTCTTGCCTTTTCTCCTTGTGTTTTACCATTATACCTAACCAAGTATTTTTCTTCATCTAGGGTGCACTTTTATTGATGAATTGATCGAACTATAATCTTTATAGATCCTTTTGGAATCACATGAACTTTTAATAACTGGTTTTTATATGTGTAATATAGAATTTTAAATGCAAATGTATGACACATTTATGACTTTTCCTATTTTATTTCATTTAGTATTTTAAGTAAATTGTGGGCTCTAATTCTTTTTTTTAATTGGAAAAAAACAACTTTATTGAACAGTACATGCATGGTACATGAATCGATATAAACCATTGTGACCAAAAGAAAAGTAATACATACATAGACACATTGGATTACCTGAGTGACATAAAAGTATAGACCCAGCGGAGGTGTAGCCAGTGCACATAATAAAAGAAAAAAGGAAGAAAAAAAAAAAACGGGGGTACAAAAAGGAGAGAGGGAAAGGGGGGGGGAGTTAAGCGATAAGCACATCATGCACACGTCTCGCCATCCGCCAACCATCTGCCCCAGACCTGCTCATACTTAAGCGGACACCCTCTATGGACATTAATCAGTTTCTTATATGGGAGGGCGTCATTGACTTCTTTTTTCCAGCACTGAATTGTGGGGGGTAGGGCCTGCATCCAAACACGGGCTACCACCTTTCTCGCCAAGAAGAGCGTCTCATGTAGAAAGGTACGCAGGTGTTTATCAGCATCTAATTCCGGCAGCAGACCGAGTAGGCACATCTTTGGGTCTAGAGTAGCAGGAGAGCCCATCTCGTCGTGCAGGAAGCGTATCACTTGCATCCAGTATGCTTGGATAACTGGGCAGGACCATAGAAGGTGATAGGAGGCTGGGGTGTGGTCGCAGAGGCGGCACCCTGGATTGTACATGGGTTTGAAACGCGCTATCCTCTGAGGGGTCAGGTATGTCCTGTGTATGATATACAGCTGTGTGAGGCGGTCTGACAGTCTGGGGGAGACTTTTTTAGTGCCCTCCAAAATCTCATCCCAATCCTCATCCTCAACCAGTCCAACGTCCACCTCCCACCTAGTCTTGGCAGCATAAGCCAAAGCTGTTGTACTAGGGAGGCGGATGGCGGAGTATAGAGTGGAAATTAGTTTGGCTGGTGCGGTGTCTGTGACTATGTCTACTATAGAGGGAACAGTCAGAGACGGGTTGGAGCCAGTGAACTGGGTTTGTATAGCATGGCGCAGCTGCAAGTACCTAAAAAGAAGGTGATTTGGGAGGGAAAACTCATCTTTCAGCGTTTGGAATGTTTTAAGCCCCGTAGAGGTCATAATCTGGTGTATGTACAGGATCCCATGGTGTATCCACACCGCAGGGTCCGGAACAGTCAATAATTCAGGAAGGTGTGTGTTGAACCAGAGAGGGGTATGAGAATGGACCTGTGGGGTCCCGAGTTTCTGTAATGCTGTCTGCCATACCCTTCGGTGGTGCGTCAGCATGCCTGCTTTGTGTTGAGGGGGACGTCCCGTCAAAGGGGTTCTGAGGACCGACTGAAGTGGAGAGTGGGCAGGATCGTCAGGGTGCTCACAGAGCAATAGCTGGTACCGTGATCGCTCTGTTTTATTAAAATGATAAAAATGGGACAGCTGGGAGGCAAGGTAATAATCCTGAAAATCTGGGAAAGCGACTCCCCCCAATGTCACAGGGTTTTTCAGAATTCTCCAAGCTAATTTGTGTCTGTTGTGACCCCATATAAACGAGTTAAGAATAGATTCAATAATCCTGAAGAATTTTTGCGGTATATACAGGGGAGCATGCCATACTAAATAGAGAATCTTTGGGAGGAGTATCATTTTGACTAGGCTGACGCGTCCCATTACACCCAGGGGTAGTCTGGCCCATGTCTGTGTCTTGGTCTTGATCAGGGTGTATAGGGGTTCAATGTTTAATAGTGTGTAGTCTGTGAGGGATCTGGTGACCTGCACTCCAAGGTACTTGATCAAGGAGACCCTTGGGAGGGCCAGAGGGGGGGATGTGAACGAGGGGGGGAAATGGTCGATCGGAAGGATCTGGGATTTAGACCAATTAATACTTAGACCCGAGTGGCCACCCATACGTTCTATGGCTTGGAGGGCTGCAACAAGAGAGGGACCCGAGTCTGCTAAGTACAAGAGTGTGTCGTCAGCGTACATCCCAATCTTTTCCTCCATATTCCCTATCTTGAGGCCTCGAATACCGGTGTCTGCGCGGATCAGGATGGCCAGTGGTTCCACAGCCAAGGCGTACAGCAGAGGGGAAAGGGGACAGCCTTGTCGGGTCCCCCTCTCCAGCGGGAATTGGTCAGAGAGCCAACCGTTCACAAATACCTTGGCTTTTGGGGACTGATATAGGAGTTGGACCCAGCGGATAAAGTTGGGGCCAAATCCAAATCCCAAAAGGCACTCCCACAAGTAATTCCACTCCACGGAGTCAAAGGCCTTGGCGGCATCCAGAGCCACCACGACCCTCGAGCCGATTTCATCATGGGACCCCTGAATGTTCATGAATAGGCGGCGAATATTCATGGCAGTGTTCTTTCCTGGCATGAAGCCTGTCTGATCAGGATGGATCAACGATAGAATGACCTGGTTGAGGCGGGAGGCTAGGATCTTGGCTAGTATTTTGATGTCTACCTGTAGTAGGGAAATGGGTCTATACGATTCTGGATATTTGGGGTCCTTACCAGGCTTAGGGATCACCACAATTTGGGCCTCTCTCATAGATGGGGGTAGAACTCCTGAGTCAAAAATGGATTTATACAGATCATGGAGTTTAGGGGTTAAAATTTCAGAGTAGGTGGCGTAGAACTCAAGTGGTAAGCCGTCTGACCCTGGGGCCTTAGATGTGGCTAAACAGGAGATGGCCTCGGAAATGTCCTCCTTAGTGATAGGGGCCTCCAAGAGGTCAAGTTGGTCATCAGTCAATCGAGGGAATCTAACACTCGCCAAATAGTCCCTGGTATCTTCAGGAGTGTGGGTGACTCGGGAAGTGTAGAGCGCACGGTAGAATCTCCCAAATTCCTCCGCCACTCGTTGTGGATCAGTAACATCGTTCCCCTGCTGGTCGGTCAATGACACCACCACTGGGGGGCGCGAGTCTAGATGGGCAAGATACGCAAGCAATTTGCCAGATCGTTCCCCATATTCAAATACCCTTTGCCTACAGAAAAATATGCGTTGTTTGGCCTTCTCAATATGCAATTGGGAAACCTGCCGCGCCTGAACTTTAAGTGTATTAGCGGTGCTGGGCGAGGGGTCCCGACGGAACGTCTCCTCCAGCTCCTGTAGGTGATCAGTAGCCTGTTGGACAATGAGTTTCGACGATCGTTTAAGTCTGTTGATACGTGTGGAAAGCAGAGAGCGGGCGTGAAGCTTGAACATCTCCCACACCATATCGTACGCGGCCGAATCCCTGTTGGCTGCAAAATAGTACTGCAACTCCGCCGGGATGTCATCCTGGTCCTGCAGAGCGGTCAGCCAAAATGGGTTTAGCCGCCAAGAGGGAGCAGGGGAGGCCCTCAAGAGCTGGAGCATGATCCAGTAGGGGGCAAAACCCACCTCTTCCAGTTTAGGCTTCAAGGACTTTGAAATAATGATGAAGTCAATGCGTGACATAGTGTTGTGGCTGGCTGAAAAGCACGAGAAAGCCTGTTTGTGCGGGTGTTTGTGGCGCCAAGTATCAACAAGGGCAAAGTCGGTCAGTATGCGGTGTAGTCTGGTGTGGGTCGGCGGGTCGAGCGGGGGGTCCAGTATACCCATTCGGTCTAGAGCAGGAGTGAGGGTCATATTAAAATCCCCCATCCACACTGCCGGTATTGAGGGATATTGTGCCATAAAGGCAAGGCCCTCCTTAATTACAGCTGAGTTGTATGGGGTGGGGGATATAACAGGCTAGTAACAGGATAGGGGATCCGTTAATAGTGGCGTGCATAAATACATATCTGCCCTGCTGGTCTGTCTGGAGCAGCACTAGATTGAACGGCACCCGTTTAGCAACAAGGACCGATACTCCTTTGGAATATGAGGTATGGGTGGCGTGATAGGCCCATCCTACCCAGGGCTTTTTAAGAGAGGATTGCAAGTGGCCTGTGACATGGGTCTCAACCAGTGTAATAATGTCAGCACGTTGAGACTTGAGGAACGTCAAAACGGCTGTGCGCTTGATCTTATTGCGCAGACCCCTAACATTCCACGTAAGAAGCTTCAGGGAGCTCATGGCGGGTATAGGCTACATATGACAGACCGTGATTGGACCAGCAGAGCAGAGGTAGACACATCAGATAGCATAAAACATACCAGCAGCCAATATCGATAATGCATGCATGACAATAACATAGTACCTTTGACAGAAATAAACAGTTGTAAACATGGTGGTGAAAAAACTACCACAACATTACCCCTCCCACCCAGTCCAGTGCCACCCCAACACGGCATGGACATAGCATCCCAAAACCAGGTATCAACGGGGGACATCCAATGTGGGAAACCCATTGGAGGCAAGGGACTTAATTTCGAAGAGGCATAGATACCTGTGGTAAAAAGAAAAAAAAGGGGGAAGAAAAAATTGTCAAACAAACAGGGGGTGAAAAAGTCCATAGAGATCCTAGGGGGGCGACTTCTTCTCTGAGAAGTGCGTGGGGTGTAGAAGCTACAAATGTGTAGCGTGAGCATGACAGTGCAAGGGGAGCCCGTCTGCCATCAGGGTGGTAGGTAAGGCAATGCAGAAAGTCTCAGTAATGTTTAGTATACTGTTCTCCACAAGCAGCCCGCAAGAGAGGGGATAGCGGGGGATCACATGCCAGTGAGGTCACCCGGAGGCGGCAGGCTTGTTGCAAGGTCCAGTTAGGCCCAAAAGGATCTCCAGGTCCGCCCCCCCCCCCGGGCAGGGGGCACACCCAATCAGTGCACCCGCTGAAGGGACAAACATCGAGACAGGATCAGGCAGCAGTGTGGGCACATGAGAGAATAGGGGGTGGAAAAATTAAGTACTCACAGCTTGCAAGCAGCGCAGTATACTCAGTCTCGTCGTTCCCTCTGGTCAATCCAGGTAGATGCCAACTCGGGGTCCTCGAAGAAGTGAGTTCGGCCGTCACATTCCACACGGAGCTTTGCAGGGTACAGCATGGCGTATTTAAGGTGTAGAACACGGAGACGCCGCTTAACATCCTGAAACCTGGACCGCTGCCGTTGCACCTCATTAGAAAAGTCTGGAAATACGGCCACATGTGTGTTGACGTGGGGAATATTTCCCTTCTCTCTGGTCAGGCGGAGGATCTTGTCGCGATCTTTGAAGTTGAGAAATTTCGCTATTAGGGTACGCAGCGGGGCTCCCTGGGGAGGAGGGCGGGCAGGGACCCGATGGGCTCGCTCCACCGCAAACATCACAGAGAATGCATCCCGGCCAAAGGTGGAAGTCAGGAGATTTTCAAGGAAGCCTGCCGGGTCGGTGCCCTCAGCGGTCTCAGGAAGGCCGATAAAACGGAGATTACATCTGCGGAGGCGGTTTTCCATGTCGTCCTGTTTCGCGCTAATCTGTTGCAGCTGGCGACGCACCTCATCTGTGGTGTGTTGCAGGGGGTGCAAGATGTCTTCTGCTCTGCTAATACGGGTCTCCGTCTCCGCCACACGGTCCCGTAGGTTGGAGAGGTCCTGCCGGATAAGGGACACATCAATTTTGACCTCCTCAATTTTGGCAGTAAGCGTACTCTGGCACATGGCGATGGCGTCAAGGACTCTATTAGTGGCCGCATCGGAATGTTCTGCTCCCGAGGAGGTGCCGACGCCATCCCCGGTCTGCTGCTCCTCCTCAAGCCGTCGGTACTTGGCCAGCTTGTCGACGGCCTCGGAGCCCTTTTTCCCTGGGGACATGTTACAGGAGCGGTCGGGGGGATACCAGGGTACACCAAGATGGCCGGTGCGGGCTAGGCCGGATCCTCTATATCTCCCCACCACCGTTGTTTAGGGACGTCACCACGGCATCAACGGGCAATGGCTGACTAGGTACAGTGTCCAGTGGCTACAAAGGAGAGGGGCAAAGTTCGGGGTGACCAGCGGGACCCACAGATCCTGTATAGGGCTTTGCCAGGGGAAGTAAAATGGCTGACACTTCGTGGGAACCGGGCCAAGACCATGGGCCGTCTCGGGAGCAGTCGCAGAGTGAGGAGGTGATGGAGGAGGGACTGTGAGCGATCGGAGGGCTGCTTCAGAGGGAAATCAGGCTCAAGGCAGGCTGGAAGTAATGGCAAGTCTGCTGGTGACTTCAGGTGCAGCAAGATGGCCGCCGTTAGGGGACCTGTAGTAGGCACAGTAGTAGGCACAGCGGTGGCGTCTAGTGGCCGTCCGGAGATGGTAGCCAGATGGTGGTAGCCAGAGGGACCGAGTGCTGTGTAGTCAGGGAGGCCGAGGAATTATGCTGGAGCTGCCGCCGGGTGAAGCAAGATGGCCGCCACTTCCAGGACTAGGCCGAAGCCGCGGTCTTTCCTAGTGCAGCTGCCCGGACGAGGAGAGCGGTGGCGGCCGCGAACGGCGTGTATCAGGCTGAGAGGCTCCGGGGGCCAGAGGGAAAGCAGGGTGAGCCCCCAGGGGGAGAGGATGGCACAGGGAGCAGGATTGAGGCAGGATGGCACAGACAGGAGGATAGGCAGACGGAGCTCACACTACAGACGTCCTACACCATGGCTTTCCAGGCCACGCCCTGTGGGCTCTAATTCTAATGTGTTTTTCCCTCCACTGACAAACAATGCTTCAACGTGAAGAGTTGCTTATACATTTTTATCAGTTACTGTCCACCTGGGTGGCAGTAGCAAACTCTATTTAGGTGGTTAAAGGTGCTTATTATCATTTAGAAACCTGTTTAAAGTTTTCAGAAAATCTCTTTGGCATTAGGCCCTAGATCTGTTATAGAGCAGATAAAAACATTACTTCTTAATTTGTTAGCAACTTCGATGTCTTTCGTTCATGTCACACACGTTTTGTCGGCTCCATTCAGCAGGGGATCCCACTGCTGATTCACAGCTGAACAGGACAGATGTCAGTTTTGTGACACCGGTGCACGTTTTGACAGCAGACATCTGCTGCTGGTTTAGATTACTCTAAGGAGGAACGCCACTCAGAGCTTCTGCTCCTTTTCAGGCGTTAAGGTCACCAGAGGGTCCACCAGTAAAAGAACTGGCTTGTCCCAATCTGCTTAATTCTGCTTCTTAAATTGCTGTAGTTTCTACATTTAAATATTTAGGGATACCTATTCACAAATGAGTACGTATGTGGAGAGGAACTTGGTCCCATTACCTAAGCATCTTGGACAAGTGGGGAAAAGCTGGAGCAATTTGCCTTTAACAATAAAAGGCAGAGCAAATTTGATAGATGATATGGGTGCCGCAATTTATTATATCTGCTACATAATTTCCCCATATGGCTACCATTGACATTTTTAAAACAAATAGATACCCTGTTTAGAGATCTTATTTGGAGATCTAAACATCCCTGGATTAGATTGTAAATTCTGCAGCTGCCTGGGGCAGACTGCCCGATCCCTGCCCCTTATTGGTAAAACATGATATCGGCGTATAACATACATGCACTGTTTACCCTTTGTTTTCAGAGGAAAAAAGTGTGTGTTATACGCCGATAAATATGGTAATTTTATTGTACACTTTTCCATTATATTAACCCAAATCATATAATATGATTTCAAACCTAAACACTTTTAATTTGTATGCATTCAGGCAGGCTCTTGTACGACATAGTTGTAGGTAAATTTAAAGGAAATTGAAAAAGAAAATTGTATAATGTATGGCCAGCCTACATTTTATAGGGTCAATGTTTCTGCTCCCCAGATGCTTTGTCCATGTAAAAACAAAAAAAGTTCTGTAAGCAGCAGTTTTGAGCTCTTGTTTTTTTTCCCTTGTTCTGGGTGTTTTCCTGTTTGGCTGGATCACTTCTGGTGTTTTGGCGTAAACTTTCATCTGTTTGGATTGCTTTTGGAAGTCCCTATGTTGCTTAATTATCATCAAACTGTGTCCCATTGAGGGACACAGCTCCCTCCCCTTGTATGCTTTATTTTCCTTGTTTAACTGCTTGGTGCAACTGGTGAGATGTCAAGGTTATAAGGGGTTGGGGTACAGGCCTTTAGTTTTCATGTGCCTAGTGTTCATTTCTCCTGCCTAATTACCATCAAGCCGTCTACCTCAATGGACTCACAGGAAAATACTTTTTTCAGAGTAAAAAAAATTCCCAATATTTCACTCAGTATTTGTGTACCCTGTTTTTTTTTTTATTTGCTACCAGAATGTTTTTTCTGAATGGCATAAAGAAACGGCAAAGCAGAATCTTCCTTCCATTAAGACTTAAAGCATCTGTGCAGGACTGGCATCACTCTGAAGGTCTAACCAACTCCAGACAGAACTTTTATTTTTATTTCCATAGCATTGAATTTTGATTGCCATCTGTTGCACCGTTAAGTCCTTGTTCTATGTGAAACACATCACCTGGACAAAGGGGACCATGCCTTTAAAATCCTGAAGGAGAGGTTTTGATCTTTCTCCAGTCTACTAAAAGCAGTGTTTTCTGACATTGTGTCTGACATCCAATAAATAGAAATCTTCCAAGTGGAGACACATACATCATTCTCCATTTTATCTTAATGTTGAACAGAAAGCTTCAGCCTGGGTTGAAACATTTTTTATTTTTTTATATATACATACCTGAGTGCCTGTTGCTAGGCAGATTGTCCTAATCTGCCACTTCCTGCCACTTTCTGATCAGCGGTCCGTCTTCATTCTTCTTCATTTCCTCCTGTGGAATGGTGGATTAGTGTCTTCTGGGTCATTGTGTGCGTCCCAGGAGACGACATCCATTCACCTTACGCCGCATGGCTTCACTGCCTGATTCCCTCACCGAGGATGGCGGCGGGGCAGCCGAGACCCGAGTGTTTGCTCGGCATCGGCTACCCTCATCGCAGCCACCCTGGACAGGTAAGTCTCCTTAGTAAAAGTCAGCAGCTACAGTGTTATTTGAATATTTTCTTTATAACTGGACCTCCGCTTTAATGCCGTAGGCACACAGTTACTCGTGTATCCACAGTGTCATCCTTTAGTTATACAGTAAATCTATTGTGTACACACCTAAAATGTGCTGTAATGCAACTTATTTATGTAAACAATTCATACATTTTACATAAAAGTGCTATCATGCATATGCTCATGTTTTACTTTTAAATGAATAAAAAGTAAAAAATTCATAATCTCCAAATAATCTGGTGCTGTGAAACTTAAACTTTTATCTGCTGCATTAAGTTTCCTTGGCCAAACACTGTCATGGTCCTTAACGTTAACTATTTCTTTGTGCTGTCTTGGTCCTCAACGTTGACTATTTCTTTGTGCTTCTTCAAAAGAGTTTGAACAGCGTATTTTGAAACCCCAGTCTACTTTGAAATCTTTGCCTGGGAGAGACCTTGCTGATGCAGTTTAACTACCTTGTGTCTTTTTGCTGCTCTGTCATGTCATGGTGTATGACCTGTGACATGAAACCATCTTCAACAAAATCACCTTAGTAGCAGAGTTTGGCTGTTCCTCACCCAGTTTTAAGCCTCCTATACAGCTGTTTCTGTTTTAATAAATGACTGTGTTTCAACCTGTGTATTAAATTGATGATCAATAGCATCTACTTGGCATATTTGATTAATTAACTATACACCTGATTCTAATTCTACAAATTCCCAGAGTTTGTGCAAGTGTATAAAGTATGCAAGTATAAGAATTGATGCTGGTTTAAAGCCAATGGGAAGTTGCACCAAACATTGATTTTATATTTTTTTTCTGTTCACTCACTTTGCAATTTAATATGTATATACACTGTAACAGGCACTACTGTCACGATGAAATGGACACACGGTCTGCATATAGCCAGATTGCAGAGCGTAAATTTAAAAACAGAGAAAACTGCGCTGGCAGTTTTCTCATATTTTTTCTATTGCTATATGGGGCTCTATGGCTTGGAGATCCTTCAGAGATCTGGGTGGGACTGGATCTCAAACCTGTGTCCAGGTTTTGAAGACAGCCTGCAAGCTGCCTTCCCAGGTGCAGGCAGCTCATTAAATGAAGGGCTGGGAAGAGCAGATGAGGGAAGGAAGGTGAAGGAAGTGGGAGCAATGGCTGTTATTGTCTCTGTGTGAGGATAGACGCTGTACGCGTTGGAAGGCTTCAGAGCCATGTGCATCCAGGACCGTGGGTCTGGAGGAGGTGATGGTTTGAAGAACCAGGACCTGTAGCCGCAGTGCTGTTAAAGAGTAGCCAGGTGGGCTGGTATTTTTATTTATCTTTGGATAATATTTAAACCCCTGCGTGGCATTCCTGAATGGACTTTTGTTTCTTTTTTCTCCTTTAATAAATGTGGGCTACCAGGCCCTTAACATCATATGCCTGTTTGGTGTTGACTTACTGCACAAAAAATGCATCTGCCACAAGAGTTAAACAACCCCAATATTACAGTGGTGGATTCAGCGGGCATCTAGACGGTGAAATCCGAGTCCTTGCTCCGTGGTGAGTCGCAGCAGGAACTACTGCTAGCTGTGTGTGGCAGCCAGGCAAACAGCATTGCACATATGTTTATGTTGTTGGACTGTATTGCATACAGGTGGTGCACCTGTAAGATATTTTTCCCTTTTTACTGCTGTGTCAAAAGCTGCTGTGCATGCGACTGCAAGGATGCGACAGTCAAAACACAAAAAGTTCAGGTCAAAGCAAGTTAAAGGGGAAGTGAGCTCAGCGTGGCCTGAGATGTCCCCACCTAGGAGGGCCAGTCAAAAGGGGCCAGTGGTGTATGAGACTGTGAATGAGTGGTTCAAGTGGAACCAGACTAAAGAATCGGATGCGGTACAAAGGGCTGAGATAGTGGCATCTGATTACATGCAACCCATGCTACCTACAGAGGAGGTTGGAGACTTCCTGGAAAAGTTTGAAAAAGTCGCTGTAAGGAGGAAATGGCCTAGAGACCGGTGGCCAAAATTGCTGCAAACCTTACTGCTGGTAGAGTACCGGTCGGTTTTCCATTTGATGGATGGGGACCAGGATGACTATCACAAGTTTAAAGAGGAAATTCTTCTTAGAGGAGAGTTCAGTCGCATCATGGGCCACCAGCAACGCTCCAGCAAAGAGAGGTCGTCACCCATAGCAACGGGAGAGGCATCACTACGACAACAAAGCAACAATCAAGCAATGGCTCAGGAGATCATGAGTGTGCATCAGTGTACCAGCCGTGCGTTTTCTGCAGACATATCGGTTGTCACCCCTTGCAACAGTGGTAAGAAGTTTGTGTGGCCTGCAGGGGGTACCGATGAGGAAAGTAAAAAGGTTTATTATGGCCGCCTTTGTGAAGTGGTCAGCCCAGAAAGGACACAACAGTCTGTAACCACCATGAGGTGTAGCCAACCATCTTTGGAGTGCTGGTCTGCTGTTACCCCTAGCAACAGGGATACTGTGTTACATGCAGGGGGTGTTGGTGGGTCTGGAAAGGCTGCAATGTTTCTCCATGACCACATGAAAAATTCAGCATATGGAGACACCACAGATGAGAGACAACGCACTCAAATGAAGGCTATGACAGCAGTTACAGGAAGTGGTAAGACTGTTGCAGTTTATGGGACAGAACCCAATGAAGTAGAAGTGTGTTCAGCGGGGAGATCCGCAGTACAGGTGAACTTGTTACATTGTGCTACCCAGAGTAGGGGGAGGCACAGGGTAAAGCCCAACTGTCAGCAGGACTAAAGACTGAAAAGGACATGGGGACTGTATGTACCTGGTGGAATCCAGCAGAGTGCTGGAAGAGCTGTACTAGGGGTGACCAAAGAAATAAGTATACCATGTTCCCTAGTGACAGATATAGGTGCTGTGGGGTTGCCCAGAGAAACCTCCCAGGGGCCCACAGTGTTGGAGCGGAGGGTTTCCCAGGTCAGCTGTAGAGCTTCTCTAGTGGGTAAGGGGCCACCCACAATAGCTACAGCTATGTTTAAGTGTCATGATGATCCTCTAAAGGTTGAGAAATGTATTTCTGGAAATGTCATATTTGAGAATATTGTTGGTGATATGTTTACTAAAAAGGATGGGAGTAGGATGTCTTCCGTGACCACCAGAGGCAGAGCTGCAGGGTTGTCCATGGAAACCTCCCGGGATCTCCCTGTGTTGGAACTGGAGGTTGTTCAGGATCGCTCTGGCACTACTCTGGGGGAACAAGGAGAGACTGCACCACACAATGAGAGTGTGTGGGTGCCGACCACCCGCCTGGTATGTGATCGGTTTGGTGAAAAATGTGTTCATACTGTAAAAGCTAGTAGTGTAAAGCGGGATGTGATGGTAGCGCCACCAGAACAATCTGGTCAAAATGGGGTATTGTATCCTGTTGTTTGTGACGAAGCATTGTCCCAATGTGACACAAGTGAAACTGTGCTTGTACAATGTGATGCGTCTAGCAATGACAAATGTACTGTATCGGCTAGTGAATCCCAGGTTCCTTTGGTGCCTCTTGGGACAGGTGATGCAGCGCTGCAGAATGCCTGTCAGGGAAGTACCACAGACTGGGAAGCATGGTGCAAGGAAACAGTCGCAACGCTAAACAAAGTAACCATGAGTTATAAAGCAATGATGGGAGACAAGTGTGTGGACACAACATCTGTTATGCCAGACAGAGGGTTTGCAGAGTGGCCGGTGCTCAAGGGCATGTCAGCCCCTGTGAAGATTGATCCCCTGAAGGAGCGGTTATTGGCATAGACATGGCAGATGTGTTGTCCACAACCCAGCAACTAAGTGGTAGCAAGTGTCAAGGTGACAATGTGAATTGTGATGACCTGCAGTGGCTCATTGACACTGGTGCAGAAGGGATAAGTGTGAGACATGTGTCTGACAGCGCACCAGGGGAGCAACAGGTGGTGATGATGGGTACCTCCAAGGAGGTGGAGGTCTCTTTAAATGTCTCAACCTTTCAACCTGCAGTGGATGAGCCCCTCCATGTCTTGGACAGGGAAAAGGTCCCTAGAAAGGTCTGGTATTTAGACATGGGTTGCATAGAGCTGACACAAACTTTATTAGAAATGTTGGAGGTGGTAAAAACGCACTCGCTGTACACTTGGGTGTCTCCACCGCAGACGGACCAGGTTGTGCTGCATAGTACCAATAGGTGGAGCCAGGTGGTACAGGCCGTGCAGGGAAACTTTGATCAAGAGTGGTATTGGTGGGTCCAATGCTTATTAACAATGTGGAAAATAGTCCTGAGGGTCTCTAAGAGGATGCCCCTAGTTACTAAATGGTATGGAAGGCGCTCAGAACTGTTGGAGACATCAAAGGTCTCTCCGGCTGATGTAGTGACTAGAAACATCCCTGCTGGTGTGGTCCGAGGTGCAGCTGAGCAGAGGTCAGTGGAGGGCGCAGATACTGTCTCACCAGCTGAACCTCATGAGAAGGAAGGGCCCAGAGTAGATGCAGCACTAGCAGAGATGCTTTCTAACACTCAGAAAGAGGTACAACTTAAAGTACCCGGAGACGCTGTGAGAATTACTAATGTTGGTTTATGCAACAATGTAATGTGTACATCAGAAAGAAGTAGTTTATGCGTGGATCAGTGTCATTTGTTAGATCAGTTACCCATGGAGTGTTGGACAACAGGTGAGGTGGAGATGTGCTATGGACCAGTGGGTTGTAGTCACTTACCTGTGTGTGTTCCCTCCTCGGGTCTAGTTCTAACAAACACTGAGATGGATGACACTGATTGTGTTGGACTGGGTGACATTGAAATGTCTGATTGGCTAATGAGTGGTGCTGTTAAGTGATGTGGTTGCCGTGGGTAACCAGAGAGAGGTTCTTGAACCTGAAAAACCTGTGGTGAAAGATAAAACTTGCTTCCATAAGCTGAAAGGTAGGATCAGGGAAGGCAGAGTTCCCCCAAGAGAGGAGTGTATGCTCAGGGACCCCATTAGAAGAGTGGGAAGGCAGAGTATACAAACTTATAGAACCCTGTTGCGATCCAGGGTAGGGCGTGCCTGGAAACGCACCCGAAAAAAAGATTGGGCCCACAGCTGGCACAGAGGTGCCCCAATCAAGGATTCGGGCTGGTGTGTTCCGCCCCCTACGGGTTCGAAACAAGGGGGGGAGGTATGTAACAGGCACTACTGTCACGATGAAATGGACACACGGTCTGCATATAGCCAGATTGCAGAGCGTAAATTTAAAAACAGAGAAAACTGCGCTGGCAGTTTTCTCATATTTTTTCTATTGCTATATGGGGCTCTATGGCTTGGAGATCCTTCAGAGATCTGGGTGGGACTGGATCTCAAACCTGTGTCCAGGTTTTGAAGACAGCCTGCAAGCTGCCTGCCCAGGTGCAGGCAGCTCATTAAATGAAGGGCTGGGGAGAGCAGATGAGGGAAGGAAGGTGAAGGAAGTGGGAGCAATGGCTGTTATTGTCTCTGTGTGAGGATAGACGCTGTACACGTTGGAAGGCTTCAAAGCCGTGTGCATCCAGGACCGTGGGTCTGGAGGAGGTGATGGTTTGAAGAACCAGGACCCGTAGCCGCAGTGCTGTTAAAGAGTAGCCAGGTGGGCTGGTATTTTCATTTATCTTTGGATAACGTTTAAACCCCTGCGTGGCATTCCTGAATGGACTTTTGTTTCTTTTTTCTCCTTTAATAAATGTGGGCTACCAGGCCCTTAACATCATATGCCTGTTTGGTGTTGACTCACTGCACAAAAAACGCATCTGCCACAAGAGTTAATTACCCCAAACGTTTACAACACACACACACACAGTGGGGAAAATAGTTTATTTGATCCCCTGCAGATTTTATATATTTGGCCATTTATGAAGAAATGAAGGGTCTATAATTTTTATCATGGGTGTATTCAAATGTTATGAATTGAGTGGCAGTTCAGTGAGTAGAAAAAGTATTTGATTCCCAAGCAAAACATGACTTCATGCTTTGTGGAGAAATACTTATTGGCAAGCACAGAGGTATAAGATGATTCTTGTTGTTGGTTACCAGGTTTGCACACATCCTGGTAGATTTTGGTCCACTTTTTTTTTTTACTTCTTCTCTAAATCCTTAGGCCGCATACACACGATCGAATTTGTCTGCTGAAACTGGTCCGATGGACCGTTTTAGCAGACAAATCCGATCGTGTGTATGGGCTAGCGGACATGTTTGTCCAGCGGACAAATTTCAAAGCATGCTTTAAAATTTGTCCGCCGGAGACATGTCCGTCGTATATGTCCGCTGGTTAGTACACTTGGATTTGACGCATGCGTGGAATTTTTTCACTTCCTGGTTCGGTGACGTGGTGGCGTCAACGTCACCGCCACGTCACCGCGCGGTTTGCCGGTGGGGATTTTGATCCGATGGTGTGTACACGCCATCGGACCAAAATCCGATGAGACCTGTCCGCTGCAAACGGTCCATCGGACATGTTTAAGCCGACATGTCTCATCGCGGCCTTAAGGTTTCTTGGCTGTCGCTTGGCTACTTGAAGTTTCAGCTGCCTCCCTAAATTTTCTATACGATTAAGGTCAGGAGCCTAGCTAGGCCGCTCCATGACCTTAATCTGCTTCTTCTTAAAACCACTCCTTTGTTGCCTTGGCAGTATATTTTGGGTCATTGTCATGCTGGAAGCCCCATCCATAACCCATCTTCAATGTTCCAAGATTTTACAATACATTGGCCCCTCAATGCGGCAAAGTTGGTCTGTACCTTTAGCAGAGAAACGGCTCCAAAGCATAATGTTTGACTGTAGGGATGGACTTGGTCAGCATTTTTCTTCCTCCAAACGCAGCTAGTTCCCCTCCTCAAGGGGGTACATGTACAGTAATGCCAATGTACATCTAAATGATTAAACAGTAGAGAAGACAATATTGCGCTCGTTAGTGTAACAAAAAGCAGCGATCATAAAGTGTTTTACTACACAGAAAACATGTACAAAAGGAAGAGATTGCGCTAAAATATAAATGTGAACTGATAAGTGCTAGTTGAACAATATCATAAAAAATAAGTGAAATAAGAGGCTTCTTGTGATTTCGGTGGAGGTCTCATCTGTCCCAGCACTTTTTTCCAGTTGATTTATTGGCACTTGTGGGATCACCTTCTGTTATGAACTTTTTCACTTCAGTTTATGGATTGTTTATTTTGTGATTTACACATGAACTTTATTTCACTTATTTTTTATGATATTGTTTAACTAGCACTTTTCAGTTCACATTTATATTTTAGCGTGATCTCTTCCTTTTGTACATCTAAATGATTGAGTGAAGTATTGGGAGAAAATTCTGTGGTCAAATGAGACCAAAATTGAGCTCTTTGGTATAAACGTGACTATGACCCTAAGAACACTATCCCTACAGTCAAGCACAGAGATCGAAACATGATGCTTTGGGGCCGTTTCTCTGCTAAAGCTACAGAATAACGTTGCCGCATTGTGGGGCTAATGGACGGGGCCATGTATTGTAAAATCTTGGATCATAATCTTCTTCCCTCAGCCAGAACACTGAAGATGGGTCGTAAATGGGGCTTCTAGCATGACGATGACCCAAAATATATCACCAAGGCAACAAAGGAGTTGCTCAAGAAGAAGCACATTAAGGTCATGGAGTGGCCTAGTTGGTCTCCAGACCTTTATCCTATAGAAAAGTTATGGAGGGAGTTAAAACTTGCCAAGAAACCTTAAGGATTTTGAGAAGATCTGTAAAGAAGAGTAAGAGTGGACCTAAATCCCTCCTAAGATGTGTGCAAACCTGGTCACTACCTACAAGAAAGGTCTGACCTTGGTGTAAACCAGGGTTTCTCCACCAATACCAAGTCATAATTTGCTTGGGGATCAAATATTTACTCACTGCAACTTAATTTATAGCAAATTTAAAAAATCAGCAGGCGATCAAATAATGATCCCCACTGTGTGTGTGTGTTTGTGTGTGTATATATATATATATATATATATATATATATATATATATATATATATAATGTGTAAATATATATTTTTTTCTTTTGCATTCTTACTTTACATAAATATTTCACACCTGCCTACTTTTGCACAGTACTGTATATATGACACTTTATTGATTTATTTACTTCTACATCTACGTAAAAATATGAGGTTTGTCTCTAGCAAACACTTTGATTACCTGAATTGTAAGTGTTTGGTTTGTTTTTTTTCTGTAAATTTATTAAGCAGTGCTTGTTTAGCTCCTAGCCATTTATATTTAATATTTTGTTTCTCATTACATTCTCAACCAGATTTTTTTTTTCACTATTTTTTAACATTGTTTCCAGTAAATCATTTGACTTTTTTCATTTTTTTTGCCATAAACAATAACATAGTTTGCTTAATTGTGATATAAATCCAGGCCAAACTGTTCTGTATTAGCTAAAACTCAAGTGTCAGTGATAGGCCTGGGAAAGTGCTAGCAAAATGCCATCTGTGACATTGCAGTTATTCTTGGAGCTCTCAGGAAGAGCCACAAGTTACACAACTTGATGAGAAAATAAGACAAATTGCAAGAAAATGCATATTACTGTGTATTTATCGAGGTGGAACTTTCATAATTTTGAACAAAAGTGTTTAAAGGTTCCCACAATGGCTGACCTGTGATCAAAGGTCTGGCCATTAGTTGTTCAACCTCTTTTAACCACTTAAGGACCCGCTCATGTACATATACCTCGGTATTTTAAAGATCGATATCTCGGTAGCAACAGCAGCTGCTGCCACAACCGAGATATCCATCTTTAGCATTAGCGGTCCTGTAAATAACGGTGGTCTCCACCGCTTACTAGAGCCGTCGGTAGCGGCGGAGGTGATCGGGTCCTTAAGCCTGCTGTGTGGGGATGCACGTGGGGGGCAAGATGGCCCCCACCCGTCCCCATAGCAGGGCGGAAGTGACATCAAAACGTGAGTTCCGCCCATGCGTCTTAAAGGCAATTTTTTTTGTGATTTTTTTCAAATGACAACAGTTCCATTTTTTTTCTTTCAATATGTTTATTGTATATTATCAAAGAAAACAATAAACCATACAAATTATGTGGTGATCAATACAACCTTAAAACAAGCAGTTAAGGAAATTGAGGTCTCAATAATAACCCATAGCTGAGAATCATGGAAAAAAAATAAAGAAGAAAAACTAAAGTAAATTTCTTGGGTGAGTTCAGAATTTGGGAGTAAAACACAACGCATGTCACCCAATCAAAATTCCAATTTTGGCTCGTTTTCCTTCTTCTTCCCCTTCAACAAAAATAAGTGATTCGTACAGGTTGGGTGTTATACTCTCGTCGGTTGGTCAGTAAATCAAACGTTTAGTCCAACCCTGAATGTTTTCAGGGTGTTATGTGATAGATCTCAGCAGAAACATTCCTAGGGCTCTTAGCAGATCCCACAGAGCCGAGAGCTCCAAAGAACAGGTAAAAGTGGAAGAAAAGAAAGGTAGGAAATAGGAGGAGGAAAGAGAGAGGGAGAGAGAAAGGTAAAAGTGAGGTTCCCCCAACCCCGCCAGCCCCCGGGACCCACACCCACCGTAGAGTAATGAAACACGTTCATCCGGGGTCGCCAACATAAGTGGCCCACGGTTCCCATACTGTTTCAAATTTTGCCTGAGCCATAATCCAGGAAATTTTTCTTTTGGCTGCTAGGAAGGAAACTCTATTCTGTTTCCATGCTCTCGCAATGGTCAATTTGGTGCCAAGAAAAATGAAGAATATCAATGATTGGACAGCTTTGCAGACTTTGGGTATCCTGTCATTGAGTAATGCAATGGACGGGTCTTTTGGAATTTGGCAGCCCGTTACCTTGCGAATCATATAGAATATCTTGTTCCAGAATCCTCTAATATTTGGGCACTCCCACCACGTGTGCAACATTGAGCCATACAAATTGGACCCTCGAAAGCATAGGGGCGAGGCGGAAGGGAACATCATGGCTAACCTTGCTGGAACAAGGTACCACCTGGTTAGTACTTTGAGATTTGCTTCAATCAACGCTATATTGCGTATCCTGTCATAAGACCTAAAGACGTTACTATGGCTGCACCATTGTTCGTAGGGTGTCACCAGTGTAGGCAGTGGTTTGTTGTACCATTGCGCGTTTAGGAAATGGGATATTTGTAGGTAGCAAAATCTTTCGAAGACGGGCATCTCCAGCTTGCTCTGACAGAAACTAAGCGAGAGCGGGCCCTGGGAGGTCAAAAAGTGTCCAATGCGGTATAATCCTTTATCCAACTACCAACGAAAGGCCTTGATATTCAAACCAGGTGGGAAGATAGGGTTGTGAAAAATATGTGCTAGTGGTGTCATAGCTGATGTCAGAGACCGGTGTCCCTTTAGGCTATTCCAAAGAGAGATGGAGTTGGACAGCACCGGGGACATAATAGGGGGGCAATCCTTTACAGGGCACCAGAGGAGGAAGTCCAAAGTGTGTGTCGGAACTGCTTGCCTCTCAATCTGCACCCAATCTGGCTTTTCTAAGCGAGTATAGATAATCGAAAGTTGTGCCAGTCTAGCCACTTGGTAATACCACAGGAGGTTCGGGGCACCCGAACCTCCCTGCCTTCTAGGTCTGTAAAGTACTTTTCTCGATAAACGATGACATGAGTTGCCCCAAATGAATTTTACTTGCTTTGAAATGACCGCAATTGGTCTTTTCTAATCAGGATTGGCAATGCCTGAAATAGATAAAGCAATTTGGGAAGTAGTGTCATTTTTGTTGCGTTCAGTCTCCCTAGCCAGGATAATTTGTGGAGCGCCCATCCCTTAAGATCCTTGCTAAGCTTCTCATACATGGGGGTGGGGGAGTTGGCAGAGTATAAAAATTCCACCCTCGGGGTGAGAGTTACTCCTAAATATCGAATAGTGTCATTGCTCCATTTGAATTGAAAGGAGCTTTGGAGACGGTCAGCTATCGTCGGGGGATATTCACATTTAAGACTTGGAAAAAGGTTAAGGTTAACAGTGAGGCCCGAGGCTCTGGAAAATTGATTCAGTAGTTTGCATATGTTTGGAAGGGAGGTTGTCGGCGAAGTTACGAAAAGCAGAAGATCATCAGCATACAGAGCGCATTTGTGCGTTTGAGGGCCGCAGGAAACTCCTTGTATGTCCGGGTGCGTCCGAATGGCGATTGCCAGGGTCTGTATCGCTATGGCAAATATAAGGGGCGATAAGGGACATCCTTGTCTGGTCCCCCTAGCAATTTTGATTGTGTCTGAAAGGTAGCCTTGCAATCGTATTCGCGCTTCTGGGTGTGAATAAAGCGCTGACATTAAGCCCATGAATCTCTGACCAAAGCCCCATCGTCTTAGAATGTTAAATAGGTATGGCCAGGAGACCGAATCAAAGGCTTTTTGGAGATCGAGTGAGAGGAGTAGCCCTTCCTGTCGCGACCCCTGCGCCCATCCCGATTGTAAAATCAAAATTATGTCGATCGCCCTACGGATCTGGTCTGGGCCTTGCCTGCCCGGGATAAATCCCACCTGGTCTTTGTGAATATATAAGCTGATAAAAGAGGCTATGCGGTCCGCTAAAATCTTGGTCAGTATTTTCATGTCATTATTTATAAGTGATATGGGTCTATAATTACCTACCTCTCCCTGGTCTCTATGTGGTTTAGGGATAACAGATATGTAAGCCATGTTTAGGGTCCTATCTAAGGGTTCTCCTTTGGATTTATCATTAAGAAAATTCGTAAGGGGTAGTGCCAGCGTCTGTGCGAACGTCTTATTTTACGGTACAGAGAATCTGTTCGGTCCTCGGGCTGATCCCCTCTTTAGGTTTTTGATTACATTCAACACTTCCTCTACCATTATGGGAGATTCTAGAAGGTCATGATGGTTGGCATCTAATTTAGGTATAGGGAGCGAGTTTAACAAATAATTCATGTGGGGCTCATCATCTTCACTATCCGCGCTATATAGTTTCTCGCCAGAGGCGATTTACTTTGCATGTGCTGCGCTATATAAGTTCCTCATTCATTCATTCATTCGTAGAAGTGGTGGAAGGTTTCCATAATGCGTTTTGGGTTTAAGGTGTGTTGAGTGCCCGACACCCGTATTTTAGGTAAGGTTCGCTGTCTGGTCAGGGGGGTTAGTTTGGCTGCAAGCATGTGGCCCATTTTATCACGTTAGTGATAAAATTTGGCTCCGCTCCAGCGGAGATGTTTTTCGGCTCTCGAGGTAAGGGCTAGGTTAAGGGACAGGCGCGCCGCATCCAGCTCTGCAGTGGAGACCTGTCCGGGGTCTTGTTTATGTAAATGGCTTAAGCAATTAAATTCCCTATCTAGCTTTTCTATTTCAAGTAAATGTTCCTTTTTCACCCGAGAAGAGATTTGAATTAGCGTGCCCCGAATCGTGGCCTTGTGAGCAGCCCACAGGGTTTCCGCGGACACCCCTGAAGTTGCGTTAAAAAGAAAATAATCCTTGATAGCTTTCTCAATTTCTGATACCTTCATTGGGTCACTTAGCAAAGATTCATTCAGTCTCCACTGTAGAGGGTTGGGGCGGTGGGAACTTCATCTAAGGGACAGGAGGACTATGGAGTGGTCAGACCAAACCGTGTCTCTTATGGAGGATTTGAGTAGGTCTGGAGCTTTGGCTGCAGAAATAAATATGTGGTTAATCCTAGCGTATGATTGGTGCGGATGCGAAAAGTGAGTATAATCACATGTAGTTGGGTGAAGTTCTCTCCAGGCGTCAACGAGGCCATGTTGGTGAATCAGTTTAGCTATCGTGAGGCTCCTCTTGGGCGGACAGATAAGCTGGGATCCAGGGGGCCTTGTTTTGTCTAAACCTTGATCTAGGGCGGTGTTTGAGTCCCCCCCACTGTCCCACTCAGCATAGGTCCCAACGTTTTTAGCATCAACCGAAAAAACGTAGCCTGTCCCTGATTAGGGGCGTAGTATGAAATGATGGAATACACGTGGTCATCTATAGTTCCCTGAATGAGAATGTATCTGCCCTCCGGGTCCCTGTGTTCTAGGCACGGTGTGAACTTGCAATTCTTAGAGATCAGGATCGCTACTCCCCTAGTCTTGTCCTCAGCGTTTGCAAGGAAAAACATTGGAAATTTTGCATGCAGGAAGGGAGGATTATACCGCTTTGGAAAGTGAGTTTCCTGAAGTAGGACTACGTCAACCTTTTGGGAGTGCATGAATTGTAAAACTTTCCGGCGTTTGACCGGGGAGTTCATACCCTGCGTGTTGTTGGAAGCAACCCGCAGGGGAGTAGAGGGCGTGTCGGTGTCAGCCATCAAGCATAGGGTAAAGGCCCCCCGCCATCATCCCGCCACCTACCTCAGAGATGTCCTGGAGTCTCTTTCGGTGCCTGCTCCAGTGAACCTCCTGCGCCCCTTCAAAATCTGTCTCAGTGGATGGATCCCGGAGGCCGGCAAAGAGGGGAGAAAAAGAGAAGAGGTTAGAGAAAGAAAGGAAAAAGAGAAGAGACAAGTGGGAGAAAAGAGAATCCTCTAGGGATTCTAACGGACAAAAGCAGCGTACTGCCTTGCTGTCAATACAACAAAAAATGGATTCAGTCTCCACTATGGAGGCCGAGGTCCTACCAAACAAGCTCGAGAAATCCAGAGCCAATTGGGTAGGTGGGGCACAAGAACAGAGCACCCCGGCATAGGCACAACAAACAGTATAACTGTATAAAAGTCCGACTGTAGCAGGTATAGCACGTTTTAAACTGGAGGTTAAACTGGACTAACTTGAAAATGTGTGGTGGGGGTGCGGGAACTTGAAATCAAAAAATATATGCATATGAGGGGTAGGCAATGGGATCTATGCAGGAAAGTGCTGGCATTAGGTGTGTAGGGCTCTGGGGGGGGGGGGATTCCCCGGAACGTTGGCCCATCTAGATAGAATCCCACGGAATGACCCCGTATACAGGAGATGTGAGCCATCTATCTATGCCCACCAGCGGAGGTATGTATGCAACACAGTGTGCAAACTGACGTGACGTATACCAATCCAGGTGGCCAGGCTAAATAAAATAAAAAAGGGGGGGGGCTAGAGGAATATTTTCCCTCCTTTAGAAGGCGTAGTGGATAAGTTCACGGATCAACGAGATAGTGATGCGAGTCAGTTCCAACATGGGGTAAAGTAAAAAAAAAGGGAGCAACCAATCAGTTCCAGTTCTGTATTAGGGGGGTCTGCCGTCCTTGGAACGCTTGAAGTTGGACTTGGTCCATACCGGCGAGATGGGGCTGGAAGGTGTTTGACGTTTCGTGGCTCCCGAGTGGCGGCCCAGTGTAATTAATCTCAGTCCCAGTAGAATTCTCTCGCCCTCCTGGAGGTCAGAAAATTAGTATGTCTTGGATTTGTAAGAGAATTTAAGCGCGAATGGGAATGCCCACCAATATTTGATCTCCTTCTGCGAGAGGACCGTTAGCAGGGGTTTCAGTGATCGCCGTCTCTGGATGGTTGATGGCGAAATGTCAGCAAAGATTTGGATTGGATGGTTCTGGCAAAGGATAAGTTCTCGTTTGCGGGATCTCTTCATGATCTCCTCCTTCACCGAGTACAAATGGGGCTTCACCACTATATCTTTAGGGGCTCTATCTTTTCTCGGGGGCCCAGGGCCCGATGGGCTCTGTCCAGTTCCAATTTATCCGGTGGAATGTCAGTAATAAGGTCTTTGATGAGATCCTGGACTGCGGCTGTGACATCCGTGACAGACTCTGGGAGCCCCCTTAACCTGAAATTCTACCTTCTCGATCGGTTCTCAAGGTCCTTGATCTTATTCAGGGCAATATCAAGTTGGTCTTGTACGGTATGAATGTGGTCAGAATTTTGATTGATCCTGGCCACAGTTGTTTCAAGCTTGTTTTCTATGGCTTCAATGCGGTCACCAAGGTTTTGGAAATCAGACTTAATATCCCCTGTAATTCGAGCAGCAACAGTGGTTAGCCCTCTGTCAAGTAATTCAGACGGCCTGTTAAAAAGGTCTGCTGTGTTAATGAGGGAATCGGAGTTGCCCTGTATAGGGAGGTGTGTGGAGGGTGGGTAGGCCTCAGTATGCCTCAGGGGGGATAGCTGGTAATTCTCTATCATGTGGTTCAGGAGGGATTCAGTGGATGCTGGAGAGTGAGCAGCTGCATGCAGGGTACTCAGTGTGTCCCGGAGGCATCTGTGGGGGATCGAGAGCTGCGGTTTCTGAGTTTCCCTCCTCCATTGCTGTGCCTGAGGGAGCCGCGGCCGCCATCTTGAATATGAGCGGCACCAAAAACGGGCTGAATCGCGGCCGCAAGTCTTGTTTGGCCGTGCCCCTGGGTATGAGAATGATCCCAGACGAGTCCCCCAGCTAAAGGTGCGGTCCAGCGGTTTCTCACTGGCCGCAGTCGGGTGCTGTGTGCGCCGTTATGCCAGGGTGATGCGGAGCTCCAGGCTCAAGCGGCCATCTTGGAGTCCTCCACGCATGCGCCCCGCCCATTTGTTTTTGCATTTACGTCTAAATATGAAATCTGAGGTCTTTTTGACCCCAGATCTCATATTTAAGAGGACCTGTCATGCTTTTTTCTATTACAAGGGATGTTTACATTCCTTGTAATAGGAATAAAAGTGATAAAAAAAATTTCAGTGTAAAAAATGATAAAAAAAATAAAAAGAAAACAAAAACATATATTTTTAAAGCGCCCCGTCCCGACGAGCTCGCGCGCAGAAGCAAACGCATGCGTGAGTAACGCCCTTATATGAAAACGATGTTCAAACCACACAAGTGAGGTATGACTGCGATCGTTAGAGCGAGAGCAATAATTCTAGCCCTAGAGCTCAAAAGATGCAACCTATAGAATTTTTTAAACGTTGCCTATCGAGATTTTTAAGGGTAAAAGTTCGGAGCCATGCCACGAGCGGGCGCAATTTTTAAGTGTGTCATGTTGGGTATCATTTTACTCGGCGTAACATTATCTTATACAATATATAAAAAAATTGGGCCAAATTTATTGTTTTATTTTTTAATTAAAAAAGGTGCGCTTGTAAGACCGCTACACAAATACGGTGTGACAAAGTATTGCAATGACCACCATTTTATTCTCTAGGGTGTTAGAAAAAAATATATATACTGTTTGGAGGTTTTAAGTAATTTTCTAGCAAAAAAAAAAACTGTTTTAGTCTTGTGAACACCAAATCTGAAAAACACCCAAGGTCCTTAAGTGGTTAAAGAGAAGAATCCGAGTTTAGGTAGAGTTACCGATTGACTAGTCCAACTATTATGCATTTTTAGTAACTTAATATGTTGATTATTATTGCAGTGTTTTTGATGTGCCTTTTACATGTTTGAAGTTACCACAGTGTAAAAAGTCAGGTATGCCCAGCCTATACAACGAGAGGCTATATACGTACTTTTCCAGCAGCCTGTGTACTGAAATGCCGCAGCGTTGCTGGCCCCCAGGGTACTGCACACTTCTGCATGTGTCTACTACCTGCTCCCCCCCCCCACACTTGCTGTGGTTTCACTTGCCAGGGCAAACATCCTGTAGTGATGCAAGATCCAGCAGGAGGAACCACAGCATGCACCAGTAGTAGTAGTTCAAACACACAGAAATGTTAAATACTTCTAGCCACCAGAGGTCAGCAATGCAGTGGAATCCCAACAGGCGACAGGCAAGGTGAGGGTACAGTCTTTCTGTAAGGATGCTGGAGAATGTGAATGGTCTGCAATTGCATGTTCCTAGCCCTAGTTTGGAAACTACAAGTCTTTTTGCCATGGTGGCAGATGGGACTCTGTTCATTCTTTCACAGATTACTATCAATGAATGCTGCTGCACCAATTTTATTTGTGACAGTGGCTGCCAGAGAGAGAGAGAGAGAGAGAGAGGGGGCGGTGCTGGAATATGTTGCAACCCAAATATGTGTGCAACGTGCCAAAGGTGAACATAGTATGCATTAAAGGGTCACTAAAGGCAAAAAATTTTTTTGATGAAATGACTGTTTACAGGGTATAGAGACATAAGATTCCTTTTCAAAATGATTAAAAATAGATAAAAATCAATCATATAATGTGCCTGCGGGTTAGTTTCACTTTTGAACTTGCTTCATGTTTCTGTGAAGTAGAAATAAAAACACAGAACAAAAACAAACAAATCCAGTGCAGTGCTTTGTTTTTT
Source organism: Rana kukunoris (assembly GCA_029574335.1). Classification (NCBI taxonomy): domain Eukaryota; kingdom Metazoa; phylum Chordata; class Amphibia; order Anura; family Ranidae; genus Rana; species Rana kukunoris. The sequence continues at coordinate 332,314,260 of CM056052.1, read as the reverse complement.
AAAATGAATCTGATTCTGGGAAGTTTTAGCCACACAGCAATGACAGCTTAGACCACAGTGAGAAAGCTCCCAGCACTGTGGTTATAAGAAAACAGACAAGCAGGAAGTGTGGAGATCAGAGCAGGATTACAGCAACTTCAAAGCAAAAACGAACAATAAGGACATGAAACCAGTACTGCAGTAAGGTAAAGGAAGCTATTTAGCTAAAAAAAAAAATCCTTTAGTGATCCTTTAAGGTGAAAAATCATGAGGGTTTACAACCCCTTTAACCACTTAAGCCCCGGACCATTTTGTAGCTAAAGGACCAGGCCCCTTTTTGCGATCCGGCACTGCGTCTGTTTAACTGACAATTGCACGGTCATGCAAATAGAATTGACGTCTTTTTTTTTTTTTGCCACAAATAGAGCTTTCTTTTGGTGGTATCTATACGGTTTTTATTTTTTGCGCTATAAACAAAAATAGAGCGACAATTTTGAAAAAAAAAAAATTTTTTACTTTTTCCTATAATAAATATCCCCCAAAAATATATAAAAAAAATCATTTTTCCTCAGTTTAGGCCAATACGTATTTTTCTACATATTTTTGGTAAGAAAAATCGCAATAAGCGTTTATTGATTGGTTTGCGCAAAAGTTACAAAATAGGGGATCGTTTTATGGCATTTTTATTAACCACCTGCTGACGGCCGTACGACTTTGTACGGCCACAGCGCAGCCCTGAATCCCTGACTGGCCGTGTTTTTACGGCCGCCTCTTTTGGCGTTCCCCGCGCGCGCTCCCGAGCGCGCAGTGGGGAACTCCTGTGCTGGCCGTGTCCCTCGGACACATTTGTACTTTCCTGGCTTGTTAGGGTCTTCAGAAATGAGAGAGGCCTTCAGTACATCAGGTGTGATCAGATGTGATCATTTTTTATGATTTGCACTATAGCTTGTAGACTCTAAAACTTTCACACAGACCAAAAAATTTCCAAAAACTTTGGGTTATTTTCTTTCTCGTACATCACGGGACACAGAGCGGCATATTCATTACTATATGGGTTATATGGAGTACCTTCAGGTGTGGACACTGGCAATCTCAAACAGGAAGTCCCCTCCCTATATAACCCCCTCCCCTAGAGGCAGTCCCTCAGTTTTTTCGCCAGTGTCTTAGGTGTTGGCCACGGAATAGCTTTGCTCCACATCCTTGGGATTAAGGGCGGGCTAACCGGATCTGTCCAAGGAGCCTCAGTGCCAAAGTGGACAGTACCCGGGCCCCAAACCGTGGGGTTTTGCCTATAATGCTCCTCTTTGGAGGGCTGGACCCTGGGCCCAGGACTTGGAGTTTGTAAAAACCATAAGTTCCTGTTTGCCAGGGTGCTATATAGGTCCAGGACAGTGGGTACCTTCATAGGACCCCAGGGCCTGAAGGTCTACTACGCTACCCACGGAGATGGGAGAAGATTGGATCAGTTTGCTGGACAAACATCCTGCAGCATGGAGCAGGTAAGGGGGAGCCTGCGGGACTTGGTTCGACAGCAGGCTCTCCGGGGTAACCTAAAAGGGGGGATAGCCTAAGTATGCTCTGCATGGGCAACCTTGCTCACTATGTCTGAGAGAGACAGGATGACACCTTTTTTCCCCCATCACTAGGTTCCCCTGTCTAAGAATGTGTTGCTAGCTAACCTGCTGCTTTCTTCCTAGGACTAGTAAGGATCCCTAGGGGCCTTTTGGAGAGTCCTACCTGGCCGGGGGTTTGAATCTGCCGCCTGTTTTCTGCAGTCCTGGGTCTCCAGCAGCGCGGCTCCTCCATGTTCCTCCTGTTCCGGCATACGCGCGCGCGTGCGCGCGCACGTCTTATAGACGTTTTTCGCGCCGTTCAGACAGGAGGGCGGGGGGGGCGTGCCTGCGGCGTCATACAGGGGCGCGCCTTGTGCTGTTATAGATCAGCAGGCATTGTCAGTGCTCAGTCTGAGGCTGATTTCAGAAGGAGAGGACGCAGAGCGGCAGAACAGTGACTCCCGGTGGCGGAAGAGGGGTAGTACATGCTGGACTTTGTTCCAATGCCTTTTTTGTTAAGCCAAGAAATCCCCCTTTTTGCAGCAGGTTGGAGGCTGGCAAACTAAGTTTGGGGGTCACTGTATGTTTAAAAAAAAAAAAAAAAAAAAAGAAAATATATATAATATATATTTAAAAAAAAAAAAAAAAACATACGGGATCCCATCAGTTTTTGGGCATTAGTGATCTATTGTCCCCTAAGCTCTGGTTTTGTACTCCTGGCCACTACAGTCTGTTGTGTGGGCGGAGTCCCTCGATTTTGTATTATGGCTTCCAAAGGTTCGGGGTCAAAGGGTACAAAAAAGACCAAAAAACAAAGGGGTTCCCCTTCTGATTCTGATGATATGCCGATACTTTCCCCGCAACTTATTAACATAAAGGGCGCCTTGGATGAGCCATTAGGGGGATCTGGTGCGGAGGCTGGCCCAGATCAGCCCAGCCCTGTGTTTATCACAGAGGAGATGCTAGCCGTATCCCTAGGGGGGCTAGAAGAGAGAATAGCAGCATTAATCGCTAGAGCTATTCCTGGTAAGAAACGGGTTAGACCCCCATCACAAGAGGTGTATCCTCAGATGTTGAGATTCTCTCTCCGAAGGAATTGGAATCACAGGAGGATCAACTAGACCTGAACCAAGAGGGTTCAGGGATTGAGGGATCTGCCTCTGAGGAACCATTTTCAGACTCCCAGACAGAAAGACTGTGGGTACAGTCTTTGACGGACATGGTCCGCTCGGCATTTAGTTTACCATTGCCAGAGCCTCAGGTTCCTCCGGTATCCTCTCTGGGCTCTTTGAAAGCTCCGTTAAGCAACGCAGTTTTTCCGGTCCATCCTCTCTTGGAGGAATTGATCTTTCGGGATTGGGTACGGCCGGACAGGATTTTTCTGCCACCGAAAAGATTTGCGGTCATTTACCCCATGGAGGAAAGATTCTCCAAGAGGTGGAGGCTCCCAGTAGTGGATGCAGCCATCTCATGTGTGAATAAATCACTAACTTGCCCGGTGGAAAACATACATATGTTTAAAGATCCGGTTGATAAAAGGTTAGAGACACTTTTAAAAGCATCCTTTGCTACGGCAGGAGCAGTGGTACAGCCAGCTGTGGCTGCGATTGGTGTTTGTCAGGCGTTAAAAGACCAGACAAAAGAAATGTTAAAGGACATGCCTACCCAACAAGCAGAAGAGTTTTCTGACATTCCCAGAGCTCTGTGTTTTGCTGTAGATGCTATAAAAGATTCCATCCAGCAGGCCTCTCGTTTATCACTATTTTTGGTGCACATGAGAAGGCTCTTATGGTTGAAGAACTGGGCAGCGGAGCCCCCATGCAAAAAGCTTCTGGCAGGGTTTCCCTTCCATGGGGGACGACTCTTCGGAGAGGATCTGGATAAATATATTCAGACTATTTCAAATGGCAAGAGTACCCTTTTACCGGTCAAAAAGACATTCCGGGGTCCTACATTTAAGAGGCAGCTCTTTCCTGTCTCGGGGCCCTCAAATTCCAGGCAGTATCGACGGCCGCCTGCACGATCCAACGTTAACAGTAGATCGCAGGAACAGGCCCCTGGGGGTAAGAGGCCATGGTATCGCAAGCCGAAAAAAGACAGCCCCTAAGTCTGCCTTATGAAGGGGCGCCCCCACTCTCGCGGGTGGGGGGAAGGCTTAGTTTCTTCTCAGAAGTTTGGGAAGCCAAGATCCCCGACAAATGGGTCCGGGCGTCTGTAACCACAGGCTACAGACTGGAGTTTCTAAGGTGTCCTCCGCCTCATTTTCAAGAATCAAGGCTACCAAAGGATCCAGCAAGGAAGGCCTCAATGCTGGCAGCTTTGGATCACCTGCTTTGCCAGGACGTAATAATAGAGGTGCCAGCCCAAGAGCAAGGGCTAGGTTTCTATTCCAATCTCTTTGTCATACCAAAGCCCAACGGCGATGTCAGGCCAATCTTGGACCTAAAGAGGTTAAACGGTTACCTAAGGGTTCGTTCCTTCCGGATGGAATCCATCCGGTCAGCAGCCGCCGCGCTTCAGAGGGACGATTTTCTGGCCTCCATAGACATAAAGGATGCTTACCTTCATGTACCAATCTTTCAGTCGCATCAAAGATTTTTACGCTTCGCGGTGGGGCAGCGACACTTCCAATTCAGGGCGCTCCCCTTCGGGCTGGCCACGGCCCCCCGGGTATTCACGAAGATCCTAGCCCCAGTTCTGGCCAATTTAAGGATCCAAGGGGTCACAGTCCTAGCATACTTGGACGACCTTTTAATCATAGATCACTCACGGCCGGGTCTGCAACAGGCAGAAAACCTCACGGTTCGGTACCTCGAAGGATTCGGCTGGGTCCTAAACCGGGGAAAGTCAGCGTTCCAGCCTACAAAGCAGTTGGAATACCTCGGCATGAGGTTAGACACAGAACAGCAAAGGGTGTTCCTGCCCCTTGTAAAGATCGAGGCTATCAAGGGGTTGGTTCAGTTGGTTCTAAACAAGAAAAAACCAACTATTCGCCTGTGTATGCGAGTACTAGGCAAGCTAGTGGCCACGTTCGAGGCAGTACCGTACGCTCAGATCCACACTCGCGTCCTACAGGCAGCCATTCTAGCAGCCTGGGGCAAGAGGGCACATGCCTTAGAGTCCCCTTTGACGCTATCATCAAGGGTCCGACAAAGCCTGGCCTGGTGGTTGAACCCCCAGAATCTTCTAAAGGGAAAATCCTTCAGCCCTGTTGTCTGGGAGGTAGTTACCACAGACGCCAGCCTGGCAGGCTGGGGGGGCGGTCTTCGAGGGGTTCTCTCGCCAGGGAACTTGGGTGAAAGCAGAGAGGCAGCTCCCCATCAATATCTTGGAGATCAGAGCTGCTCGCCTAGCCCTTCTGGCATGGACCTCCAGATTAGAGGGGTTCCCGGTGAGAATCCAGTCAGACAATGCCACGGCGGTGGCATACATAAACCACCAAAGGGGGAACCAGGAGTCAGGCCGCTCAAGAGCTTGATTTTTCAGTGGGCAGAGGTTCATGTACCCTGCATTTCGGCGATATTCATTCCCGGAGTGGACAACCTGCAGGCATACTTCTTAAAGTCGCCAGAGTCGGTTGCCAGGGGAGTGGTCTCGGCATCCCCAGGTCTTTCAGACAATCTGCTAGAGGTGGGGAATGCCGGACGTAGATATAATGGCATCCAGGTTCAACAAGAAACTAGACAGGTTGTGTCTCGAGCGAGGGATCCTATGGCCTGCGGAACCGATGCGTTGGTTTGCCCTTGGCATCAATTCAAACTTCTATATGCATTCCCTCCGCTACAGTTACTCCCTCGCCTGTTGCGCAGGATCAGAGTGGAGCACAAGCCAGTCATTCTAGTAGCTCCGGCTTGGGCCCGGAGGACTTGGTACTCACTAGCCCTGAAGATGGCAGTGGGAGACCCTTGGACTCTTCCTCTACAACCAGACCTACTCTCACAAGGCCCGATCCTCCACCCTACATTACAACGTCTAAATTTGACGGCCTGGAGGCTGAATCCCTGATTCTCAGGGGTAGAGGTCTGTCTAGGCAGGTAATTCCTACCCTGATTAGGGCTAGAAAGCCGGCCTCCAGGGTGATTTATTACAGGGTGTGGAGGAACTACGTAGGCTGGTGTGAATCCAAAAGATGGAATTCCCGTAAATATACTATTGACAGGGTGTTAAGTTTTCTCCAGCTAGGAGTGGATAAAGGCCTGGCACTAAGCACAATCAAGGGACAGATGTCAGTGTGGTTTCAGAGGCCGCTGGCCACCCACTCGCTGGTAAAGACCTTCTTACAGGGGGTCTTGCGTATTAATCCTCCTGTCAAGTCACCACTTTGTCCATGGGACTTTAAATCTTGTTCTGTCATCCCTACAGAAACAACCCCTTGAGCCGTTGGCTGAGGTACCTTGATTTTACTGACTAGAAAGTCGGTATTTCTGATCACCATAGTTTCGGCCAGGAGAGTAGCGGAATTGGCAGCCTTATCTTGTAAGGAACCATATCTCATTTTGCATAAGGATAGGGCGGGGTTCCGTCCTCATCCTTCCTTTCTACCAAAGGTTATATCCAGTTTCCACCTGAACCAGGATGTGGTACTTCCATCCTTCTTCCAAAACCCACCTCTAGAAAGGAGGGGTTGCTGCATACGTTGGATATTGTCAGGGCCGTAAGGGCCTATCTTAAAGCTACAGAGAAGGTTTGGAAAACAGATGTGGTGTTCGTTTTTACCGGAAGGGCCCAAGATGGGTCAGGCAGCCGCTTGATCCACCATCGCAAGATGGATTAAACAATTAATTGTTCGGGCCTGCGGTGTGAAGAGGTGCCTCCTCCTTTGTCGGTAAAGGCCCATTCTACCAGGGCCATGGGCACCTCCTGGGCAGCACATCATCAGATCTCTAGGGCTCGAATATGCAAGGCAGCAACGTAGTCATTACAAAATGTTATCAATTGGACGTAAGAAGGAATGCGGATACAGCCTTTGGGCAGTCAGTACTACAGGCCGCGATTCAAGCTCCTCAGGATCTGAGGGGGCTCCCTTGATTTGATTTGAGATTTACATTTCTCGTTTAAGTTGGATTTACTAGTATCTGAGTATACCTCTAAAATTAAATCCTTCTTTGGAAGATGTCTCCCTCCCCTCATTAAAGCATTGCTTTCGGACATCCCATATAGTAATGAATATGCCGCTCTGTGTCCCGTGATGTACGAGAAAGAAAAAGGGATTTTTAAATACAGCTTACCTGTAAAATCCTTTTCTTGGAGTACATCACGGGACACAGAGCTCCCACCCCTCTTTTGGGTGACCATTTTGGGAGGCATACTGCTTGCTACAAAACTGAGGGACTCCCTCTAGGGGAGGGGGTTATATAGGGAGGGGACTTCCTGTTTGAGATTGCCAGTGTCCACACCTGAAGGTACTCCATATAACCCATATAGTAATGAATATGCCGCTCTGTGTCCCGTGATGTACTCCAAGAAAAGGATTTTACAGGTAAGCTGTATTTAAAAATCCCTTTTTTATCCAGAGCTTTTTTTCTCAGAAAATGGGTGCAGGAACACAACCACGACCCTGTTCAGATTTCACAAACAGTAGAAGGGTCTTAAAGGTTGCAGAGTTTAGGGGGTTACACACAGAGTGCAGAGCTGTCGCTTGTAAACACAAAAAACAGACTTTTGTGTTTACAAGTGATTGTGGTGAGCAGGCACCAAAGGGTCTGAGCCAGAGGTGGTGGAACTGAGTTCCCCCAAGTTCCCCCTGAAAAAAAGCCCTGTTTTTATCAAAGACATGTAGCAGTATAAATTGTGGCCAAAATTTATGAAGAAAAATTAATAATTTGCAAAATTGTATCACAAACTAAGAAAAAATCATTTTTTCCCAAATTTTCGGTCTTTTTTCATTAATAGCGCAAAAAATAAAAACCGCAGAGGTGATCAAATACCACCAAAAGAAAGCTCTATTTGTGGGGGAAAAAAAGGACAAAAAAAATCATTTGGGTACAGTGTTGCATGACTGAGTAATTGTCATTCAAAGTGTGAGAGCGCTGAAAGCTGAAAATTGGTCTGGTCAGGAGGGTGTTTTAAGTGCCCAGTATGGAAGTGGTTAATATATATATTTTTTTACTAGTAATGCCGGTGATCAGCAATTTTTATCGTGACTGCAACATTGTGGCGGACACATCGGACACTTTTGACACTATTTTGGGGCCATTTGTCATTTTTACACCCGAAAAGTGCTATAAAAATGCACTGATTACTGTGAAAATAACACTGGCAGTGAAGGGGTTAGCCTGTAGAGGGGGCACTGAAGGGGTTAAGTGTTTCCTAGGGAGTGATTACTACTGTGTGGGGGCATGGCTTGGCATGTGAAATCCACTGATAGTCTGTTCCTGGTCATAGGGAACGACGATCAGTGGCAGTCACACTAGGAAGAACAGAGAAAGGTTTGTTTACCCTTACCTCTCCCTGTTCTTCAGCTCTGTGACCCGATCACGGGACACCGGCGGCGATCGTGTCCTTGGGTCCTGCGGGCGTGGTCACAGAGCACAGGACCAGGTCGCAAGCGTGCCGCCAGCAGGGTGCTCTCGACCCATGGCTAGGCTCTTAAAGGTGACGTACATGTACATGCTTGTGCCCAGCCGTGCCCTTCTGCGGACGTATATCGGTTTAAAGGGGTCCTTAAGTAGTTAAGAGTTTCTACATGCTTAATACATTTGTCCTTGCTGTTTGCAGTTCCACGGTTCATTATTTTACTTTTTTAAGAGAGATGACTTTTATTTATGCCTCCAGTTTAGAATAGAGCGGAATTTAATCAATCTGAGGCAAGGACATATTTCGAGCAGGAGATTACTAGTCTGTAAACACTTAGATAAATCCTTGGGGATAATCTATATAGTGTTACTGGCTGTCATTTGCTGAATACAGCTTACAGTATTTACTGTCAGAAAACTTATTCCAGTTCAGTAAAATGTTTCTGACTTCTAGATGAAGAGACCATAAAGCAGCATCCCTTCCAGTCTGTGCAGAAATCACACAATGTCCTCAAACGTCAAACACATGTTGATGGGATACGCTGAAATAGAGAAGGATCTTCTTCCTAAACCGTGATGCTAAAGAAAGGCTTTTGCACTCCTTATTTATATGTCATACAGAGATTGCAGGAAATGTCAAGGATTACTTTTTAGAATGGTATATAGATAATCCATCCACGAAAGAAGGACCAATGATGCAGTTGCCATAACAGCCAATGTGTCATATTATGGCTGGAATGCCCAAAATACTAATTATTTTACACTGTTACTGGTGTAGAGAAGACATTTGCAATTTAATGGAGTCGGCTAAAAACAACAGTTTAATAGGCTGATGGCATGAAATGTAACCACTTGTTGACAAGTGTTCCCGTTGAAATCAATTTATTGCAGATTACGCCACTGCTTATTAGTGTGTTACTGCACAACTCCAGATAAAATATATATTAAAAAAATATGTATCCTATATGTAAAATATGTATCGTATAACACGTGCCCTAACTTTAAAGCCTTGTACACACGTTTGGATATCTGATGGAATCTAATCCAATTAATTTTTTCGTTGGATATCCGATGAAGCTGACTTTCATCAGTCTTTCCTACACACCATCAGTCAAAAATCCGACCGTGCCAAAACTCGGTGACGTAAAACACTACGACGTTCTGAGAAAAATGAAATGCAATGCTTCCGAGCATGCGTCGGCTTAACTTGATTTTGAGAATGCGTGAAATTTTGACCGATGGACTTCCACACAGACGATCATTTTTTTTATCGGTTTTTTATCCATAGGAGAAATTTAAAACCTGTTCTATTTTTTTCACCAATGGAAAACAAACCGATGGGGCCCACTCACGGTCGGTTAGTCCGATGAAAACAGTCCATTGGTCTGTTTTCATCGGACAAACCGATTGTGTGAACAGGCCTTTAGAGGGAAGTTTGGGGCATTCTTGCAATGGATAAAGTGCTCAAGCCAGTGCTACCTCCAGTCCCCCCTTTTATTTATAGGAAAACATCAACATTTGGGGACCAGATATTAAAAAAAAAGTTTTGGATCCACCTAAGAAAATCCAAATGTTTTGGGAAAGGACAGGCTTTACTGCCTGTAGACACTGCAAAGCATGTTGACAAGTGTCAACTCACTTAAGAGGTCTAACTAGCTTTACAGCTAACGGCAAAGAGGTCGAAATCAAGGAGTGCATCACGTGCCTAACAACCAATGTGGTATACGCCTTGAAATGCCCTTGCGGGTCAATGTACATCGGTCATACCAAAATAACTTTGTCTAAAAGGGTATCAGAACATATCTACAATATCACCATAGGGTATAAGGTACATAGTGTTTCACTACATTTCAGAGAGAAACACAATAGGAATGTGACTGGTTTAAAATTTTGGGGGATGGATAAGATACACCCCAATTGGATAGGAGCCAACACGGTACGTGAAATTTCTAAACGTGAAACTCGATGGTTATTTCTTACCAACACCCTTAGCCGCAATGGGCTCAATATAGACCTAGACTTGATTTGTTTTATAAGCAATTATTGATAAGCATGTCAAGTTGTTTGGAATTGTTTATTTTATGACTGCCTGAATGGGGATGGTAATATGCATATAGTGGTAATACAATCACATGTAGTCATCGTAAGTCATTGCATCGAAGCATATAAGTGCATATACGCTTTATTGAACCTCTTCTTGTACTGAAGTCCTTTGAGCCTAGAGAAGGGATTTGTATCATAATAAATTCATCCATATTGTATGATGATTTTTTTTATAAGGTTTTTTTTATATATATTTTATTTTAGGTTTATTACATTCATGCACACGGTCTTATTCATTTAATGATATTTAGTAATGATAATGATGTAATGTTGCTTACTTTTGATAGCAATGCATGGTATTAACCAAGTTGATGTCTTTACAGAATCTGAATTTAATTTTGACCGTGCATATAATGTAATGGCATGCACATCCAGTCCTATAGTGCTGTCAGAAAAATGAAAGGGCAGGATGTAGCCAATGCCATTGCATTATTTTATTGCAGGCACTGAGTAGAAAGGCAGGAGTCTGTAATGCCCAGCCTGATAGGATCATACTATGATCTGTTTAGAGGCAGGCGTGAAGAATTATAAGTGTCAGCAGCGATGGGGATTCTCATGCTAATAAGCTGAGGAAGCTGGAACCTGCTGATGTATGCGGAAGCAGCGTGTCTTGGTGACGAGCTGCTGCTGAAGGAGTGGGCGGAGCCATCCAAGCTCACTAACCTGTTTAAACGATCAGTTGCTTCGTGTAGACACGCCCTCTGTAGACGTGAACCAATCACGAAACGTGTGAGAGCGTGTCTACGCAACGTATCGTCTCACAGGAGGGAGCATCTACCCGGGACTCACTTAGCTGCTAGATTGTTCTTAAGAACTTCTATCTGAGTGAGCTGATGTCTCTGTAAGTGATGCATTTGTATCTATCCATTTATCTTGTAAGCACATGTGGAATGCGGGGGTGTGTATCTTTTAATAAAAGGGTTTTTACACTATATGGAGCTTCTCTGTTTTGTAATAGCTGCTATTCTGCTCCAACTGTTTACACCATAGAGCACTAGGATCAGAACCATCTTAGGATTTTCTATGATGTTTTGTCACTCAAGTTGGCATATGCCTTCCCGACACTGGCGCTAAACCCACAAGTTCTACAAAAACGTAGTCATTGAACTACCGTCTCTTGATTGCACTGCGATGGCCAAAATGGTATGGTTTGCGAACCCTAAAGCCACTGTAAGTGGCGCCCCCATGACACCCTCCAATAAGCAGAAAACCTGTAATGAGGAAGATTTACTCTAAAATATGTTATTTGTTAGCCATCACCAAGGCTAGAAGAGTAGGAGACCTACAAAGTTTATCTATAAAAGAACCCTTTCTGTTGATCCTGCCAGATAGGTTTACCATCAGGCCAGATCCATTATACCTGCCAAAGGTGGTTTTATCATTTTATAGGACACAGGGAATAACCTTGACATCTTTGTGAGAATCCTAAAAACAATAGGGAAAATAAGTTTCAATGTTGATGTGAGAAGATGCCCTCTCGCTTATTTACAGAGGGCCAAGGAGTTTAGGAGATCTAACCATTTGATCCACTATTTTGGACCAAGGAAGGGACTTCAAGCATCTAATGCTTTGCTGGGTCAGTGGATCTCCTGGTAGATTTGACCGGCTATTGTCCTGGCATATGAGAATTCATGGATTCTTGTACCAGAAAAATGGAAAGCGCATTTAACCAGAGCTCTGGTGATGTCTTGGGCCAAGAAGGCAGTGCCTTTTAAGAACAATTACACAGACCACAGGTCTCATGACCCCATCCTGAGGTCTGTCAGCTAAAACGAATACATTGTATGAACAGAAGATCAGCGTTTCCCCCGCTGTTTACACACATAGCTCCCGGTCCCCGCTCTGTAACGATCGCATGTGCCCGGCGGCGATCGTACCCCACCAGGCACGCGCGCGGGAACTTGGGGGTGAGCGGGAACTAGCGGCCGCTTTGGAGCGGACGTATAGCTACGGGCTCTCGCCCAGCAGTGCCAACTTCCCGCAGTAAAATGACGGCGGGCGGTCAGCATGTAGTTAAAATTGAATGACACAGGGAAAAAGTATTGAAAACGCTAACTGAAATGTATTTAATACTTCGCACAAAGTCCTTTGTTGGTAATGACAGCTTCAAGATGCCTCCTGTATAGAGAAACTAGTTGCATGCATTGCTTGGGTGTTATTTTGGCCCATTCTTCCAGACAAACAGTCTTCAAATCTTGAAGGTTCTATGGGCCTCTTTTATGAACTCTTTTCATAGATTTTCTATTGGATTCAAGCCAGGTGATTGGCTGATTGAACGTTTCTTGGCCTTGTGTTTGAGATCATTGTCTTGCTGAAATCTCCACCCTTGTTTCATCTTCATCATCCTGTTAGATGGCAGCAGATTTTTTATCAAGAATGTCTTGGTACATTTTTCCATCCATCCTTCCTTCAATAACATGAAGTTTGCCAGTACCGTATGCTGAAAAACTGAACCACACCATGATGTTCCCACCTCCAAACTCCAAATGTTGGTATGGTGTTTTTGGGGTGATGTGCAGTGCCATCTGACTTCCAAACATGGTGTGTATTATGGCATCCAAAGAGTTCAATTTTGGGCTCATTTGACCATGCTATATTCTCTCAGTATTTCACAGGCTTTTAAACTTTAAACAAGCTTCAACATGCTTTTTCTTCAGCAATGGAGTCTTGTGTGGTGAGCTTGCACACAGGCCATGGCGGTTTAGTGCATTACTTATTATTCTCTTTGAAACATGTTTACCTGCTAATTCCAGGTCTTTTTGAAGCTCTCCACAAGTGGTCCTTGGCTCTTCTGATAATTCTTTTCACTTCTCTGCCAAATTATTGTGAAATGATGTTCTTTCCACTTCCAGATTATGACCACAGCAGTGCTCACTGGAACACTCAGAAGTTTATAAGTCCTTCTGTAACCAATGCCATCAGTATGTTCTGCAACAATAAGGTTGCAAAGGTCTTGAGCGAACTCTTTGCTTTTATCCATCACAAGATGTTTCTTGTGCGACACCTTGGTAATCAGAAACCTTTTTATAGGCCATCAGTTGAGACTGAACTAACTGATATTAATTTGCATTGACAAAGGGCAGGATTGCTTTCTAATTACTGAAAGATTTCAGCTAGTGTCTTGGCTTTCCATGCTTTTGTGCACTTCCATTTTTTATGTGTTCAATACCTTAATAATTTCATGTCAATAGCACCTTTAGAAATACATTTACCTCGAAAATGGTGACGTGTTCAATACTTAATTTTCCTGCTGTATTAGAAACATTATTGGGATGATTCATGACATTTGTGTGTAGGCAGATAGTGTTTTATGCTGCCCCAGCTGTTAATTGGGTTTCCCTGTTCTTGGCAGGCATTCCTGGGTTTGACCCACTGGTTCTGTATATTTATAAAAGGGACAGGGGTCCGGATCAGAAGAGAAAGCGCATGCACGAGAGGTTATTGAAAGTCTGCAATTGCTGCTGTTACTGTTGCTGGACTCTATTATCTTGACCTGCTGAGTCCGGAGTAACAGTTAATGCACATTAACTCCCTCAGGATCCTGCTACAGCCTGTAGGAACTGCTGGGACTTATTCCACTCTGAAGATGCCAATCCTGGATACTACCACCATGGACTTTGCCAAAGATGGACTCTTTGCTGTGCAGGTATGCTGGGACAGCCACAAGTCTGAGTTAGTGTCCAAGCATGTTAGCAAAAAGACTGTTGCCAATGTTATTTGGATTGACCATGTTTTTCAGCAAAGCATTTGTAGTTTTGTCTCTCCCTGGTCTGAAGTTATTCAAGGGATGTAATGCAAAAAAAGGCACATCTAGTCTACAGCTTGGCTTACTAAGCACATTGAGGGTATGAAGACCGAGGTACTATAGTTAATACAGTGTGAAAACAAGTGGTTACCAAGTGTAGTGAGAGTTTTTCTAGCAAACTGTTGTAAGTCTGTACATCATGTGCCAGGTGGGATAGCTTTTAGCAAGAGGCATTGTTCTCTGCAATATCTCCATGAGCTGTTCGTCTCCAGAGCAATAGAAGCAGATCAGCACCACAGTAGTCCCCAACCTGTACAAAGGTTTAGGTGAAGTGCACACATTGTGACAGAACTAGGTGCACAGAGGTGCTCCATACCTTTACTGGGAGCAGTGATACACTGGACAGGTGGTGATTGCTGTGTTGTGAATGTTTCTCCAAAATGCATCAGTGACTGTGGTGGTGTATATTACATCAAGAGAGGTTATTAGAGTTAACTCATCTATTCCAGCAAACATACCCCATGTGTAAGGCAGTTACCCTGTTCAAAGTGCCTAGCTTAGCCCAGAAAAATCCACCTTGGGGTAGGCCCCTCATGTGACCCACATTTGGCACCCCACGAGTAGGAAAACATGGAGGACTTGACAACCACCCCATCACCCTACCCTGCTTACATGTGCGGATGTGGCAACATGCACACAATTATTTTTTTTTTTCATAAATGGACCCCTTAGTGCCAATGAGGTATGAAATTGTGGATAGCTGCGAGCAAAATGGCGCTTTCCAAACATGTTTTGATCATTGTCTCCCAGCTGTGCTTACACTCTGATTCTTCATCTTCACTAGATCCAGCACATCATAAATATGATGACTATCAATGCAAAATTCTGACACTCTGTTTGACGTGAAAATGATTTGCCCTTTAAAATGACAAGGAGCTTTGTGGTACAGCAGAGCTACCAGGCTGTAATTGTGGCCATAATTTTGACATTGCTTAATATTGATGCATTGTGCAGTCAAAAACAAAGTATGCAGAAACTCAAATGACATTTTCCCATCATGCAATTAATATGCCTAATATCCTTTCTTTAATTGCTCTTTCTTCATTCAGCCAAGATAAAATCAACTTAATACAAATAATAATGTGTCAGCGAATCTCCCCGGTAGATTAAAGGTATATTTTCCCCTCAAAATCAGTTAGTCGACAAAGCACCTGGGCTGTTTTTAAAAAAAAAAACATGAATTACATCGAGGAGAGCTAGACAAACCACCAAGGAGTTAGTGGTATTTAAAATTAATTTGAAAAGTTCTTCACTGTACCTCCAGCTGTCAGAAATGCACTTTAGATATGTCAAGCATATTTCAGTGCGCTTTTCCTGCTTTTTCATGATATAATAAGTAAATCTTAAATCTTTAATAGACAAGTGCCATTTAATGAAAAGCTTGGAGACAGTTAAGGTAAAACAGTTGTAAAGAAATTGAATGCGTTTTAATGCATTATATGGAGGAGAAAATGGTTTCATTTGTCCTTGCATATCAGAGAAATTCCAAGGCAATTCAAATATTCTAAATATGGTGTTATCTATTGCATTATTTTTTATAATCAATTTTAGATAATGCTTCCTATTCAAAGTAGAAAAATGACACTGCAATACCACTGTTTTATGTAGCGACCAATATATTGCTCTTTGTGGCAGTGGACATTTTACATTGTATGCAATTGAATTCTACATTTTTAATTAGATTTTGTCAGTTTTTAACAAGACTTGCTCTCAAAATGCCCCTCATCTGATTGGATGAGGTGGAGAGCGTGGTGTCATTGTCAGGGAGCTGGGTTTGCCGTTTTAATAGATAATGGAGAAATTGGTTACCGTAATTGAGGAAAAGGCAAAATCATGTAACAACTGCATGTGAAATTTCACATGAAAGGTGCAAAGGGTTTTGTTAAATACCACAAAAGGGACATGGGCTAGATGTCGCTAGGTCTAAACAGCTAAGCATTCACGGGTACTCTTTAGTACTTAAAGTGAAAAGTAGAAAATGCTAGATCACTTTGGGTTGGCCCCTTTTGCTGGTATAGCTATATAAAACATTGAAAGGGAGTGCCTATAGTATACTGTTTAAAAATCAGTAATACACTATCTCACCCTGCTCTACACATGCTCAGTTGCTTTCCATGTGTGCTATTGTGCTGAAAAGTGAAGCCACTAGAGGCCGATCTGATGACAAACTAAAGATTTACTGTTGTTCAGGGGCTCTGGTCTTCAGCAAAATAGCAGCCTTCAGGAATAAACGGGCAGAGTGCTGGAGTCAATTTAAATCATAATTAATCATGTGGAATGTATGTTCCTTGCTAAAGAACATTATTTTTTTGATCAAGATCTGTGTTGCACCCAGCAACTGGAAGCTGAAGACCATTGAGCAGAAACAGGCACAGGAACAACATGGTACCGGATCAGGAGGCAAAGACAGTCCAGGAAGTGAGATGAGGTCAGCAACAGCTGGGCAGGGTGGTATCAAATCAGGAGATGAAGACAGAGTCCAACAAGCAAGTTGAGGTCAGTAAAGCCGCGCACACACGATAGGTTAACCAGAGGACAACGGTCTGAAATCGTGTGTGGGGCCCATTGGTTATAAAAAGCAAACTTGCTTTAAAATTTAACCGATGGATTGATAACCAATAGGTCAAAACCGATCGTTAGTATGCAAAGCCATCAGTTAAAAACCCGCGCATGCTCAGAATCAAGTCGATGCATGCTTGGAAGCATTGAACTTCATTTTTTTTTCAGCACGTCGTGGTGTTTTACGTCACCGTGTTCTAAAACAATCGTTTGGTCTGATGTGCCTACACACCATCAGTTAAACAATCGGCTTAATCGGTTAACCTAAGACAACTGTCCTTCAGACCATTCTCATCAGTTTGACCGAACGTGTGTACGTGGCTTAACAGTCGGGCAGACAGGATAAAAGCTAGAAGGCAGTAGCAGCATCCAGGAGGCAAACCAGGCCATACAAAATGAGGCAGAATAAGCAGGCCTGGTCTTAGGTAAACAAGGACAACTTTAAAGACTCTTCTAAATGCTGAAGAGGAACACACCTACCTGTCATAAATGCCTTAACAAACTTGGTGATTTACTTCATATGGTCTGGAACTGCAACAAAATTAAGCCCTTTTGATCCCTTGAATTACTGCCTTTCTCTATTACCTTTGAATTGTCCAACATGTATAACCCTAAGTGGTGCCTTTAGAGTATTTAATTGACAATAAAGGTCTGAACACCACTATTATCTGCACTTTTTTTTGTAACCAACAATAATATACTTAGGGTGCTTAAACCCCTCCACAGTGTATCAACCTGCTAGTGTAATAATTTTAAATATGTTGTGTAAGCGCACCACATACTGAGAATGCTTTTTCTATAAAGTTGTAGTTAGAATATAAGCACCATTATTTGCGCATTTTTTACTTGTTGTATAATACAGTAAAGGAATTTGCTACATTGTTAATTCTATATGGATTTACCCTATTGGTATAAAGTGCACCTGTGCTTGATATGTTAAAAACAAATCAATACAATAGAATGGTCAAATGCAGATACAATAGTGCACATTTATAATTATAAACGTCCATGTGCTGCGTATGGATTATTAGTGATATCCAATCCAAACATAAGTTAAAATAAAAAGTGCTTTGTGAACATCTATTTCCGTATTTCACACAGTGACCACCTCAAACTGTGCTCCTATGTGGCCCGCACTCACCGGATATTCACCCCCTCTTGGGGTCTTCAGGGTTCACAGTGTATGCCACTCTGCCAATAATACGTCTTGCTGTGATCCTGGTGGTGCTCCCAGTAGTTATCCCATATAGAGGAGAAAGAGAGTCCCAAATAGTGTAATATTGTTTTAAAATGTTAAGCTTTTATTACACAGACAAATGGATACTCACAATTGTGTAGATTCAACAGAGCATATCATGCTAAACATGCAAAAAATGAAAGTGTTGTGGCGTTTTATCGGATCGATCCGATAGAACGCCACAACACTTCAGTTTTCTGCATGTTTAGCATGACATGCTCTGTTGAATCTACACAGTTGTGAGTACCCATTTGTGAGTACCCATTAATGTGTAAACCGCTGGCAACAAAAGTAAGTACACCCACAGTGAAAATAATAAATTGGATCCAATTAGCCATTCCCCCCTCCGGTGTCATGTGACTTGTTGGTATTACAAGCTCTTATGTGTGAATGGGGAGCAGTTAAATTTGGTGTTATGGCTCTCACTCTCTCATACTGGTCACTGAAAGTACAACATGGCACCTCATGGCACAGAACTCTCTGAGAAACTAAAAAAAGAATCAATATATGTGAAAATAAACTACAGCACTAATTAAATTAATAATCCCAGGAACACCTAATAAAAAAACAAATAACACAGCTGCTATCCGAGTGATACCAAATCAGAAGAAACAGTGAAAAATTATACAATATGGAAGCGCTATGTTAACTTATAAGTGTAAAACCGTACAAACAAATCAGGGAGAGACAATCTCCATATACTGTGAGTGAAAATGGTACTAAACACACACATGTGATAAGTCCTTAATCAGATGCACAGTGAAAGGCAAACAAAAAGTTCCAAACAGGAAAAATCATACGATGCCTTCCTCCACTATGAATGTAGATCCCAGCACTTCAGCGCTGTAATACGATGAACAGGCACTCATAGGCAGATGAATATGAAAGGAAAAAGAAAAAACCTCATTGCGCAGACATCAAAAACAGACGGATAAAACGATCTGTTACATCAGCAAATGCACTCACGAATCCCCGCTTTGTGAAAGCATGAAACGCCGCTCAGTGTGCAGTCTCCTCAATTCGATCCGATGGGCTCGGATACGATCGTAGGCTCCTCCCTACGTGTTACGTCACGGGCACGCGTCCTGGAGAGCAGGCCTCATCCTTGGAAAATTTTCTTTCTTAAAGTTAAGTGTTTTTATCTTACCTGTATGTATTTTTTTGCTTAGAGCTAACATTAAATGAAATCATGTTATGGTCACTGCTACCCAGCTGTTTTCATATGAATATTGGTAATAATCTCTGCATTGTTTGAGATTACCAGATCCAACACAGCGTCACTTCTAGTCAGGGGCCCTCAATAAACTGGTCCTTAAAATTGTCCTGTAATAGGTTTATACATGTTTGCCCTTTAACTGTCCCAGCAGTGCCATTACTCCAGTCAATTTCCAGCAAGGAGCTGAGTCTCCACCTCCTCATTAACACAGGGTGGAATTATAACAAACTCCATTGATAAACTTTGTAGTACACACACCCATGTACATTTTCACCCATAATGCTTCAGACTCATCACATAGTATTTCTGTTTTAAGTTAATCAACAAATGCTGAAAAAAATAGTTTCTTATAGACTTTCAATGGCACATTTTGTGTTTGGACTCTGAACATATGATTATTCTAGATTTTACTGAAATAGATTTATTAAAACTGGAGCACACAGCATCTGGTGCAGCTGTGCATAGTAACCAGTCAGTTTTTAACTTCAAATTGTTCAATTAAGCTTTAATAATGAAATCTAAAAGCTGATTGCTTACTATACCTAGCTGCACTATGTTCTGTCTGTGCCAGTTTTAGTAAATTTTACCCATCAAGTGAAAATTACATTGTTTTTTCAAATGCACATAATACCCAAATGCTTGTATTGCCCTTTCATCTGCCCTCATATATAAATAAAGATTTTAAGATTTTATATCTGGCAAACTGATACATCGAGTACGTCCTATGTAACCTACAGTATATGTTAAGCAGTACATCATCTCTGAATTGATTTATGTTGTAGCTAGTCTGATGCATTTTGCTTATCAATAACCTAAATGCAGCCATTTAGAAACACAGCTCTTGGAGATAAAATATACTGTGGGTATAGAAAAGTAATAAATAAAAATATAGCCCCTCCCAAATGGAGAGCACCTACGTTTTTTTGCCAGTGTCTAAGGTGATGGTCACGTTGAACATGTGCTAAGAAGAAAAAGCTCTTCTGATGGTTTTCTGTGGAGGCCTAGGAGCTATAACCAGATCCATACCTCGGGCCGATATCAAAAGCCTAAGATTGGTGGTACCCGGGCCCTGTGTAAAGAAGAAACGAGGTTTGCCTGTAATGTCTCTCTGCGGAGGTCTGAGATCCAGGCTTTGGTGTACTTATACAACTGTGGCACAAAAAGTTACTGGCAGTCTTCTACAGGTCCAGGTATGAGGTTCCTCTATGTAGGAACCCTTGGTAAACCTGAAGGTTGGCACAGCATACACCCCATGATGGGTGAAAGCTGGATCTACTTTAAGTAGCTTTCCTGGATAAGGTAAGAGTGGATCATTTTTTTAAATGTTATCTTCTGTGAGCAGGATGTCTTTCCTGGTTTTCACCACTAGAGGGAGTAAGTACAGACCTGGTTTATTCTTACATAGCCATCCAGGACATGCTCAGTGAAGTCGGTCAGTTAAACACCACTCACCTCCTCCGCTGCAGGCTATGCCACAAACGCATACAGGGGTCCCCCCAAGAAACCCCAGTGGTCTGCTCTCCCTTCCTCTTCGCCATGGGCGCGGCATGGTGGTCAGCGCGTTCTTTTGTAGTGTCTATAGGCAGATGGAGAGGGAAAGGGCCGTGGTTGCCCGTGTGCAGGCACGGCACATTTGTGTGCAGGCGCCAAGAGGCTGATTTAAAGCCCAGTACACCAGAAGCCTTCTGTAAAGTGGGCATGGATCACAGAGCTGTGGGCTGTAAGCATCCCTGTGGATTGAACCATGCAAACCTAAGACTCCTACTCGGCATCAGGTTGTACAGTGAGCTGATATTTTGTGTATTGTAAGACTATAGCACAACAGTGATTGCATTTTGTGGATAGTACCTTTGCTTGCAGTAAGGACTATGTCCCCCAGAAGAGGTACAAGGGCTAGTAAAAGAGGCACCAGGAAATCCCCGCTTATGGCTAAGGATTCTGAGCTTGCCTGCAGTTTACCATCCCCCTCTGTCAGTCTGGTAGCCGCCTCACAGGAGGATCATGTGACCCTGTCTGGTTTTGCAGCTTCTCCTATGACAGCTCCTGCATACATCTCTGAGGACGCTTTAAACACCTGGAACACCTGTTGTCCCAAGCGGTAAGTTGGCCCTAGATGATCAGGGTTTTATTCAAACCTTTTCATGGTTCCAAAACCATGGGATGTCAGACCTATCCTAGATCTAAAAAGCTTGAACCAGTTTCTGAACATCTGCACCTTTTGCATGGAGTCTATCAGTTGTCTCCACCCTCCAGCGAGGAGAATACCTGGCATCGATAGACATCAGAGATGCATATCTACATGTGCCAATATTCCCCACTCACCAAAGATTTCTGAGGTTTGCGGTGGATCAGCACAACATCCAGGTTTGTGGCCCTTGCTTTCAGGCTGGCTACAGCACCTTGAGTGTTCAAAAAAATACTGACCCCAGCCCTGGCAAGACTGAGGGCACAGGGCATAGCAGTAACAGCCTATCTGGAAGATCCGTTACTCATAAATCAGTCCGCTGCACGCTTAGGCCGCAATGTGCACAGCACAGTGGAGTATTTGGAGTACCTAGGCTGGGTCCCCAATCTGAAAAAAATCCTCCTTACAGACTCAAAAAAGGCTGGAATATTTGGGAATGATTAGACATGTCCCAAAGCAAGGTATTGCTTCCCAAGCCAAAGGAAAAACTATAGGAGACTTGATCCGAGTGATAAAGGCAAATAGAAGGCCTTCCATCCGTCTATGCATGAGATTATTGGGAAAGATGGTAGCCTCATTCGAGGCTGTCCCTTACACCCAGTTTTACTCAATTCTGTCCGCTTAGAACAAAGATGTTTAGGCCCTGGACGTCCTATGATCTTATCTCCAAAGGTTCTCCAGAGCCTCAATTGGTGGTCGCTCCCCCAAAATCTATCAAAAGGAAGATCCTTTACTCCGGTTACTTGGAAAATGGTAACCACAGACGCCAGGTCTTACAGACTGTGTAGCCCTGTTAGGATACAGTTCGACAATACTACGGTTGTGGCCTATATCAATCACCAAGAGGGAACCAGAAGTCTGGATGCTCAAAGAGAGGTGAATCATATCCTGTCCTGGGCAGAAAGGCATATTCCTGCCTTTCATGCCTGTCTGCGGTCTTCATTCTAGGGGTAAAAAATTGGCAGGCGGAGTTTTTAAGCCGCCAGCAGTTGAGTCCATAAGAATGGTCTCTACACCCCGACATATTTCAAATAATATGTCAGAAATGGGGTACCCCATATGTGGACCTGTTGGCTTTTAGGTTCAACACAAAGCTGGACAACTTTGTGTCAAGAACAAGAGATCCCTTTGCTCAAGGGTCGTATACCCTGACAATTTTGTGGGATCAATATTTTCTGATTTATGCATTCCCTCCAGTTCTGCTTCTCCCACGATTCCTTCAGAGAGTCAAGAGGGAAGGAAAGCCTGTTATTCTGGTGGCCCGGCTTGGCCCAGGAGACCATGGTACGCAGAAATCGTAAGGATGGCAAAAGGAAGACCTCAGGTTCTCCCACTTCGCTCGGACCTACTTTTGCAGGGTCCAATATTCCATCCTGCCTTACAAAGTCTACATTTGATGGTTTGGCTGTTGAGAACCACATTCTGATAAACCGTGGGCTCTCAGGTCCAGTCCTATCCACTCTGGTTAATGCTGGGAAGCTGGCCTCCAGGCTCATCTACTACAGAATCTGGAAGGCATATGTTTCCTGGTGTGAACCCAGAAGATGGCATCCTAGGAATTATGTCATTAATAGGGTTCTTGCCTTTCTTCAGTTGGGCTTAAACATGAATATGGCCTGGAGCACTATCAAGGGCTAAATCTCAGCCTTGTCGATATTCTTCCAAAAACCGCTTGCCTCTCATTCCCTAGACCAATTATTTGTTCAGGGAGCACTGCGCTTGAGGCCGGCTGCTTGTGCTCCACGATGATCCTGGATACCTCTGAGAAGCTATCTTGCCACATTCTACACATTCCACACTGCAGTACTTCATGTACTGAATGGCCAGAAGAGCCTCAGAAGCACCCGGAACATGCCACATCCCTGCACAGGCAGAAAGCCAGAACATCCAACATCCCTACACAGGCGGAGGTTACACAGTGTTCCGACTTATGAACAGATTTCACTTACAAACAAACCTACAGTCCTTATTGCGTTCGTAAGTCAGGGACTGCCAGTAATGGGTTTCCAGAATATTCCTACTAACCTGTAAAAAAAAAAACTGTTCTCTTCAAAAAAAAAACTCTATTTCCCTAAGTTTCCAATAGTTGATTATATAGGTCTCTGTAGTGATTTCACAAATTAGTAAATTATCCTTTAAGTTTGTTTTGGCTTTTGCTGCTGTGAACACATCTCACATAAATAAAAAAAGGTATTCATCTCTAAACTTTGAGGCTGAGTTCACACTATTGCGAATTGGATGTGGTGTCCCCCCGCATCCAATTCCCATGTCAGGAGACTTTTACCGGCTCTTAATGGAGCCAGTTCACACAGCCCTGAGATGGCTGCAGAGAAAATTGCACAGGGGTCCTGTGCATCTTTTGGTTAATTTCAGGCCACAATTCAGCCACAAATTCGGACTGAAATAGGACCTGAAACGGTGAACAGGGACACACCGGACCTCTGCTGTAAGCCACGCCATACGGCAGTGTCAACCCATCCTTGAGCATTAAATTGGTAAATTACATGAATATTATATTGTAAAAATAATCTTGTATATTATTTTATTATAAAAATATATCTGCTTTGGAATATGGGTGTATATTGAATTAAAAATGAGTATCATTCTGGGGGGAAAAAAACTGTTCTATCTCCAAGTCTTGTTTTAGCAAATTTGTGTTCTGCAGCAAAGACAACAAACTATTTCAGACCAAAGTTGGAAAGAAAAGAGATTTAGTTAAGTTAGAGCTTCAGTTGTCAGTGTCACTGCTCTTGTAAATTTATTTTAATGCTTTCTGATCTAAAACTATATTTATTCTGATTGTTTTCCTCTAATTTCAGCTTATTGTCTTTTGAGCCGTCTACTGTATCTCCGAGAATGTGAGCTTTTTGTGGTATCCTTCGTTGAGTATAAACATTTTGCTGTTCAGAGAACTAAACTGCATAAAGGCACACAGCTTGTGGTTAACCTTACTACAGAATGTCTTTTCCGACATTAGTGCACAAAGCTAAAATGCTAGTGATGCTTCAGAAACAAAGGCCCTTGGTACTTATTGTTGCTTAGAACAAATGTACACAAAAGTAACTACAGTGTGTAGGCATGTGTAGGGCATTTCCCAACAGTCTAACATAGTAAACATATCTTCTTTGTGCAATTATTGAAGTTTATCTATACAAAAGAAAAAAAAAATTGCAGCCCACCAGTCTTTGATCGTTATGACTTCATTAGTTCTCCTTTGTAAGAGTTGTTCCTCTCTCTTTTCACTTTGTGATCCTGCAAGTAATTTGCTTCAGGTCCTAGGGTGACAATGCTTACTCGCTGTACTGTATCTTTGGAAGAGTAGCTTTGTCACCCTAGACTCTCCTGATTAGGAGTACAACTGACTTACTTTCTAATCCTCTCAATTAGGGAATAGGATTTGGTTTCAAGAAGGGAGGGAATCGCGCTAAGTGTGAGGCTGTGACCTCGTTAAGGGCACAGAAATATAATGTGAACAATGTGAACAGTCAATATGGCGTGCTGCCGGAACAAACACTAAAATTCGTACTGATGGAGTATTGCAAATTTTAGTCCAAAAATATTTGTGAAAAAGTCATACGTATTAGCCACAGAGAAGCACACTTCAAAGTCTAGGATCCGTATAAGGATCGGAAGAAGCAGAATATCCAGATGGTTCTGATGCAACGACTCCAGTCGCACTTATGCTTAGTGGAAGATTTCAGTGTGGATTCATAGCACCGGAAAAGACAAAAACAAAAGAGACTTGCATAAGTGTGAAACTGCATGGATATATATGTGTTAAACACCCGTGGGGGACAGCCGTATAATAGGGAGGGGACAGTGCCAAACCCACCACCGAAGTACACACTGACCCACCAGATACCCCCTCAGGATGATACAGCAAGAATGAAGTAGTTCCCCCGCACCACAATGTATAGCAAAAACGAATCCTCAGATCAAAAAACAAAAACAAGGAGACTGCAGGCATAGATATATATGTTAACCACCCGTGGGAATGAAGGAGGGACAGTGCCAAACCCACCACCGAAGTACACACTGACCCATACCGGATGGCAAGACCCCCTCAGGATCAATGCAGGCACTGGGAATGAAGTTGTTCAGGTTTCACCACACACCACAATGTATAGCCAAAAACGAATCCTCAGTACATCGCCACGGATAGTGTGATAATATGGAATCAAAGGAAACTCATATAGTGTAAACCTGAATGTATTTAATATATAAAGAAACCAAGTTGCACTTACAAACAAATGCAGGATTGGAGCATAAAACAAAAATCGCCGGCTGGCTAGTGGAACGCGTACGTCCTCTCGTGTAGTTGCGGTGACGTCGGAACGTTTCCTCCCAACGTTTCGTCTTCACAAAAGACTTGGTCACGGGATGAGGACGACGCTCCGCGTCACCGCAAAAGTACCCTAGGACCATAGGATTTGTTTACACTTGTTTCAAAACATGGCATTGGACGTGCTTTTTTTTAAAGCACTCTGAATGGCAATCAAAGTACCTGTCACTAAATAAAATGTTTATCTTGCAGTCCTGTTCACATGTTGTATTTGCTTCAAAAATTATATACCATGTCGCTTTAGTGGAGCTTCGAAGCATCTTCAAAGCCTCCATAGAAGTCTCTGACCAAGCTCGCTTAAAGCACCTGAAGCTTTTAAGAGGCTTTAATTTAGCTTTAGCTTCACTTTGTTTTGGAGGTATGAAATAATAATGCACACACACAGCTTCATTAAAACTTCAAAAAAGCACTGCCGAAGCATCATTGAAGCACCACCAAAGCATCGCAGAAGCATTGCAGAAGTATTTAAAGACGGATCAAAAAAGTTTGTTAAAGTGGTAGGTGCTTTAATGTGTTAATGTCGAATCAAGTGTAACTGAAAGCTTAGGGTTGTGTAGTTCAGGCAATATCTTAAAAAGCAGACAACATTCAGAGCGCAAAAAGTTATAAGGCACTTCCTGAGAGGATTAACAGGTATTTTTCTATAGAAAATGTACTTATCCCAAAAAAGAAACCAAAGCTGCCACCACATCCAAGGACTGGTACTGCTACAATACATTGCATGTGGTTGAGTGAATCTAGAGGGAGGTTTGAAAACCTGAAACCCATTGAAGTTTATAGGAGATGAAACCAGATAATTTTTCTGGATACTTTGAGGCTGGGTTCACACTGATACTACATGACAGTCATACGACTTCCATCCTACTTTTCTCTGCGACATCTGTCCTACATCGGTCCTACAATGGTCCGACAACCATCCAACATCCATCCGAATTGAATGAACAGGCTCCTGCTTTGATCCAACTTTGTGATAGTCCAACTTTGTCCTTTGACCAATCAAAACAATCCCAGTGTGAGATAAATTCCTTTTACTGCTGCTGTAATCACAATGTCGGATGTCAAACGTCGGATGGTTAAGATGGATTCTACTTTGATCCGACTTCAATGATATTCAATGGGCTGAAGTAGGATCAAAGTCAGACCAAAGTAGTACAGTGAGCATTTTCAAATTTGGACCAGTTAAGACAGCTCTCTCATAGGGAAACATTAATTTTCACACATCGTGCGACATGAGCTCCCAATGTCGAAGCGTTTGTCGTACCAGTGTGAACCCAGCCTCTGGGAGCCAGAGATCAGTGTAGTCAGAGGCAGTAGACAGGATCAGGAACCAGAAGGGACGTCAGCCAGGCAAGACTTTAACAAGAACATAGCAGAGAGTCTCTAGATATGTTGACCAAGGCGAAGGCGCTAAATGAATGAGCCAGGAAGTTTAAATAGCCAGAAGGGGCTGGTTGTGGGCTGAACTGAAGAGCAGGAAATGAACACCAGGTAAGCCATTGTGGAACGGCTAAACAACCTGAGTAATGAGACGGGAGAGCTGAGCCTAGACATTGCATTTGGTTACAGCATTGCATGACCGAGCAATTATTAGTTAATATATAAGTTAAACTTTTGTAACATGGTACATATTCCACCAGTATTTAGGATGGAACATGTAACATCTTCCAGCAGCTGCAGCCATTACCCCTCCCCTCCCCCTCCCCCTCCCCCATTGATAGCAGGTGGCCATCTTCTCCAGGCACACACGTTCACTCTATGAAACTAACGTGGCCATATGGGGCTCCGCCCAGCCAAGTCATTCATTCATAGTCCCCTGTGAATGAGAAACTAAAAGTCCTGACAGCCTTTGGGGTTGTTGTTTTGTAGTTCTTAAAGAACTACCATGGCACTGTTAAGCTCTATGGTAGTTTGTTCATTTGTCCTGTCAGTAAGTATCTGCTTGCCTGTACATGGTACAAGCAAACCGATACACTGACAAGTCCACAGGAGTCCTGCATGGCACCTGTGATCTGCTGATCATTGGTGAAATGCTTTAGTGGCTCCTAAATCAGAAATGCAAAGCATATGCACATTTTTTTCCTGCAAAAAATTGTGCATGTATTATTTTTTGTGAAAGGTGAATTTATCCTTTAACTACCTCCCACCTGCCGTATAGTAAAATGACGGCGGCAGGATCCCCACTCAATCAAATGACATTGCCTCAGTGTCACCGCTCTTGCACGCCGATCGCCATCTGTGATACCTATCAGTGTCACATATCAGTGCCCATCAGTGCGGCATATTAGTGCAGCCTCATCAGCGCAGATCAGTGAAGGTGAAAATTACATAACATTTTCTGTCTTTTTTTGTTTGTTTTTTTGCAAAAAAAAACAGAAGTGGTTGAAGAGGAAAGAGGAAGTAAACCCTGATGGGGTTTACTTCCTCTTTGTTTCTCTGCAAAGGTAAAGCATAATGGGCTACTACGCATCGCATAGTAGTCCATTATGTGTTGGTTGCAATGTCTCTGATGTCCTCTCTTCCACCCAGTGTCCATCTTCCTTCCGAGTATCACCGCTCCGGCGCTGTGATTGGCCAGAACTGCAATGACGTCACTCCCGTGCATTTGCATGGGAGCGGCCAGTCACTGCACGATCTCCTTTAGAAATGGCATGCTCGTGGTTTCTAAAGTGCGCCTGTCTCATTTGTAAATATCTCCTAAACTGTGGAGATTTGGGAGATATTTTGAGCACCTACAGGTAAGCCTTAATCTAGGCTTAACTGTAGGTAAAAGTGGTTGTAACAGGTTTACAACCACTTTAAATACCACCAAAAGAAAGCTCTATTTGTGGTAAAAAAAATGATAAAATTGATAAAACAGCGCAAAAGACAGCGCTGAAAGCTGAAAATTTGCCTGGGCAGGAAGGGGATAAATGTGCCCTATATTGAAGCAGTTAAAGTAGCACAGTGCTAAATAGCAAAAAAGAGAAAATCTGCATGCGTCCGTAAAAATATAAAAAAATATAAAGCTTATTCTTAGTATGGCATTTGCAGAGTTTGATGTGAAAAAAATATTTTATTAACCACTTCCCTACGGCCGTACGAGTATATACGGCCGCAGGGTGGTTCTAAATCTCTGGGCTGCCGTGTTTTCACGGCAGCCCCTTTCCTCGTTCCCAGCGCGCGCTCCAGAGCGCGCAGCGGGGAACTTGTGTACTGGCCGTGTCCCTTGGACACAGCCAATCACAGATCGCCGCGAACGGCCAATCAAAGTGGCCGTTTGCGATGCGATCTGATGGGCCAATGAGAGATGATCTCATATGTAAACATATGAGATCATTTCTCATTGCCGGCTCTCACAATGACAGCGTCCTGTCATAGAGAGAGCATACCGATCTGTGTTCCTAGTACATAGCGACACAGATCGGTCACCCCCCCCCCCTCCCCCCACAGTTAGAACACAATGCAGGAAACACATTAACCCCTTCCTCACCCCCTAGTGTTAACCCCTTCCCTGCCAGTCACATTTATACAGTAATTAGTGCATATTTATAGCAGTGATTGCAGTATAAATGTGAATGGTGCCAAAAATGTGTCAAAAGTGTCCGATGTGTCCCCCATGATGTCGCAGTCGCAATAAAAATCGCAGATCGCCGCCATTACTAGTAAAAAAAAAAAATAATAAAAAATAACAATTCTGTCCCTTATTTTGTAGGCGCTATAACTTTTGCGCAAACCAGTCGCTTATTGCGATTTTTTTTTTTTTTTAACCAAAAATATGTAGAAGAATACGTATCGCCCTAAACTGAATTTTTTTTTAAATTGGGCTATTTTTTATAGCAACAAGTAAAAAATATTGTATTTTTTTTCAAAATTGTCGTCCTTTTTTGTTTATAGCGCAAAAAATAAAAATCGCAGAGGTGACCAAATACCACCAAAACAAAGCTCTACTTGTGGGGAAAAAAGGACGCCAATTTTGTTTGGGAAACATATCACACGACCGCGCAATTGTCAGTTAAAGCGATGCAGTGCCGCAAGCTGAAATTTCACCTGGTCAGGAAGGGGGTTTACATGCCCAGTAAGGAAGTGGTTAAAACATAAAATAACTGTGGCTATATTAGACTATGCAACAGTGCCATAAATGAACAACCGAATGCAAACATATTGCTGTCAAAACAGTTGTTACAATGCAGCATTAGATATTGAATTACAGTGGTGTAGTAGCGAGACTGTCTATAAGGGAATCTGAACATCCAGGTGACCCTATAATGATCAGATATAGAGTCCATCATCTGTGCCTTGCTTAGTATAGAGTGCTTTTTTTATTTAGGGTTTAGGTCAAGATATTCTGAGCAGGATCTTGGCTACTTGCAGGTGTCTGAACAAAGCGCTCTGAGTTTTTGAGGCAGGTGAGAACAGGAACTGAGCTTCTCTCTGTGACAAATAAAACCTCTTCCTGTGTGTAACCCAGAAAAACTAAGAACGGTCTCTGTAGCTGGATAATTTGCCTCTGCAGAATACAATTTGTAGCTGATTGCATGTCTAGTCTTCCAAGATGACAGCTACACTGCAGAAATTCATGCAGTCCTTGGACCTCAAAACCCTTCCCAGGATCCTGCAAATTCAGTCTGGATTTTATCATGAAGGTAATACCGTGATTGCTTTAAGCAGGTATTTTGGCTAGCATATAATAGCATGTGGGATTACCAAATGGAATAGTAACGCTGCAGTAGGAGTTTAATAGGCTTTATAATTACACATTTAATGGGTCTCAAAATAAGTTTCAATGAAGTAAACTAGAAAATTAGGTATCTCCGGAAATGTGATGTTAACGTTCCTAAAGCTTGTTAGTGGAGATGCATGGTGTTTCAGAGATATAAGGCTTTTAATTGCTTTATATTTATAGCAGATGTCTGCTAGATCAGTCACAGCCTTACAAGGTGAAAGCTTTCTTATTCAAATAGAATTGTTTTGTATTTTTATTTTAAATTTGTTACACTAAGCGCAGAGTTTTTATTTATAGTTTTATTAAATTATAAAGCTTGTAACTCAGTATAAAAAAATAAACAATATCAAAGTAGTTATTATTTGTTTTAAATTGTTGCATTGTACCACATAAAAAAAATGTGTGTGTGTGTGCATATATATATATATATATATATATATATATATATATAAAAACAGCACAAAAAAAAGATTGACGTTTTATTTTTCTGCTTTATTGTATTTTGTTTTCTAATAGTCTGTAATTTAAATTTCTAAGAATAATCACAATTTAGAAGGTAAGCCTATCCAAAACTAGTATTTTAGAAGGTAAGCATATGCAAAACTAAGCTCAATAAAAAAAATTGTGGCAAATGCTTTATGCCGTTCCCAGGTCTGCATTTGTCTCCCAGCACTTATTTGCGTTATGTAAAATGCAGTTGCTTGAGTTGTGTGCGCAATATAAGTAGCCTGCAGGTGTTGAACCATTCTATAATATTTTAGGTGGACTGCTGACCCATTAGGTTATCTCCTCCTTTGTTCAACCTTGAAGGTAATGAGGCAGTTAAGGAAAGTGACCAATCTATTAGCAAGTTGTCACCAGCAACAAGATCGTAACACTGACATTGTTTTAAAGAAAATGTTAAATTAAATTAACAAAATAAGAAAAGGAAACGCAGGGATTGATTTTTTTTAGCAAAACAGTTATTTCAAACAAGGACTTTCAAATGATCACAGATGATATTGGATTCAAGACAAGTATTTTGAGTAAGTCTGTTTAGAGTTTTGTGGAAATTTTTTATCTTTTTAAGTGTTTAGCATCTGCCACTTCAAGTTGGTCATTTGGTAAATGTATTCATTTCCTTATATTAGAGATTTCACATTCTTTCACCGTTTTCTACCCAAAACCTTTGAATTACATGGCCAGCTGACTCGCATTCTGTAAAACAAGTTTAGATCTATGTAACCATGGTCCAATTGTTTGTGGTTATACTTTAGCACTGCAATAGAAATATTGTTTAAGAACCCAAAAATTCTAGTCTGTTTTGAGTGATAAAATCCCCACTAATGTCCATTTTAAATTAAGGAACAATTATAACTTCAATACATTTTTGAAAACGCAGCCCCTGGGGAGAGATTTTGGAAGATGCCACATTGTTTTCTTGTAAACCTTTGTATGTCTAGTATTTGTAGACAATGCATATCTCAGTTTATTAAACTGTGTTCTTTAGTGGCCTTACCAAACCCTCTAAGATGTTTATAGTTTTGTATATGAAAATTCTATCTTATTGTTGGTCTGTCCTGACCCTGTATGAGATATATTTTTTTTTTTTAACAATGAACTGACCTCATTGACCTCAACTATGTTAGAGTACTTTTCCTAACCCAGTTTTCGAACAACCTATGCAGCAGATTTTGTTTGATTTATTGGCCGTATTTAATGTACATATTATATTCTTGGTCATTAGCACCTGTTTGAATTGATTGTTTAATCATGCACTGGACCATATACCCACAACATCCCTAAATGTGTGCAAGTGTACCTGGTAGAATTGATTTGGATTTAAAGGTATATGGTGGAGAAACCAATTAATAATTTGATTTAGTTTCTTTTTGTTTGTACACTTTGTGAGTCGTAGGTTTTTATTGGTTGAACTCAGGGGCGTTGGTAGGTGGCAAGAAGACCAGGGGCTTCAGCCCGAGGTCGGCACCAGGGGGGGGTGGTCGTCGGTGGCGCAGTTTTGGATCCGTGATGGTCATGGCGTGTTTTTTTTTGGCTGGGCGGTGGGGGGGTTAGCTCACTTGCTAGTTGCTGCCTGGCTTACCATTGCCCATCAATTTTGAACCCTAAACTCACCTACCTGACACACTGACCATTACACTGACTTACCTGACATACATACACCACCTACCTGACATACATACACTACCTACCTGACATACATACACCTACCTGACATTCATACACTGACCTCACCTACCTGACCTACATACACTCACCTACCTACCTGACATTCATACACCTACCTGACTTTGCATTTACATTTACTTTACTGCCTGTTGGACCTAGTGGCCTTTTTACCTTGCTACCACCTGATCGCTCCTCCGCTGGCTTGATATCTTCCGATCGATCTGAGAGCCGCCCGCCTGAACTCCGAGTGGGGATCATCTCAGTGATGTGGCGCGGCGCGGCGGCGCGGTATTGTAATTCCCACCTTCTGGAGCTTTTGCCATATTTCAGGCTTCAAACATAAAGATATAAAACTGTATTTGTTTGTGAAGAATCAACAAGTGGGACACGATCAGGAAGTGAAACAAAATTTATTGCATATTTCAAACTTTAACAAATAAAAAACTGAAAAATTGGGCGTGCAGCCCCTTTACTTTCAGTGCAGCAAACTCTCTCCAGAAGTTCAGTGAGGATCTCTGAATGATCCAATGTTGACCTAAATGACTAATGATGATAAATAGAATCCACCTGTGTGTAATCAAGTCTCTGTATAAATGCACCTGCACTCTGATAGTCTCAGAGGTCCGTTTAAAGCGCAGAGAGCATCATGTAGAACAAGGAACACACCAGGCAGGTCCGAGATACTGTTGTGGAGAAGTTTAAAGCTGGATTTGTTTACAAGATTTCCCAAGCTTTAAACATCCCAAGGAGCACTGTGCAAACGATAATATTGAAATGGAAGGCGTATCAGACCACTGCAAATCTACGAAGACCTGGCCGTCCCTCTAAACTTTCAGCTCATACAAGGAGAAGACTGGTCAGAGATGCAGCCAAGAGGCCCATGATCACTCTGGATGAACTGCAGAGATCTACAGCTGAGGTGGGAGACTCTGTCCATAGGACAACAATCAGTCGTATACTGCACAAATCTGGCCTTTATGGAAGAGTGGCAAAAAGAGAGCCATTTCTTAAAGATATCAATAAAAAGTGTTGTTTAAAGTTTGCCACAAGCCACCTGGGAGACACACCAAACATGTGGAAGAAGGTGCTCTGGTCAGATGAAACCAAAATCCAACTTTTTGGCAACAATGCAAAACGTTATGTTTGGCGTAAAAGCAACACAGCTCATCTCCCTGAACACACCATCCCCACTGTCAAACATGGTGGTGACAGCATCATGGTTTGGGCCTGCTTTTCTCCATCAGGGACAGGGAAGATGGTTAAAATTGATGGGAAGATGGATGGAGCCAAATACAGGACCATTCTGGAAGGAAACCTGATGGAGTCTGCAAAAGACCTGAGACTGGGACAGAGATTTGTCTTCCAAACAAGACAATGATCCAAAACATAAAGCAAAATCTACAATGGAATGGTTCACAAATAAACATATCCAGGTGTTAGAATGGCCAAGTCAAAGTCCAGACCTGAATCCAATCGAGAATCTGTGAAAAGATCTAAAAACTGCTGTTCACAAACGCTCTCCATCCAACCTCACTGAGATCCAGCTGTTTTGCAAGGAGGAATGGGCAAAAATGTCAGTCTCTCGATGTAAAAAACTGATAGAGACATACCCCAAGCGACTTACAGCTGTAATCGCAGCAAAAGGTGGCGCTACAAAGTATTAACTTAAGGGGGCTGAATAATTTAGCACGCCCAATTTTTCAGTTTTTTATTTGTTAAAAAAGTTTGAAATGTATGATTGTGTCCCACTTGTTGTTGATTCTTCATAAAAAAATGCAGTTTTATATCTTTATGTTTGAAGCCTGAAATGTGTCAAAAGGTCTCAAAGTTTAAGGGGGCCAAATACTTTCGCAAGGCACTGTACATACACTGACTTACATACAGTTACCTGACATATATACACCTACCTGACATACATACACTGACCTCACCTACCTGACCTACATACACTCACCTACCTACTTGACATACATACACCTACCTGACTTTGCATTTACATTTACTTTACTGCCTGTTTGACCTAGTGGCCTTTTTACCTTGCTACCACCCCGTCGCTCCTCCGCTGGCTTGGTATCTCCCGATCGATCTGAGAGCCGCCCGCCTGAACTCCAAGTGGGGATCATCTCAGTGATGTTGCGCGGCGCCTCGGTATTGTAATTCCCACCTTCTGGAGCTTCAGGAGCCTATGATGGATGTCCCGCGGTCCCGGCATTGGATCAGTGGGACGTCCATCATAGGCGTTGGGCTCCAGAAGGCGGGACCAGCCTGCTATTTCACTCGGCAGGACTCGGCCACAGTCGGCGGCACTCAGGATCAGAACGGTGGCGGTGCTCGCTGCTCGGGGCTAACAACGGCTAGCTAAATGCCCGGGACTCGGGGCTTTACCGGGACCCGTTCGGGGCTCCAGCCCCCTAAGCCCGGGCCTAACGACACCCCTGGAACTTGAACTAGATGGGCTAAGGGTGCTTTCACTTGCTGCATCCCTGGGAACCATTGATGTTACTTGGAACCCCTGCTGGCAATTTGTCAGCAGTTTTAAACACATTTTCCTTTGTAAATGTTAGTGCTGCTGCAGCATTTCTGTGCGCCACTGAAATAAGCCCTGTCACAGAGAGGATTACCAGTGAATGGCTGTGCAGCGGGGGCATGTCAGGACAAGTCCAATCATTGGAAGAGAGCACACTGAGTTTCCAGCATAGCTAGAGAACTGACCCAGGTGTGTTCTCCTGCTTAGTGTGGTCAGTTTTTAACTGTGAGGGACTGTCAGGAACACATAAGGAAGCAATGCAAAGAAAACAGGATACTTTCCCGCATTCCAGGACAGCCCTTGAGAGATAAAGCTCCTCCCATCGCCACAGGAAACACATTGCTCATTCAGTTCAAAAAGGTGGTCCCTCAGGAACATGGTTAGTTATTTGTGTTTCCTCCGTCTGAGGAGGCATGTTGCTGAGGGACCATTTTTGTGTTTTTTGGGGGAAGACACCATCTCTCAGGGACTGCTTGGGAGGTGTGACAGGAAGTCGGGTAAATCTGTGGGTGTTGTCACAGACGGGAGATACATTTTTGCCTTGTTTAGAGAATTCACAAATTACTATTAGGTGTCGGCTGCAGAAATAGCCAGAAAGGTTTAGGGCGTTGGAAAACTTCAGCTGTTCAGAATGAGGCAATTAAGGCCTTCAAATGATGACTACTGATTGCTGCATCCTGAGGCCTTTTGAGTTAAGGAGAGCAGTCAGAAAAACTTCTGAAGAGGTGAGGTGGTTTTTTGATTTTTATCACACAGAAAAATCAACAGACTATTGTTTTTCTGCTGTCTGATCAACAGTGTCTGCCCAGTAGTAGGCTGTGCCAGACTCCATAGGTAGGTTCCTGTGTTGTAAAGATAGATGACCCAAGTGGCAAGGGTTTATTTTATGTTTTGTTTTGTTTATGCTGTTTTGATGCTTGCACTTGTATCCAGCAATTTGGAAGAATAAACCATATCCTTTTCAACCATCCTCAACTGCCTTTTTGTATAGTTCAGCGTGTAGTGAACCTATTCAGGGGGTCACACACACCCGCTACCGAGCGAATCCCTCACACAGGATAGAAGCAGGGGAAGACCAGGCTGGGGGGGGACTAGGTATTACAGGCAGCTTGGGACACTATCCCTTCTCTACCATGTCCTTGGCCATGGGCACCATCCAGCTTGAGTGGTCCAGACCTGTTCCTGCCTCCCTCCAGTACCTGGCAAGGGTCAGTGGTGGGTGATGACATTCTGAGCGATTTGTGACGGCCCCAGGCTACTCTGGACCCACACAGGGGAATTGAGCAGTGTTCCTCTGGTGGTCACATTAGCAGAGAGAAGGTCTCCAGGCCATGCCACACATTCAACAGGCTGGAGACGCTGAGCATCATTTCCAGCTGAGTGACGTCATCACAGTGCACCAAGGCCTTCTGGGTCTCTGAGGTGCAGGGTGGAAGGGGAGAGCCAGAATGTGCGTCCTATCCCAGCCAGCAATCGGAGTACAGAAGCAGCAACAAGAACGGAGCAGTGGGGAACCATGGAGGCTTCTCTACAGGACACTCTGGGGGAAGTCAGGCCCCAGTCAGGCACAGGTAGGCTGCTGGGCAGTACTGTAATGTAATGTGCCATTGTTGTAGGTGGTGAATAGGGAACCCCTAGGTGGTGGGTCCTCACAGTCCCAGATGGAGGTAGGCTACTGGCTAAGTGCACAGGGGTGTGTTAGCTGGCTTATTCGCCCATCCATTATATTTTACAGGTAAAAAGAGGCTTCCAGGGAGGATAGATAAAGCAAGAAGAAATGCCTTAACTGTGGCAATAAGCTCTCTTGCAGCTACACCAAGCCTGATGCAAGCAATACATTGCTAATTTGCTAAAATCCGAGGAAGATCCCCATGGCCAAACTCATTTAAGGATGAGATAGCTTCCACGTTTAAATCCTATGAGAAGTTTATCTCTGATGCAAGCACACCAACAGCCTTAAGTAGGGGCCGCAGGTAGTGCAGCTGTGAGCGTATCCTCCTCTCCCATATATCTGCAAGCTCAAATCCAGTAGAGCCCTTGGGGACTATAGGGAGAAGAGCCCTACAGTAGTCAGGCCAGCGTCTTCAGACTCATATTCAAATAAAGAGGAAGAGCAAGCTAGGTCCCCACAGAGCTTCCTTTTGGAAGATTTAAAAGACAGAAACCTAGAAGAGGAAGTAATTCGCTCCAGTGTGAAATGATCCCTATGGTGATGGAAGAACATAGAGAACCTCCAGAAAGGCGTACACTGGATATTATCCATATCTTGCATACTAACCACAGATGCCAGCACTTGGACATTGGAAACCTATCTTAATAACTGTTAAACATAGGTCAGGTGGACCGCAGAAGAGAGAAGATTCTCCTCCAATTGGATAGAACTGAGGGCTACCTCCAAGGGATTGCTAGCCTTTCAGGAACAAATTTGGAGCCATCACCCCCAGATTTGCAATACGACAGCCATAGCATATATCAACAAACAAGAGTCCCCGATTAATATTGGTGGGCAAAAATAATTTTCAGTGGGCAGAACAGAATCTCAATTCTATTTCTGCGGTTCATCTGAAGGGAGAGCAGAATGATGCAGCAGATTGTTTAAGTCGACAACAAGAAGTCTCAAATCAGGAATGGTCTCTTCACCCAGAGGTATTCGAAAACATAGCTTCATACTGGGGAAACACAGAAGTGGATTTATTCGCAACCAGAAAAATCTGAAAGTTCCAAGATTTTTTTTACTAAAGCCGGGGGGTCAGCCACCTCACCCTGAGGGTTCTATCTTGGAAGAGATACAGTTAGCCCTGGTAGCTTTATTCTGGCCCAAGAGACAATGGTTTACAACACTTCTCAAATTAGCAGACCAGCCCCCTCTGATGTATACCCCTCAGAAGGGATCCTCTCTTACAGGGATCTCTGGTGTATTCTAAAACTAGCAGCATGGCTACTGAAGAAGAAATCTTAAAGAATAAGGGATTTTAGAAAGAGTTACCCGAACCTTGCTAAGGAAACCTTTCACACTTGTAAGACTTCAAAGTCGCGCGATTTTGCCTCGATTTGCGGCCGCGATTTTGCCGCAATTGGCGGGCCGCGATTTCAATGAATGCCTGTGTAAGTGGCATCAAAATCGGACCAAAGTAGTGCAAGGACTACTTTGAAATCGGCACCACTTAAAGTCGTGCCAGTATGAATGGTGTTAATTGAAAATAATGGAGAATGACTTGTCATAAGATTTTGCAGTCCAAAATCGTGGGACAAGTCGTATAAGTGTGAAAGGGCACTAAGAGTCGCAAACCAGTCACTACAGTTATCACGGCAAGATCTGGAAAAAGTTTAATGGATGGCTAAGTAATAGAATAGATGCAAGCAAAAGCTCAGCAAACATCTTGGAATTACTTCAAGATGTGATCGATCAAGGGTTTTTACTTAGTACAATAAAGGTACAGATTGCCACTCTAATGCCGCGTACACACGATCGGACATTCTGACAATTAAACCGTGGATTTTTTTTCCGATGGAATGTTGGCTCAAACTTGTCTTGCATATACACGGTCACACAAATGTTGTCGGAAATTCCGATCGCCAAGAACGCAGTCACGTAAAACTGTACGTCGAGACGAGAAAAATGAAGTTCAGTGATTCCGAGCATGCGTCAGGAGCTTTTATCGTCGGAAAAATAGAGAATCAGCTCTCAAACATTTGTTGTCGGAAATTCTGACAGCAAATGTCTGATGTAGTATACACACGGTTGGAATATCCGACCAAAAGCTCACATCGAACATTTGTTGTTGGAAATTCTGATTGTGTATACGCGGCATAAGTGTGTATTTAGAGTAAATCCTTACAGGAGGATCCCCTTTATCTTAAGATTCTGCAAAGCCATCACAAAATACAGACCATTTCAATGACATACGACTCCAACCTGGGACTTATTAATTTTTTTGTTTTTAATGATGAAGTTGGAAAAACATATTTTTTTGGACATGCTGAAAAACAACGTTTTTTTAATGCTGAAAAACGATTGTGTGTATGCGGCATTAGAGTAAAATGCAGGCTCTTTCTACTAGAGATCTTTTCCTCAAAATCTTTGATTCAGCTTAAAAACAGATCCCAGTTTTATTCCTTAGGTGGTCTCTAATGTGAGTGCAATGTCCGACGCAAAAAGTCAGACGGAAGCTTTTCATCGGATATTCTGTCCTTGTGTATGCCCCATTGGACTTTTTCTGTCAGAAATTCAGATGGAATTACATAGAGAACATGTTCTCAATTTTTCAGATGAAGAAAATTCTGAATTTTTGTTCATCTGGATGCAATGCCGACGGACTAAAAACCACGCATCCCCAGAATCAAGTCGAAGCATGCTCGGAAGCATTGAACTTAATTTTTCTCGGCTCGTCGTAGTATTGTACGTCACTGCGTTCTTGACGGTCGTGGTGTGACCGTGTGTATTTAGGACAGCTTGAGCGGAATTCCGTCAGAACGCCATCGGAAAAATCGTCAGAGTTTATTCCGGTCGTGTGTACAGGGCATTAGTTTCACAAATCGCAGGACAGTACCTTCTGTCAAAACGCCACAAATGACAAGGAAAGAGAATTTCATATGTTGGATGTTAGAAGATGCCTTTTAGCTTACCTATAAGCTGCCAGACAGTTTAGGATTTCAGATACACTTTGTGTTTTATTTTCCCATAAAGGTTGTCAAGCCTCTGAAGTTACATTAGCCAGATGGATCAGATTGGCTATTACGGAAGGGTACAGAGTTCTAGATAGAAAACCTCCTACGACAATTAAAGTGCATTCCACAAGGGTGCTTTCTGCTTCCTGGGTGGAAAAAGCTGGTGCCACCCCAGAGCAGATATGCAAGACGGCTACGTGGTCAAGCTTTACCACTTTTTCATGACACTAATGACTAGATTTGTTATATAGGACCAGGTTTTTGGGAGAAAAGTCCTCCAAGCTGTGGTCTCCCTAATCTGGTGAGTACTTGGGGTTCCTCTCAAGGGCTGTCCTGGAAGACGACTGGGGAAATCAAAGTTAAATTTACCGGTAACTCTATTGCCAGTAGTCTTCCAGGACAGCACGATCCCACCCTTGAAATTGGGAATTGATGGTATTACCTGTTCTGACTATATTTTTCAGTTCTGTCCTTCGGTTTTTGCTTTTTGAACTGAATAGGCAATGTGTTTCCTGTGGCGATTGGAGGAGCTCCATCTCTCAATGGCTGTCCTGGAAGACTACTGGAAATAGAGTTACCGGTAAGTCTAACTTCGTTTTTTTTTTTCATGTCAGTACATGGTACAGAAGGCACATATCAGGAATATGAAGTGTTGGGGTAACAAACACTTTATTTGTGAAATGCATTTGTGTTCAATTAAAATGTAAAATGTAAATAGTTTTTTTGTCTGCTGAGCCAAGGTTTCTCTCATGGTGCTTTGGTAAACAATATATGCCCTTTTGTGTAATGTCTGTGCACGATACTGTTGCAATCATAAAACCTATTGTATATTAATGTGTACAATGTGGGCCTAATTTGCCATGCACTTAAACATCCACATAATTCTGCTTTTGTGTCTTTTGTAGCTAAAATATGTATTGCAAATGTCAACATTTTACTTACAAATGAAATGAAATATAAAAAAAAATGCAATCAGCTTTCTGAGCAAAGAAATGTGGATGCAATAAACTGAACTGATGCTATGTTGCCATAGGAAAACAGGCATGTTTA
Source organism: Rana kukunoris (assembly GCA_029574335.1). Taxonomy (NCBI): domain Eukaryota; kingdom Metazoa; phylum Chordata; class Amphibia; order Anura; family Ranidae; genus Rana; species Rana kukunoris. Next base: position 332,273,650 of record CM056052.1, on the reverse strand, counting down.
GAACTGCACACTATATTTTAACCACTTGCCGACTGGCTCATGCCGATATATATGTCGGCAGAATGGCTCTACTGGGCGAAACACCGAATGGGTAAGTTGTGCCCTTTAAGAGCCACCAGAGGGCAGGTATACACACTGAACGTGGTCCGCGGGTGAGATCGTCGCCAGCCACTCGCGACCATGGGCAGGAGAGCCAGCATGGTGATTTGTGTGTGTGGAACACACATTTAACCCCTTGATCGCCCCCTAGTGTTAACCCCTTCCATACCAGTGACATTTACACAGTAATCGGTGCATTTGATCACTGTATAAATGTCAATTGTCCCAAAAAATTGTCAAAGGTGTCTGATCTGTCCGCCACAATGTCACAGTACTGCTCAAAATTGCAGATCGCTCCATTACTAGTAAATAAATAAATAAAAATTCCATAAACCTTTCCTGTAGTTTGTAGGCGCTATACATTTTGCGCAAACCAATCAATATATATATTGGCCTAAACCAGGGGTGGCCAACCAGTGGTCGGGGGGCCACATGTGGCCCACGGAGTCCCCTGATGTGGCCCATGACCTCCTGCCCTGGAATGGCGGGTTGGCAAGCCCAGATCGCAGGTTGCCGACCCGCCATACCACAGCATTAGTGTTGTGAATGAAGCTGGTGGTAGAGGAAGAAAGTGACTGCGGAGCAGAGCCCCATAAGCTGATGCTTTCTCTACAGCGCCGGCTTTTACCACAGGCTGAGTCTATGGCAAAGTTCAGCTAACCCGCAGGATAGGCTGCACCTGTGGTGTGGGTAAACCGCAGCACATCAGTGTGAGAGCAGTCTTAGGCCCTTTTCACACGATAAGCCCGACCAAAAGGGACCCTCAATTCACCTCTACAGAGCGTCAGATGTCCGTTTAGGCTAACCTACCTCCAATCCGCAGAATAGAAGGGAATTCCTCCCCTTCCATCTGTGGTGGATAGGAGGGCCAATAAAGTAGCCGTGACCTGTCATCTGCCCACTCATTGTGGCCCGTGACTGGTAACCAATCTGCTTAAGTGATGAAGAATTAAAAAAAAATAACATTTTCGGGAATATTTATTATAGCAAACTTTGTTTGGGTACCGCATTGCATGACGGCGCAATTGTAGGTTAAAGCGATGCAGTGCCAAATTATAAAAAAGCGCTTAAGTCAGGAAGCGGTTAAGCATTAAATCTCATATAACAGCTAGCTGCTTGAATTAAGTATGTGCACAAAGCTCAACACACACGCAGCCCTCTGCACATAATTTGTTGAGGATTTTATCCTGTTTAGGATTTTTTACAATCTGCTTTGATAGACAGGTAGGCTTGGTTCATTTTTTTCCTACATGGGGTGCTTATTAAAAATATGCCAACAATGGTTAGATAGACAGAAAACCAATGGAGAAAAAAAAAGCGCATCTGTAATTTACATCAGATACACCATGGATTACCTGGCATGTATATGAACACTGGGATGTGCACATGGTGGGCACATAGTAAATTCCATGACAATACAATTCGCTAGTGCACAATAGATAAGCATTCCTGCATATCCTTTTGCAAAGCAAGAACTGAGAGAGAAAGATTTTTAGGATTCTGTACGATTTAAAAGTACATACTTTTTATAACATACAGTATCTTACCTACTCTTATGGGTTTTTATCTCAACAGCTTTCATAAATAGTGTTTTATGGAGTCTAGCTAAAAAGTACATACTGTATATTGTGAAAGACTGCCGAAATGAAATTTTCTTTTTCGAATTTAAGATTAAAATGATTATTTTCTTAACGGCTTTTATGATCAGTATAGCCAATAACTATGCTGTATAATTCACAAACCGTTTGGGATTTGGATAGTAAGGTTTCCAGTGTTGGTAAGTATAGAAAGTTGTTAATATTTATGAATTATAATCCTAAAATGGTTTGTGATTCAGATTTGGATGAATGGTGAATTTCACAGTGTTGCAAAGCATGGTATTCCCTGACTTATACAGATTTATTAATCTCTTGAACAATCTCATGTATAGGGAAGCGAGTAATACAACAAGCACGGTGCTTACCAAGGGTTGGTTATTTGATAAGGCTTCTACACCACCATGTGTGAAATAAAATATGAAATAATATTTATAAATGATGAATAAAAGCAGCGATTCTCTTGTATAATATAAACACAGTAGAGCAGGGATCCTCAAACTACGTCCCTCCAACTGTTGTAGAACTACACATCCCATGAGGCATTGTAACACACTGACATTCACAGACATGACTAGGCATGATGGGAATTGTAGTTCCTGAACAACTGGAGGGCCATAGTTTGAAGACCAATGCAGTAAAGCATAAATAAATAGAAAATAGAATTGTGCTAAATAGAAAAGTTCATGAATTAGAAAGTCCATCAGTGCTTGCAACTATGAGCTTATTCACAAAGTCCATCCACCATTGGTGCCCCTGGACAACGTCATCTCTGACGAGACATGTAGGGTGGAGCAACACACTGACGTCGCCTCGTGCTTTTCTCAGTCATGCCCCGGAAAGGAAGGGTTTGTCTGGATGTGCGCCAGCCGGCACACCAGACTTAAGGCTGTTTTTGAATACAGATGCTGTAAGTGCAATATATTTTTTATGCGAATAAATATATTTATGGTTTTACACTATATGGAGTTTTTATAAGTGTACGGCTTTTTCCTGAAGAAAGATCCAGACTGTTACAGGCATTCTGTGATCCTCTGTAATGGGGGGTCATGCTCATCTGGTAAGGAGTAGTGTTGAGCGGAATACGCCATATTCGATTTCGCGATATTTCACGAATATATAGAAGAATATTCGTGAAATATTTGTTAATATCAAATATTCGTGATATTTTCTAAAAAAAAAAATTTGGCGAAATTTCGCTAATGCGAAATTGATTGCGAAATTCTCGTCCGCGCATGGTCATGCAGGCAGGTTCCTATTGGTTGCTATGGAGGTTGCTAACTTCTGACAACTGTGGTAGGAGAACTCTGATTGGCTCTGATGCAAAAGAAGGGCAGAGAAAGTATTCGCGAATATTCGTAATACGAATATTCGCATTGCGAATATTCGGCAACATAAAAGGAACGCCTCAGCTACTCGGCCCAGGGTCTCTAATCATACCAGCAATGCTGCGTCGATGGAGATCACTAGGATGTGATCTGTTTTAAAAATAAATTTGAAAAAATATGAATATTCGCAATAGCGAATATTCACCACGATATTCGAGTTATTCGCGAATACTCGAATATGCAATATTCGTAACGAATATTCGCAATGCGAATATTCTTGATCAACACTAGTAAGGAGACACCTTTATCATTTGGTGATGGAACTTGCACGCTGAAGATGGTGAATGAACTTTGTGAATAAGCTCATAGTTGCAAGCACTGGTGGACTTTCTAATTCATGAACTTTTTTATTTAGCGCAATTATATTTTCTTTTTTTTCACAAGAAAGCGCAATTATATTTTCTACTTATTTAAGGGGTTTATTCCTGTCTGTATTCCTGTCTGTATTACTGTTGGTAAAATCTCCATGCCACATATGTGGTCACAGGAACAAAAAATAAGGAAAAAACTTTCCAATAAAAACAGGTATTAAAACTTTTTCCACTCAGTCTCTACTACCAACTAAAATAACCTTTTGGTTAGCAGTCTATTTTTAATAATATATTTATGTTGTATTGGGCAAGAAGCCACAGCTTGTTGGAGTAGATGTCAGAACAAGGACTGAAAGAAAACTCTGTCAAAAGATATTTTGTGGTGAGCTTTTTGGAAATCTTGGGACAAAATTTGTCTTATGTGAACACCAATATTATTGTAGTCCAGCCAAGTAAATGTATTTTATTGGAACTTCCTTCAATATGTAATATAAACCCTCCTATATAAACTTTACATCCCATAGGCTATTTTGAAACCACCTTCCTAATTGTGACAAAACGGGTGAAGGGTTGTGGGCAGTGGCGGCTGGTGCTCCAAATTTTTGGGGGGGCGCAAACATACGGAAAAAAAACACCAATTGCAGGCTCACTGTGCCCATCAATTTCCGCCACTGTGCCCATCAAACGCAGCCATTGTGCCCATTTATTGTCGCCACTGTGCCATGCCATCAATTGTCACCACTGTGCCATGCCATCAATTGTCACCACTGTGCCATGCCATCAATTGTCACCACTGTGCCATGCCATCAATTGTCGCCACTGTGCCCTGCCATCAATTGTCGCCACTGTGCCATGCCATCAATTGTCGCCACTGTGCCCATCAATTGTCGCCACTGTTCCATGCCATCAATTGTCGCCACTGTTCCATGCCATCAAACGCAGCCATTGTGCCATCATTTGTCACCAAATTATTATAAATAACTGTTGCTATATTTTAGGCACTGATCTTTTGCTAAAGCCCGCTAGAGCATTACTAAATAATTATATTTCATATGTCTCTATAGCTACAGAGGGTAAAATAAGTATTGAAAATGTGCAGTTTTCTAGATAAATATATTTCTAAAGGTGCTATTGACATTATTTTTGCACCACATTTTGATAACAACCCATGCAATCCATACATACAAAGAAAACAAAACAAATCAGTTCAGAAATTAGTTATGTGCAAGAAAATAGAATGAAACGGGGAAAAAGTATTGGACGCATGAAGAAAGGGAGGTACCAAAGGGCATGGAAAGCAATCTTGCCCTTGTCAGTGCAAATTAATATCACCTGGTTCAGTTCCAACTAAGGTGTCATATAAGAAACATCTCATGATGGATAAAAGCAAAGAGTTCTCTCTAGAGACAAGGACCACATGTGGAGAGCTTCAGAAAGACCTGGAATTAGCAGGTGCTATTGTTTCAAAGAAAACAATAAGTAATGCACTCATGCCATGGCCTGTATGCACGCTCACCACACAAGACTACATTGCTGAGGAACAAGCATGTTGAAGCTTGTTTAAAGTTTGCTGCACAACATTTAGATAAGCCTGTGAAATACTGGGAGAATCTAGTCTGGTCAGATAAAGCCAAAATTGGACTGTTTGGATGCCATAATACACATCATTTTTTGAGGGCAAATGGCACTGCACATCACCCCAAAAACACCCCAATACCAACAGTGAAGTTTGGAGATGGGAACATCATGGTGTGGGCTGTTTTTCAGCATACAGTACTGGCAAACTTCATATCATTGAAGACGGGATGAATGGAAAAATGTACCAAGGAAGGCATCCTTGATAGAAATCTGCTGTCATCAACGAGGATGAAGAAGATGAAACACGGGTGGACATTTCAGCAAGACAATGATCCCAAACACAAAGCCAAAGAAACTCTCAATTGGTTTCAAAGAGAGAAAATAAAGCCTCTAGAATGGCCCAGCCAATCACCTAACTTAAATCCAATAGAAAATCCATGTAAAGAACTAAGGATCAGAGTTCATAAAAAAAGGCCCACAGAACCTTCGAAATTTGAAGACCCTGGGCCAGATTCAGGTAGATGAGAGTATCTTTCCTCTGGAGTAACGCTTCTCATTTACGTTACTCTGAAGACCCTTTCAGCGTAAGTCCTGTAATTCACATAGCAGTTGCGCGTAAACTTGCGCCAGAGTAACGATAATGCGCTGGCGTAACCCGACGCAAGTGGAAGTGGGTGTGATCATATGTAAATGATGGGCGGAGCCCAGCGCAGAGGCTTACGTTCAGCGCATCATCCACGGAGCATGCGCAGTGAGTGCGGCTCCACTCGCCCCCCTTGTGCGCATGCTCACAACTTCCGTCGGCACCACTTCCTGGGAAACGTCAGCGCAATGCGTTCCGCTGGGCGCTTAAAAGCGCTGGCGGAAACGCCATTCCGGCGCAAAAGTATTTCCGCTTCCCCCCACCCCAGGGAAGATACTTTTGTTTGGTGATGGCTGCTCCCGCTACCCCCAGAGAGAGGAGGAACCTGAATTTTAATGCACAGGAGGTCTCGCTCATCATTTCGGCAATGGAGACGGATAATGATTTTCTCCATGGCAAAAAAAGCCGGAAGACCAGCCGGGAGAGGAAGCAGGGCATCCTGGAGTCCATTGCTGCCAGTGTTATGACCCTGCGAGATATTGGGACACTGGATAGTGGTCTGGATCTCAGCTGCGGAGGTTACTCAGGTTAGAGCCACCAGTTACTCTATAGAAACACAGAGATCATGGGGTCTTGGTCATCACAGCCTCCAAAGAGATACAACCTTTATACTGGGGTACTCATATAAGCAACATGTAGATATAGGGAGCGAAGCAGTATAATGTATGGTCTGAAGGAGGCTAGGATGGTGTGTGGATTGCTACAGGAATAGATCTGTACATAAACAGTAGGGGCACCCTGCAGTCCTTATGGTGATACAGCTTACACCAATAGATAACAGTACACACAGAAAGATCACAGTCCTAAAGATACTGCATTATAGGTAAAGCTTAGCAAGGCAGTATTAGCCACATGGGGTACTTGCGGTACTGAAGTGTAGATAGTTGGAATCCTTCCTTCAGGGTATTGAGGTCCGGATAAGCATGTGTGGGTCCAGGCAGGTTGGAACAGGTGATGTGGGTACAGGCTGGCTGGTGCTGCGGTTGTGGCAGATTCCTGAGGAGCAGGTACTGGGAGACCTGGGTCTCTGGGGGCTGGTGTCCGGGTCCCTGGTGGCGGCAGGCGTCCAACAGGAATAAACGAACACCCTGCCGCCACATCAGGGGATTTAAATAGGGCGCCTGGAACGCGAGATTGTGCGGGTCGCACTTCCGCGTTCCAGCGTGGAGCGCAGACGTCCGCGCACCGGAAGTGACGCGGACGAGATGTAGAACGGAGCGCGGCTGTCAATACAATGTACAGCTGCGCTCGTTCTACCAAGAGTAACGCAGATGGCGTTACAGCCAGGGTCAATGTCCTGGGGTACTCCACCCGGACTGCTGGGGACATCCAAAAAAAAATTAATGACCTGCGGCGCAAGGTGAGGGACAAGGTGGCCTCCATCAGGAGGTATGAGAGGGGCACAGGTGGTGGTCCCCCATGTCCTGTCACCCTAACCGCAGAGGAGGAGGTGGTTGCTCGCTGCCTGGAGAGGGAGCAGGTGGAGGGGGTCGCAGGCTATGACTCCGTGGAGGAAGGCACAAGGACAGGTAAGTGTTTTATAATCCCCTATTTGTTGTTTAGCATTTGGGGGGGGGAGGGTACATGTGCCAAGTGTGTGGGACCACCAACATGTGTCTGCTTTGTGTCATCCACAGATGACGGAGCTGGGCCATCATCTGTCAGCGTGCATTCCACCCCATCCCCCCCACGCCATCGTGTGCCCGAGCCACTGGGTGGTGAAGAGGTTGTGGAGGAGAGTGGCCACACCACACCTGCCGAGGTGGTTGTAGAGGATCCTGCTGTGGCAGAGCAGGACTTTACCTTAGTGTTGTCTGTCTCCTCCCCTTCTCCTGGGCCGTCTGTCGTCCCCTCCCCCATCCTTGGAAGCCCCACAAGGGCGACTCCTTCCACCCGAGGACAACCATCTTCTGGCCCCAGGAAGGCGACCCAGAAGACCAGGGGGGTGTCTGATGGTGTCCAGGACCAGTTGGCGAGGGATCACGCCAGGCAGACGGAACAGATGGGGGCCATAGCGGTGCACTTGGAGAAAGTGGCTGACAGCCTGGGCTCCGTTGCCAACCTCAGCAACGCAGTGCAGGATGTAAGCTGCAACTGCGCTGCAGTGGTCACCACTTTGGGGGAGGTGCAGGGGGATATTCGGCACCTTACTGCAGCCGTCCAGGCCAACAGTGCTGCCATCCGGGACCAGGGGAGGCTGAGTCGGCGGGCCCAGCACTACCAGGTCACCCGTTAGCTCCGGATGCAGGCCCAGACTAACTCCTACCTTGGACGGATAGCCAGGGCCTTGGAGGGCACGCAGGCCACACCTGCCAGGAGTGGCCCACCTGGGGATCAGCCACCTCCAGATGCCCCCCCACCCCCACCCACTCCATCCAGGCAGCTGCGGAGCCAGAGAGGGGCCCCCAGAAGAAGCCCCCGGCATCCCCGATGAGGCCTTTTTTTTTTTTCTTGTTTTATATTTTTGTTTTGGACATACTCAGGTCATGAGTTTATTTTTTCTTTTTCTCAGGTTATGAGATTTTGTTTATTTTATTTATCAGGATATGATATTATTAATTTATTTTTGTACTGCACACGGTCAGGAGTGCAGGGGACAGTGTGAATGGTGTGTGAATGTGAGGGGGTGGCACTCCTGAAAGTAAGGGGTGTCACCCTCGGCCGTGGTGGTGAAGTGAACCCCACGGCTGAATGAATGACGTGTGAAAGGTGTGTGAATGGACAGTGACATCATTGGGGCCTTGACGCTGGCGTTACTGCTCCCAACTCCTACATGCTGGACTTGGGCTAATCCAATGCGATGTGCATGTGGTGTGTGTGATCTAGGGACATTAGTGGTGTACACGCGTGCACTGTCTGTGTTATTAATGTTTTGGTTTAGTGTCCAAAGATGCCTACGGCGAGGACCCTCCTGACTGCTCTTCCATCAGCAGACTGGGTGTCCTCTGGCAGGTGGGGACTGTGTGGGTCGGGGGTCAGGTCATCACGTATGTCAATATGCAGGCCTTTTTTCATAGCAAAGTTATGTAGTATGCAACATGCACCGATGATCTGACACACAAAGGTAGGGGAATACAATAGGGCCCCCCCAGACTTATCCAGGCATCGGAAACGGGACTTCAGGAGCCCAAATGTTTGCTCCACCACTGCACGGGTTTTGATGTGTGCTTCATTGTATTTTCTCTCTCCTCTGGTTTGGGGGTTCCGGAAAGGAGTCATTAGATGGGGTCCCAGTGCATATGCAGAGTCACCTGTAAGGGAAAAGACAGGATAATGTTAGTCATGCATGTGCGATTTCTGTTGTGCATCACGGGAGGGGATAGTCATGCCTGACTCCCATGTCACTCACCAACCAGCCAGCTGTCCCCATACATGTTCTGGTTAAATTCTGCTGGGATGGGGCTCTGACGGTATATGTAGCTGTCATGGCTGGACCCGGGGTGTTTGGCACGGACGTGCCATATGAGGCGTTGGGCATCGGCTATCACCTGTACGTTGATGGAATGCCAATGCTTCCGATTGCGGTATATGTGCTCTGTGGCACTGGGGGGCTGTAGGGCCACATGTGTGCAATCAATGGCCCCCACAGTGCGTGGGAATCTGGCAATGTTGTAGAAATCTGTCATTGCCTTCTGCCGCAGCTCCTCAGTGGTGGGTCTGATGTACTGGTTGGACATGCGTCTGAGGATTGCAGGGACAACCTGGTGCACACATCTGCTCATGGAGGATTGTGACATCCCAGCTACCACTCCACTTGTACGCTGGAATGATCCACTTGCAAGGAAATGAAGTGTTGCCAGTACCTTCACCAGTGGCTGCACTGCTTGTGAGCGGTGTGTTGGGCTGGTGATGTCATCCTGCAGGGTTGTGGTTAGTTCAAGTATTGCATCTGGGCTGAATCTGAAGAGGCGATACACCTCCTCATCCCCCATGCCAAAGAGGTTCATACAAGTGCGGTATATCCTCTCACGTGGCCTCCTTCTTGGTTCCAGGGGACCCATCAGTAGTTCTAGGACCACAATTGCCCCTGGCATGTTGGCACACAGAGGTGTTGTCCTTGCAAGTGTTGTTGTTCAGCAAGCTCCTATCGTCGGTAACGCTGCTGTAGCTGCTCTCCTGCTGACCTGTGACCGTCTGGAGTAAAGATAAAGCAGCCTTTTGTAGAAATAACTTTGCGCCGGACGGACCAGATACGCGCGGCGCATGTAGCCAGCGTATGGTGCTAATCCGTTCGTGAATTGGGAAATCTCCCTCATTTGCATATTTGCAGGGGAAATCAATGGGCGCGACTGATGCGCCCAGCGAAAATAAGCGCTGACGATACTCTGGCGTCGGAACGTTCCGCCGGTCGCAAATGACCCGTTATTGGGCGCATCTAGTTTGGTGGGTACGGGCACATAGAAACGACGGCGCATCATCACAGTTACGCGGCGCATATCCAAATACTCCAGCGCAAGTGTTCGTGAATCTGGCCCCCTGTGTGGAAGAATGTGCCGAAATAACCCCTGAGCAATGAATGCATCTAGTTTCTCCATACACGAGGCGTCTTGAAGCTGTCATTACCAATAAAGGATTTCGTACAAAGTAATAAATGCATTTCAGTTAGTGTGTATTTTTTCCCTGTGTCATTCCATTTTACTACACACAACTTCATTTCTGAACTTATTTGTTTTGGGTTCTTTGTATGTATGGATTGCATGGGTTGTTACTGACACATTTCATGTCAATAGCACCTTTACAAATATGTTTACCTGGAAAAATGGTGACGTGTTCAATACTTATTTTGAAAAGCTAAAACTGTGACAACACAAACTGCATTTTAAACAAACAAAAAAAAAAAATCAGAAAAATTACATCCTTTGTACTACCACAGTATTAATGCACAAATTCTAATATACTGTATATAAAAAATAATAAACCATGACAAACCAAACTCCTCTGGAAACACAGCTTTTGCCCTGTGAAATAAATATGACAGTAATCAGGGTGAGAATAAAGCAATGGCAGTTATATATATATAAAAAAAACAATAATTTCTGAGTACTTATAAACACATCTCCACATAAATACCATACTCCGTTGATATAAAAAAGAAAAGTCACAAACCTGTCATACAGTATGCTAATACCCCACACAACTACGATTAATGGACTTTTGTGAACAGTTGCAAAATAAAGTGTATACTCTATATATCAAAAATAATCCAAAACTTAAAGTAAACACTAACATCAGTCAAGTTCCCTTAAAACAGCTATTTATTGTAAAAACTATAAGATATAAACATACCGTATTTTCCGGACTATAAGGCGCACTTAAAATCCTTACATTTTCTCAAAAACCGACAGTGCGCCTTATAGTCCGGTGCGCCTAATCTATGGTTGTATTGAGCATCCACTCACTTACCGGGAAATAGGCGAGATCCAGCATGTAGATGGAAACATCCTTCAGGAGCAGATGTACCGTACGGTAAGCTGTACAATGCTGTACAATGCTCGTATGTCCATCTCGAGTGCAGCGTGAGCCGCGGTGACGTCACTGGAATGCGACGGCTTCTCCGAGCTGCCGCTGCTGTGACAGAGAGTGTGACAGAGGTGACAGAGGTGTGCAATTTTCATTGATTGATTTTCTATACCTGCTGCCCCAAAAATGGGTCCTGTTAAGAGACATGTTAAGAGGCATGCTTATGAAGCTGATTTAAAGCTCAAGGCTATCAGTCACGCAGTAGAACATGGAAATAGAGCAGCTGCAAGAGAATTCAACATTAATGAATCAATGGTACGGAAGTGGAGGAAGCAAGAAGATGCCCTGCGCCAGGTAAAGAAGACCAAACTGAGTTTCCGAGGGAACAAAGCGAGATGGCCACAGTTGGAGGACAAAATTGAAGAGTGGGTTATTGAACAGAGAACCGCAGGTAGAAGCGTCTCTACGGTCTCTGTTAGACTCAAAGCAGCAGCGATAGCACGCGACATGGAGATTAACGACTTTCGAGGAGGTCCTTCTTGGTGCTTCCGTTTTATGAAAAGGCGTAATCTCTCCATCCGCACAAGAACTACTATGTCACAGCAACTGCCAAAGGATTACAAAGAAAAGCTGGCCATTTTCCGCACCTACTGCGAGAACAAGATCAATGAAATGAAGATCCGGCCAGAACATATCACCAACATGGATGAGGTCCCCCTCACTTTTGATATCCCTGTAAACCGTACTGTTGAGAAAACAGGGACCAGTACGGTATCTATACGCACTACAGGAAATGAGAAGTCATCCTTCACTGTAGTTCTCGGTTGCCAGGCTAATGGGCAAAAACTACCACCTATGGTAATTTTCAAGAGAAAGACTTTGCCAAAAGAAAAGTTTCCGGTTGGCGTAATTTTAAAGGCTAACCCAAAGGGCTGGATGGACGAGGAGAAGATGAATGAGTGGCTGAGAGAGGTTTACGTCAAGAGACCAGATGGCTTTTTCCACAAATCTCCGTCCCTTTTGATCTGTGACTCCATGCGCGCCCATCTGACTGATACTGTCAAAGCCCAAGTGAAGAAAACTAATTCGGTGCTTGCCATCATTCCCGGTGGATTAACCAAAGAACTCCAGCCGCTAGATATTGGTGTCAACAGGTCGTTTAAAGTTAAATTGCGAGCTGCGTGGGAGCATTGGATGACAGAGGGTGAACACACATTCACCAAGACAGGAAGGCAACGCCGGGCAAGTTATGCCACTATCTGCCAGTGGATCGTGGATGCCTGGGCCAAGGTATCAGTCTCCAGTGTCATCAGAGCTTTCAGGAAGGCCGGAATCATCACTGAACAGCCAAGTTACAGTAACGAGACTGACTCTGATAATGATGATAATGATGATAATGATGAGAGGGATACAGGCATGCTTGATGCCGAAATCGTCCAACTGTTACACTCAGACACTGAAGATGAAGAATTTGATGGATTTGTGGTAGAGGAATAAACTAAAAAAGTCAGTGTATTGTTTTGTATTTTATGTGTGTAACACTGAACAATGTTGAGAGTTATTGTGAAAGAGTTGAATAAAGTTTGACTTTGCAGAGTTTTGTTTCATTTACTGTAATGGATGCGCCTTATAACCCGGTGCGCCTTATAGTCCGGTGCGCCTTATGTATGGAAAAAAACTTGTTAACAGGCACTCAATGATAGTGCGCCTTATAGTCCGGTGCGCCTTATAGTCCGGAAAATACGGTATGTACATGTATATCTGACCTCTTTAAAACCCACCCACCATGCCTGCTCAAGCTGGCCAAGCTGAATGAAAAAAATAAATAGAAAAGTGTTTTCCTAATCCACACCTTTCAACCACACTGTCTCATTGTTTTCTGAGATTACGCTAATCAGCACTGCAGTCGATTGGTGCCAATCTTGCAAAATGACAAGCCATATGAAAAGTTGATTGATAGATCGACATCTCAGGAATAGGTACAGCCTATACATAGATCGAAATTCAGTCAGTTTCTGCTACATGGCAAATTTTGATCCATGTATAGCCTAGCTTTAGTCTCTTAGGCCGCTTACACACGATCAGTCCATCGGATAACAACTGTTAAGAGGAGACTGTGTGAATCAGGCCTTCATGGTGGAATATCTGCTAGGAAACCACTGCTAAAAAAAGGCAACAAGCAGAAGAGACTTGTTTGGGCTAAAAAACACAAGGAATGGACATTAGACCAGTGGAAATCTGTGCTTTGGTCTGATAAATCCAAATTTGAGTTCTTTGGTTCCGACCACCGTGTCTTTGTGCGACGCAGAAAAGGTGAACGGATGGACCCTACATGCCTGGTTCCCAACGTAAAGCATTGAGGAGGAGGTGTAATGGTGTGGGGGTGCTTTGCTGGTGACACTGTTGGGGATTTATTCAAAATTGACGGCATACTGAACCAGCATGGCTACCACAGCATTTTGCAGCGGCATGCTATTCCATCTGGTTTTCATTTAGTTGGACCATCATTTATTTTTCAACAGGACAATAACCCCAAACACACCTCCAGGCTGTGTAAGGGCTATTTGCCCAAGAAGGAGAGTGATGGGGTGCTGCGCCAGATGACCTGGCCTCCACAGTCACCGGACCTGAAACTATGGTCACTGTCTCTCTGAGGCGGCATACACAAGAAAAAGAAGTTCTTGCTGGAAACCAGCGAGAACCTCGCTGGAAGCGGCATTCCAGCGAGGACCTCGGCCGTGTGTACGCTCTCGGCGAGCATCCCGTCGGGAAGCCCGTCGAGCAGAAATAGAGAGCACCCTCTCTATTTGCTCGACGGCCCGCCTGGATGAATGGCTGGTTGCCATTCCCGACGGCGGTTTGCCGATTTCGACGGCCGGCAGAGAACCTCGACGGGCGGAACGATGTGTTCTGCCCGTCGATGTTCTCGGCCGTGTGTACACGGCCTCAGTGGTTTATGACCCCCTGTTTGTACCTAACTTCGAGTCACCCACAGCATGGCTCAGCGATTTACATTCTGTAGCTGAAATTAGCGCTGTTTGGAGAATACCATATGAAACCTACCTGATTCAAATCAGGACGATCACCAATTTAAATATATGTACCTTGAAACTACTTTGGATTGGAGTTCATAAACCACTCAGAGACAGTGACCATAGTTTCACCTGCATGTCATCTCCATCTGTTTATCTGGAAGTCGTGGAAGCCGCAAGTTGTTTTAAATGACTTATTTTTTCTTTAGAAATGCAGAGATGGTTATAAACACAGGAAACATGCCCCCTGGGGCAGGAACCGGGTCCCCAAACACTTTTTATGACAATAACTTGCAGATTAACCTTTAAAATTAGCACTTTAGATTTTTCATGTTTGTGTTCCATAGACTTTAACGGTGTTTGCGTATTCAAACAAATGTTTTGCCTGTTCGCATGTTCTACTGTGAACCAAACCGGGGGGTGTTCGGCTCATCCCTAATCTGCCCTATAGGCTCACTATGCAATCCATTTAGGGCCCCGCAAAGCTACGAGGGGCCCCCCAAATTAAGAGGCCCCGCTTGGTGAGAAGTCATGTTTGGCCCCTCACCCTGCTTCTCAACTCGCCGGGAGAAGAGGTAAGAAGTCGGCACCCCCGCTTCTCACTTTAATGTAAGTTTAATGTGAGATGCCATTTCCGACAGCGCTTCTCAACTTTAACGTGACATGTCATTTTCGGCAGCCCCCCACCCCCGCTTCTCAACTTTAATGTGACATGTCATTTTCGGCAGCCCCCCAGCTTCTCAACTTTAATGTGACATGTTTTTTTGCTTAGAGCCCCAGGGAGGTCAGGATCGGCACTGAAGGCAAATCCTAAGATAGAAAAAGTTAGAGAAAAGAAAGAGAAATAAGATAATACATTACACCATGGGTCTTCAAACTATGGCCCTCCAGATGTTTAAGAACTACAATTCCCATCATGCCTAGTCATGTCTGTGAATGTCAGAGTTTTACAATGCCTCATGGGATGTGTAGTTCCGCAACAGCTGGAGGGCCATAGTTTGAGGATCCCTGCATTACACAGTCATCCTGTCTTCCCGATGGTCTGGGCGCAAACAGAGCTTCCTATAGCTCCCCACCTATTTTATATTTCTTCTCCACCAATCAACAAATGAGACACTTCCATTGGTTCAGAGTTGCATCAAATTCTGATTGGCTGCACCCGAAGCCTTTTTGACGACCATGCTCAGGTCTCAAAACTTCCGGTGCCTCTCTGTTTACCCTACATCTTTGATCCTAGCATAACCAGTTCTGACATTAGCATTTCCAGGACCCTTGACTAGGTGGTTCCACAATGTCTGATTAGGCTCTTTACAAAACAAAAGCATAACTTCATTATCACCTGAAGACATCCGACATCTTTTAAAAACCAGAAAAAAAAAAAAAAAATTGAATCTAAGCTGTGACATACATATATATGTGTGTGTGTGTGTATATATATATATATACACACATACACATATCCAATGGGACATGGTAATTTAAAGGGTCAATAAAGGAAACATTTATTTTTCTTTAAAATAACAAACATGTTATACTCCACTGTGCCGTTCGTTTTGCACAGAGTGGCCCCGATCCACATCTTCTAGGGTCCCTCAGCGGCTTTCTCTGGTCCTTCCCACAAGAACTCACCACTTTCATACGAGAGAGCTTGCATGGTGATGAGTTCTTCCGGGCGTGCTCCCGTGATACAGCGAGCGGCCGTAGCCGCTCACTGTATCACTCGGCCCCGCCCCTCGGCACGCCGCATCACTGGATGTGATTGATAGCAGCGCCAACCAATGGCTGCGCTGCTCTCAATCCATCCGCTGTAGTCAAACAGCGGCCAGGCTGAGCGTCGAAGAGGATCTCGGGACTTTCGAGGGGTCAGGTAAGTAAAACGGGGACTTGGGGGGGCGGCATCATCAGATGTTTTTTTACCTTAATGCATAGATTGCATTAAGGTGAAATTTTTTTTTCCCTTTACAACTCCTTAATTAGCAAGTCCTCAGAATGGTTCCCTTAAAGCTCCTAAATATAAATATGAATTTCAAAATCTCCACATCAGTATATGTGTAGGTATGAATGTGAGTTGGAGACATTAGACTGTAAGCTCCTTGAGGGCAGGGACTAATGTGAATATATAAAATATATGTAACTGGGTTAATTGACAGGGCTATATAAGTACCTAGAATAAATAATGTTGCTGAAAGTGTGATACTTGATGAGTGCATTAAAAGCTTTAAAAATTGTTTTTATTGCATCTTTGAGGCTATGAGTAAAGTTATATAAACCTGCATTCTTATTGTATATACTCTAATTTATTTTTGTCACTGAAAGTCCACTGTGACATCTTATGCGTGCATTAAAACATAACAAATTACTTTTTGCACTTTGCCACCTTGAATATTTGAAGAAGTATTAGAAATTATTAAGGCTATGGGTCCAGTTATACAAACCTGCATTTGTTCTACCAAATGAACATTAATCTATGTATGATCTCTATCACTGCACATTGGCTTAAATATATTTTTTTATTGGGCACAAGGCCCAGGTATTTTGAGGGGACATATTCCCAGTGTCACTTGTTACACTAAAGCCTGTACACACACGATCGGATATCTAATGAAATCTAATCCGATGGACTTTTTCATCGGATATCCAAAGAAGCTGACTTTCATCAGTCTTGCCTACACACCATCGGTTAAAAATCTGAGTGTGTCCAACGCGGTGATGTAAAACACTACGACGTGCTGAGAAAAATTAAGTTCAATGCTTCTGAGCATGCGTCAACTTGATTCTGAGCATACGTGGACGTTTTCAGACGAACCGATCGTGTGTACAGAGCTTTAGAATTACTGTATTGTAGGAATTAGGAATATTTTGTGCAATAAATGGTCATTTTAAAAGGAGCATGACTGATATTATTGTTTACATTACGTTTTGGGTTATTTTCAATATATAGAGTATACACTTAATTTATTTTGCAACTGTTTATAGATGTCCATTAATTGTTGTTGTGTGTAGTTTTTGTTTTAGAGTCTTCTGTGATTTCTAGACATGTGATATTTGTAGGCCTTTAGTTTATGGTTTACTGTTATACAGTACAATCTTGTATATTTACACTGTCATAAATGTTATAATAATTAGCAGAAACTAATCTTACAACAAAATAGAGAGATACTACTGAATATAAATAAGAGAAGTCGTAGTGAGAAAATTTTGTACTGAAAGTTGGAGTGGAGGACCAGAAAGATAAGTAAAGAGAAGAGGAGCTATATTAACTCTATGGGGTTGATGTGCAAAAAGCAAATGAACCGTTTATTTTGCCAGAGAATATTTCCCTAGCTTAATGAACGTGGTAAACATTAACTTTGCAAAGAATAACCAAAAGCATGCAAGGAAAATTATTTAAGAAAAAACTGTATATTTTTTTTAAGTCATTAGAGCTTCTCCTCATTCTCTAAAACGAAGGAGACATTTACTTGCAAGGAGAAAATTCCCCTTCAATGTGAACCACCTATTTGCCTTTAATAGACTAATTGCCATGTGTATGGTGGGAAAGATTACACTTTTTCAGGAGCATAGCTTGCGCGGTCTCTTACATTTATTTTAGAAAGCCTATTTTACAACTGAAAAAACTTTATGAACAATGAATCGCAGCATACTGAGGTTTATTCAATTACTGCAAACATGAATTTAAGTAAACATATTTCTTTTTTTTTTAGTTTGGAATTTTTATAAACAAGATATCCAAATAAATTGGAATGGTATCAGTAATTAAGAAGCAACACACTATCAGCCACTATTAATGTAGTTGCTTTTAATATTAGTTCCTTTTCTTTCTATTGGTTCTCTTTGCTGGAGGCAACAGCTAGAACAGGTGTGGTTGTGAGTTTTCTGTTTTTATATCAAATCTTTTGAAAATCACATTAGTTGGTTTGATGAGTCTGTACTATAGAAAGTCTCTAGTGGAGTATCAAAGTTTTGTGATATGAAATTTAGAAATGTCCTTGCAGCAATTTTTTCATTAGAGCACCATCATAGACACAAACTAGATAACAAGGGGAATGATGTTGTAAGGAGAAGGAGAAATAGATATAATGCACTGAATCATTCCATTTTTCTCATTATGGTTTTCAATAGAGACACGGTAAAAGGAATCTGAGGATACCAAAGAATGCTTTCAAATGTACTCTATATAAAATATATAAAGTAAATATTACTAGAAGATAGATTAAAATAGTGATAGTTCTAAAGCCCAGCTCCAGCGTTTGTTTAAGATAGAGCAGAGACAATTTACAATTCTGACAGGTTTTAAATGCTCCCCATTGAGGAGTTATTTTGGTAAATATTTTATGTGTCTCTATAAAGGAGAGTTGCCTTTTCCTCTTGTT
The DNA here is from genome assembly GCA_029574335.1 of Rana kukunoris. Classification (NCBI taxonomy): domain Eukaryota; kingdom Metazoa; phylum Chordata; class Amphibia; order Anura; family Ranidae; genus Rana; species Rana kukunoris. Next base: position 332,255,171 of record CM056052.1, on the reverse strand, counting down.
TTGCATCATATTTGTACATGTGTTTAGGATGTGAGGACATATCTCTTAAATGGGGCACGTGCATTACTAAAAACCAGAGATCGGTTCATATAAAATATGCACTGCTTTGATTGGGGGGGGGGGGGGAAATATGCACTGTGTATATGTGCGTAAATGTGTGTGTGTATATAAGTATATACACACTTTATTGTCAAAAGTATTGGGAGGACTGCCTTTACAGGCACAGGAACTTTTTTTTTGTTTACAAACGGTTTATTGAAAAATAAGTCTCAATACAGTTTTGACATACATTGGCAAGAAGTACAAAACAATATAAGTACATATATATATATATATAGTGACAGGGTACACGATTGTATGTACACCAGTGAGAGGCTGGAAAGGTCAGTTTTCCCTGCCCTGGAAGGGGTTAAGCCTGGCCAACAGGTAAACCTCCTCTCTTCCCCCTATTAATTAACAGTTACCTGGTAGGGAAGTGGGAAGTGAGAGCTCAGTGTGAGAGGTATGCTGAGCTGGACGGACAGGTTGGAAACTGTCTGCATGGAAGGAACAAGGTCTGTCATAGATTTGTTTATTTTGGACTGTTATTCTGTTTGTTTTATACTGGAGGCCGGAATAGCCCCTCCAGTACAGTGTAGTGAGGGACACTACTGTCAGTTAGCCTCCTAAATTGGAGTAGGCCATTTTGTTTTGTATTATTTATTTTTGAGTGCAATAAAGCCATATTTATTGCTTAAGATCAGCGACTTTGCTGCATGACATTATCGCTATTTCTACGACTTTGTCACAATATATATATATATATATATATATATATATATATCTCAGCAGTAAGCATCTGTGAAACATAAGCATGGCAGTAAATCGAGAGGCAGAAAAATAGGTCAAGGTATGTATAAAAAGGTCATCCGGCAGCAATATACAGTGACAAAAGAATCTAATAAATTAGTTTAATGGCCGAGAGAAGAAAAAAAAAAAAAAAAGGAGATAACAGACTCGCATCTTAATTAAATGAATCAACAGAGATAGGTCCCACGGTTTCCATTTCTGATCGTATATGTCCATAGTATCATATAAGGTGTGGTGAATGCATTCTGCTAGTTTGATGGACAACATACGATCCATAATTTGGGACGATGGCACTGTAGAGGAACGCCAGTTGAAAGCTATAGCCCAGTGTATTGATGTAAGCAAGGTGTGTATTAGCCTAGTGTGGGCTATAGGAATGTCAGGGATGGGATAAAAAAGGAGACACATTTTAGGAGTCAGTTCTATTCTTCTACCTGTTATCTGTTCTATTTTGATACTGACTTGTTGCCATGTATTTTTGAGGTGTGTACAATCCCAGAAGGTGTGTATGAGGGAACCCTGTACTGAGCAACCTCTGAAAAATAAGGGAGGGATTTCAGGATAGAATGAATTAATTCTGTCAGGGGTGAGGCACCATCTATGTTGAAGTTTTATAGCAGATTCCCTAATAGAGGCTGTTTTGGTGCATTTTCTTAGGTTATTTGTCATGCTGTCCCATTGTTCAGTGGAGAAGGATTCATCAAGATCTGATTCCCATTGCAACATTCGGCGTGTTTTGTCTGGTAAATTGTGTTCATTTAGGTTTCTATAAATTCTAGATACAGGCACATGAACTTTAAGAGTTGGCCCAACCTTCGCAGCTATAAGAGCTTCAACTCTTCTAGGAAGGCTGTCCACAAGGTTTAGGAGTGTGTCTATGGGAATGTTTGACCATTCTTCCAGAAGCGCATTTTTGAGGTCAGGCACTGATGTGAATGAGAAGGCCTGGCTCACAGTCTCCGCTATATTTCATCTCAAAGGTGTTCTATTTGGTTGAGGTCAGGACTGTGTACTGGTCCAAATCATTTGGTGGCAGGGGGCTTATGGTGTGGGGTGTTTTTTTAGGGGTTGGACTTGGCTCCTTTGTTCCAGTGAGGGGAACTCTTAAGGCATCAGCATACCAAGACATTTTGGACAATTCCATGCTCGCAACTTTGTGGGAACAATTTTGGGGTGGCCCCTACCTGTTCCAACAGGAATGCTCACCAGTGCAAAAAGCAAGGTCCATAAAGACATGGATGAGCGAGCTTGGGGTTGAGGAACTTGAGTCTTGACCCGATAGAACACCTTTGGGATAAATTAGAGTGAAGTCTGCGAGCCAGGCCTTCTCGTCCACACTAGTTCCTGACTTTACAAATGCACTTCTGGAAGAATGGTCAAACCATCCCATAGACACACTCCTAAACCTTGTGGATAGCCTTCCCAGAAGAGTTGAAGAGCTGTTATAGCTGCAAAGGGTAAGCCAACTCAATATTAAAGTTTATGTGCGTGTAAAGGCAGATGTCTCAATACTTTAACCACTTCAATTGCGCTGTCATGCAACACTGTACCCAAATGAAATCTCATTCTTTCCCCCCAAAAAAATAGAGCTTTTGTTTGGTGGTATTTGATCACATGTGCGGTTTTTATTTTTTGCACTATAAACAAAAGAATAGCGCCAATTTTGAAAAAAAAAATACACAATTTTAACTTTTTAATTTAATAAATATTACAATTTAAAAAAAAAAAATGTTTTCCCCAGTTTAGTCCGATATGTATTCTTCTACAAATTTTTGGTAAAAACAATTGGCAATAAGCCATTTTTATTGTGACCATGACATTGCGACAGACATATCTGACACTTTTGACACATTTTTGGGACTATTCACATTTATACAGCGATTCGTGCTATAAAACTGCACTGGTTACAGTGTAAATGTGACTGGCAGGAAAGGGGTTAACACTAGGGGGTGATCAAGGGGTTAAATATGTTCCCTAGGGAGTGATTCTAACTGTAGATGGCGGGGACTCACAGGGGGAGGAGACCGATCTGTGTTCCTCTGTACTGGAAATACACATCGGTCTCCTCTGACAGGACGTGGATCTGTATGTTTACACACAGATCCATGGTCCTGCTGTGATCATGGGCAATCGCAGGTGCCTGGCAAACATCCCGGCTGCCGGGCACGTGCATCGGGTCCCTAGACGGCCTGGAAGCCCAGATCGTCATATGACGTCCACCCAGGATGGAAGATCCCTCCTGTGGACGTCATATGTACAGGGGCGTGGTGTAAAGTGGTTAAACAATATAGTGTGTGTGTATATATCTATACACACATATATACACACTCATCTTTATATACATATACAGTACATATTTCTATATGAATTTCTCTTGGGTTTTTAATACTTCATGTGTCCTATTTAAGAGATATGTCCTCAACATTCTGTACAAGTGTGAGTCAAAACAAGAGGAAAAGGCAACTCTCCTTTATAGGGAGAGTGGACCAACTCATTCCTGTACCCTACGGACTAAGATGCAAATGATTCACGATAAAGTATATACAGTGAAACCTCGGATTGCGAGTAACACGGTTAACAAACGTTTCGCAATAACGAGCACTGTTTTTAAAAAAAAATCTGAATGGGTTTGCGAGTTTCGTCTTACAAAACTAGCAGGATTGAAGCCGCAACGGTGTGCAATACCACATTTGGCCTAAAGTGGGGGGGGGGACTGGAGCCGAGCGGAGCCGTTCAGAAATATTCAGAAAAACTTGAAAATACTCTGTTGCTGAGCCTTTCCAAGGTTTTCTGAGTTCAGCCAAGCTGTCCCCCACCTCTGGCCCCATGTGGTATTGCATGCCATAGAAGTCGATGTGGAACAAATTATTTTCGCTTCCATTGACTTCTATGGGGAAACTCGCTTTGATAGGCGAGTGCTTTGGATTAAGAGCATTCTCCTGGAATGGAATATGCTCGTAAGGTTCCACTGTATAGGTAAATATTGAAAAATAAATGTGTTTATGTAAAGCACCTCATATAAAGCAACTTCATTTACTGATGCTTTATTACAAGTAATGCACATGAAATAATGCGGTTTAAAAATAAGTTAGGTTAACAAGGTTTAAAAATAATGAATTTACCAATGTAGTATGTGAATTAATTATGATTATTGGTTATACTGTATGTACTATACTACATACACTAAGATTGGCTCAGCTCCTTCTTGCTTACTAATTCATATTAGTGGACACTTTGTGGAGGTATATATAAAAAGCAGTGATTCTGACATTCAGTAATCATTCACTGCAGGTGAATCTTCCAGTTTTTTTTTTAAAAGGCAGTGATTGATTCACCATCATAGAATTTTTGGTGAAAGTCACTTTCAATGCTTAATAAATAGACCCCTTGGCCTGGCTGGCACATCTGACTAAATTTCTTTAACTTTTTTGCACTTGTATGTTTAAATTTTCTACGGACTATTCCATTAAAGTGTAACAGACCCTGTATGGTTTTTTTTTTTGCAATCTGTGTCCCATTGGGGAGATATTTCTCTACTTCTTGTCCCATTGCCAAAACAAGAAGTGAGAGGAAATCCCTTCAAAGTGAGGGAATCCCAGTGTGACACTAGAGTCACCAGAACTAAAATCCCAATTGAAAGATTTACCATCAGTGTTTCTAATGTCAACCCAACATGTGGGATTTTTTTCACTTTCGATGACAACAGTAAACAGGACAAATAGGGTGAATATCCCTAACAGGGGGTACAGATTGCAAAAATAACTGACAAGTGTTTTAATTCTCTACTCTATCCTAAAAAAAAACTTTTGCCTTTGGTTACGCTTAAAAGTGGATTTAAACCCACTCTCATCCTTTCTAAACTACTGTGATAGTGCTGATCTATAAGGATATACATGCCTCCTGCATGTATCCTTACATGTCAAATGTTTCCCCTCTGACTGTTATAAGAGCTGAAAAACTGCAGATTATGTGCGTGGGTCTGTTGCCTGGAGCTTGGTGGGTGGAGTCATGATGTCAGTAGACTCCCCACCCACCTCTACACTCCCCTTGTCAACATGCATTTTTTTCCTGTGTATTCCTTGCACTAAATTCTGCTATGATCACTAACATCCAGTCAAAATCCAGAAAAGTAACCACAAGACTTCAGAAAAGGAGTGGGGGTGGGAATTAAAGAACGAATGCCTGTCTTCAGGCTAGTGCATGAGATATGTAAATAACCTGTCACTCACATCAAGGGGGCGGAACGGACTAAGGTTTTTCTCTGTAAGTCTGTTTTATTTCACAAACAATAAAAGAGGATTGCTCAGAACTGGATTAATATCAGAAGGCATATTTACCAGTAGAACTCTTGCCAACACTTTTTTCTTTAATTATGAAATGGTGGGGAAGCATTAAGAACTCTTTAGGCTTTCAATGCTGCAATATTTTGGAGATGCTACAGGAGATTTCTCCACTGGGGATAAGTACAGCAATAAAACACATATTTTAATAGAGGGGAGCATGGTTAAAATGTTATTGCTGTCTGTATTATTATTGGGCAAGTTCCCCTCACTTTCATTTGATTTTCAGTTCTGGTAGTCATTGAGACAGGCACTAAGAGGAAATCTCCCCAGCAGAAACCTGTTTTTGCTCTATACAAAATGAAAAAGTGCATATATTCACGAGTTACAATTTAATGTGCCTCTGTCATTCAGGGTAAAGTGACATTTTTTATTGAAAAGGTACCCATCTTCCCTGCACTCTCCAACTCCTAAACCAATTGGGGCTCCTAGAAAGACCCAGTGCAAGAGCATGTTACCTTCTTCCTTAACCACTTAACGACTGCCCACTGTATATATACGTCCTGTTTTTAAAGATGGATATCTCAGTAACGGCAGCAGCTGCTGCCACAACCGCGATATCCATCTTTACAGTGGGCGGTCCTGTACACGATAACGGCGGTCTCCGTGGCGGATTCGCCGCGAGATCGCTGTTGTCGGTGGCGGGAGAGGCCCCCCTCCCGCCGCTTAGCGCAGCCGTCGGTAGTGGCGGAGGCGATCGGGTCCGCTCGTCTGCTGTGTGGGGATGTGAGTGAGAGAAAAATGTCCCTCAACCGTCCCCATAGTTCTGCTAGGCGGAAGTGACGTCAAAACGTCAGTCCTGCCCAGCGTCTTAAAGAAACTTTTTTTTTTTTTGTCATTTGAAAAAATTACAGTTTCAATTTTTTTTTTTCATGCATTTAAGTCTAAATATGAGATCTGAGGTCTTTTTGACCCCAGATCTCATATTTAAGAGGACCTGTCATGCTTTTTTCTATTACAAGGGATGTTTACATTCCTTGTAATAGGAATAAAAGTGATATTTTTTTTTCAGTGTTAAAAATTGTAAAATAAATACGAAAACCAAAAACATTTTTTTTTTAAAGCGCCTCGTCCCGACGAGCTCGCGCGCAGAATCGAACGCATACGCGAGTAGCGCCCGCATATGAAAACGGTGTTCAAACCACACAAGTTAGGTATCGCCACGATCGTTAGAGCGAGAGCAATAATTCTAGCCCTAGACCTCCTCTGTAACTCAAAAGATGCAACCTAAAGAATTTTTTAAACATCGCCTATCAAGATTTTTAAGGGTAAAAGTTTGACGCCATGCCACGAGCAGGCGCAATTTTTAAGCGTGACATGTTGGGTATCATTTTACTCGGCGTAACATTGTCTTTCACAATATGTAAAAAAATTGGGCCAAATTTATTGTTGTCTTATTTTTTAATTTAAAAAAGTGTTTTTTTTTTCCAAAAAAAGTGCGCTTGTAAGACCACTGCGCAAATACGGTGTGACAAAAAGTATTGCAATGACTGCCATTTTATTCTCTAGGGTGTTAGAAAAAAATATATATAATGTTTAGGTGTTTTAAGTAATTTTATAGCAAAAAAAATGTTTTAGTCTCGTAAACACCGAATCTGAAAAACAGGCTCGGGGCTTAAGTAGTTAAATACCACAATGCAATGCTGGAGGTCCAAGTGGCCATTTACTAGTCTTGCATTTGGTGGTAGGGGGAGCAAGTCATTAACATTGAGCTTACACTGTGTTTAGACTCATGGCTCCAATGCATGAACTGAGGGGCAAAGGAGTGCTGGTAAAGTGTGTAACAGTGTGTTTGTGTGTGAGCTTTCAAGAGAACCTGGAATGTTGCTTGAATGGGCAGCATGACAGATTCATTTAAGTAATCTAAGTAATTTTTTTTTTTAATGGTGTTTTCTATTTAAAATCATGTAGGCTCCATTTATGAACTTTGTGGAAATGAATGCTCCCTCTCAACAGGAGACCTAATTAAAGTAAATGGTTACAGAGTAAAGAAAGTTTTGGCTCATCTTTTCACAAGCAATGAGTATGACATGTTGCCAACAATGGAGCTTCCTCCTGATTTTCCAGGTATTAAAACCTTATTATTTCAATTGAAAATTATGTTACATTTATTTCTGCTTGTACTTATTAGCACCTGTGAAATTGTGCTCTGTTTGGAGTGTATTGATTTCAATAAAGGATGCCTAAACCTTAAAGGATAAGTTCACCTTTTAGCAGGTAAAAAATGTGCATTTACTATTTTTTTTTTTAGGAGCCTGAAAAGCATTTCACCAGCAACCGGCAAATCACTGGTGCCATGCAGGACTCCTGCAGACTGTCAGTGTAAGTTGTGGGCAGGCATTTTCATATTTTCAGGAAGAATCAATGAACTACCACAGTGCTCAAGAACACTGTGGTAGTTTATTGAGAACTACAAGCTGACACAGGATGTAGATACTTGTAGTTCATTCATTCATTCACAGAACTGACATAAAAAAAAGACAGCTGGTATGAGGAACTTCTCCCCGTACTACTGTCAAATAGAGGCAGTGGATCATCAAGTGGCTACAGGAGCAGGAACATGTTACAAGTTCTACCCTAAAAATGGGTGGAATGTGTAACATGTTCTTGATGGTGAACTTATCCTTTAAAATAAGTGTTGTTTATTTTTTACAAATAATGATATACATATATGGCAATTAGAAATAGAATAGGGTGTAACATAATTGGAGGGAGGGAAAAAGGAGCAGATTTCTACCCTACCACATACACACATTTTCACAGAATCTTTTACACACACCAAGGCTTTTTGTCCAGCCTTGATCCACCCTCAAATGGGTGTTGGTAATCACAGTCATTAAAGATATCTGGAACCAAGGGTCACAAAAGTTAATTTCTGTCCCAGGCTTCAGAGATACATTTTTTGAGTAGATGATCACACAGGATACTCATCTAATAAATCCCCTTCAGGAACCATGCTGACCAGGTACGGGGGCAGTGAATCGCCTCAGGAGTGCTTCTGGTAAGATAATTATGATCTCATGCATTCATCTAGTCTTTTTTGATGTTGACCTAAATATAGAGCCTTTGCAATTTGCAGAAGCCATATTGTGCTCTTGTCCAAGCTATATTGATATAAGTTTTTATCCAATATTACAACACCAGAATATTTTTCTTTGTAAATTACAAGCAAAAGCCTTTTATTGGCTGGGTAATTATAGTGACAAGAAAAAGTATGTGAACACCTTAGAAAAAAATGTTTTTCTGCAGTAATCATAAAATGTAATCTAATCCTCATCATAGGCAGGAGATAGAGAATGCTAATTTCTTTCCTGCAACCATGAGTTACAGGAAAGAAAATCGCTCAATTCCTTCATAAACACACTCGGTGTTGATGGGGGAAGCAGCGGCTGTAGCTGCTGGCAATAATCTCATGCTAGAAATCTGGCATGCTGGTTGTACTCATGTTGATTGATGGATCAACTTGGATGCAATCAAACCTGCCCAAGATTCGAACCATCTATGGCCAACTTAAGTCACAACAATAGACAAACACAATGTGCTTAAGCTGGAAACAAACAAACAATTCAAATTTCTCATGTCTTTATTTAAAACACAGATTATATATGTAGTGCCCCCTTACTTTTCAGTCTAAATTTAGCAAGAATGGGAGAGTTACCTTGCTCCCATTCACACAATTGTACAGATGCTGACCCCTGTTATTTCAGAAATGTCCTCTGGGCCAGTCTGCATTCTAGGGAAGTGGTATCATTTCTGTTCAGCAGTTTTTTTTTTTAGTTTTTTTTTTTAAAGTGTATTTTTGTGCGTGAACCCGAGATAGAGGAGTTGGAGTTGCAGGAGTTGGGAGTAGGCAGACCCTTCCCCTAAGAGGCAATCTGCCATCCTTCTCCATGCCCCCGAGTGGCAATGGCGGGTGTGAGGGGGGGCCTCCCACTCACCCCACCCTACCTGCTCCACTTGGGAGCCCAACTTGGGCCCAACGGGGCAGAGGGACTCCCCCTATGAGGGAGTGAGGAGGTCTAGCCCACCCAGCCAGCCCCGTAGGTCCTTCGCCTCTCTTTTTTTTAGGAGACCGCATGGCCAAAGTGCGTGTGTGTTAAACCAATTTCGTGTGCGTGCAAGTGTGGTGGTGTTTTTTGTGGGGGGGGGGGGGGGCATACTAAGCACAGGCGTACCTTGCATAGCACACCCACCGGGAGCCGGGCTGAGACCACCAAACTCAATTCACATGTAGCCGAGGCCGGGATCCGAACCCTTGGCTGCAGAGGTGAATGGCTTGTCAGCGCAGTGCCAATCGCATTGAGCCACCACAGCTCCCTCTCTGTTCAGCAGTTGACGGCAGAGGGGGTTCTGACAGAGCAAGCTTTCCCCAGCAGCCAATTGGAGGAGATTTCTCTTTGCAGGGCATGCTGCGGAGGGATATATCTGGACAGGTGTCATGTGCTCAAGGCAGTTCTGCGTGGCCCACCTGGCCAAACTCACATGCTATACTGGACCTCAACCGGAGGTCAAAAGGGACCCCAGTACTCTACTGGGTTCCCAGTTCTTTTAAGGAAATCCCAGGCTGGGTGCCGTATGATTGGGGGATCGGCTTGAGGAGGACCCGGAGGCAGGTTGTCCAACAGGGCTTGAACGAACCAATCGGGGATCTGGTGACCGGGATGCTGACAGGTACACTTTGCTGTCACCCGGTGACCTATGCTAAAGAAAATCTACTGGGAGGATTCGCTCCATTTACCCATCTAACTTACTGAAGCAATTGGCCGGTTACAAGGGATACCTCGGCTGCCAGGTTAGCGTGGGGAACCTGTCCGTGCGCACTTTACCCACTCCACTCCATTCCATGCTGTTGTCGAGGGCAAGTCTGCCCTGTTCACATCCAGGCCTGATACCACAAGGTTCTCTTATCCTTCCTTCATCAGCTTTCCTTTTCTTAAACTGAAGATGTTTGCCTTGTTGGCTGGAAAATAAAAAGACATTAAAGGAAACTTTATTGACTGTCTGGACATTCGCTCACTGCTCCGCTACTGTTATTTCACCCCTAGACATCACCAGGTAACTCGGTGTGCTAATCCCAGTATTTAACCAGTGGCTCCTCCGGGGTAGCGCTACATATATAAACATTTACAACGCTAAAGGAAAAAGTAAGTGAACCCAGAAACTAATTACATCAATGAAAACTAATTGGAGTCAGTAATTTGCACACCTAGAGTCCAGTTATAGAAATTAGTTTAGAGGTGTGGTTTAAAACTACTCTGATTGATAAATGACTCTCAAACATTTTATGTTTGCTGAAGCATCAGCTGATGTGTGAACCATGCCTTGCAATAAGGAGTTCTCTGAAGACATATGATCAAGAGTAGTTTATCTGCATAAGGCTGGAAAAGGATGTAATGTAATCTCAAAGTTTTTAGGCAAAATGTCTATAAATTTAGACCATTTAGTACTGTACTGTAGCTACTCTTCCTTGAAGTGGTTGCCCAGCCAAAGCAAAGATGACTCCCAAGGCACAATGCAGAATCCTCAAAGATATAGAAGAACCTATGAGTAACCTCTAAAGGCTTGAAGATCTCACTTGAACTGGCAAACATCCCTGTTCATGAGTCTATCATACATAAATCTTTGAACAGGCAGGGTGTCCATGGCAGAACACCATAGAGCATTTCTTCAAAAAAACATTTCTGTGTACCTGATGTTTGCCGAAGAACACCTTGACAAACTGCAATGCTACTGGGAAAATGTTTTGTAGACTGATGAAATACAACTTGAATTGTTCGGGAAGAATACTATGTATGGCGCAAAAAAGGCATAGCTTACCAACATCAAAACATCATGCTAAAGGTGAAGTACTGTATGGTGGAAGGAACATCTTGGTTTAGGTTTGCTTAGCTGCCTAAGGGCCTGGACTACTTGCCATTATCTAAGAAAAAATGAGTTTCCAAGTTTACCAAAATATCCTACAGGATAATGTCAGAGTTTGATTTGGTGATGCAGCTGGACAATGATCCCAAGCATCAAAGTGAATCTACCACAGAATGGCTTCAGAAGAAGAAAATGCACATTTTGGTGTGGCCCAGTCAGAACCCAGGCCTTAACCCTATAGAGATGCTGTGGAATGAGCACAAGAGAGCCATTCACACCACACATCCTACAACTGTGTCTGAGCAGAAGTAGTTTTGTAAAAAGGAAAGGTCAAAATATACTCCTGAACATTGCATTGGTCTGATTCAAAGCTACCAAAAACTCTTGCTTGAAGTAGTTACTACAATAAGACCATCTAGTGATGACATGGGTTCAATTACTTTCTTTTTCATACGTCAGGGTACACAGAGCAGGCTATAAATCATGACTACCTGGATTATGTGCTACCTATAGGTGAATGTACACTGGCAGAAAAGATAAACAGGAAGTCCCCCTATATAACCCCTTCTACTGTGGCATCTCCTCAGTTTTTTCATCCGCCTCTAAAAGGTGATGGTCACTGAAGTTCAGTTCTCTCTGTGAGGTTTCCAGATTTTCATATAATTTCATCAGGGACCAGGAGATTGTTTGGCCAGATCTATTCCTACAGTTGAGCCCCTAAGGTGGATGGTATCTGGGACCTGCTACAACTAAACTATACCCCTTGTATACAGAGCTCTGCACAGTTTTTACTGACCAAGGTGGTTGGGGTGCTGTACAGGTCCAGTTCTGGGGGCCCTAAAGGAAAAGGGGATTGAGTCCCTGATGGTCAGGTGTGTCATGGCTCATGGTGATGAGTGACAGTTCGATCCATGTCTATGAACAGGATCCTGCAGCAAGACATTGAGTGTCCCTGGAGTGTTGGATCACAAGTTAAGCTGTCAGAGATGTCTTCCAAGTTCTTGCCTCTAGGGGCAGTTGCAGTCAGATCTTACATTCCGTGTTCCTGTTTTTATATGTGTAGCACTGCCCCTAAAAGGAGCTGCTGGTTCAGATTTGGGCCTACACTCTGCCTTTCAGCCCCTGAAGTTTGGCTCAATCCCCACCTTGGCACAACTGGACAATAATGATTGTGGAACCCAAATGACAATGAGGGACCACAATGATACCACACAATAATAAATGTAATTAATTATTGTTACCTTGATGTTGGTCATCTACCACTCAGCTGCAATAGAGTCCCACACAGATATAGCTTAACCAGTGGTAAGATGTTTACTCAGTAGGAAAGAATAGAACAATGGTTACACAAAAAACATTGACGACCCACAGCTCCCTGTAAAAGTCAATGGGACACAACTGGTTCAGAATTTCTTTGTCATCAGACCCAAATAACATGACCTAGAGTCAGACCCAAGTGAGGAATCTCCCAATACAATGACATTAGCACTGGGACACCTCTCCACCAAGTCCCACACAACCCACACAAACAGTAAAATAACAAGTGATGCTAACAGTTATATCAAACACATAAATTCACAACCGTATGACTCCCTCTAGTGAACAGCTCAACGGGTTTGTGTCCCGCGGTGGCAACTCCTGGGAACAGAGAAACTGGTGACAGTTCATTTTTGTGTCAGTCTTCTGGTAGATCAGTTAGTGCACTTCTCTGTTTGCATACCAATAGACAGATGGAAAAGAGACAATGATCACTTGATGAATATAATGTAGTGGTAAAATGAACGCTAGTTCTCTCAAGGGCAATATGTCTCTACTAGCAGCGCTGCAGACATCAGCAAGTATCAGTAGATCTATAAGACCCTCGCTCCTGCGACCAAGCAAGTTAAATATGTTGGTTGGCAAGTGCCCTCTCACCACATGAGACCTTGCCTCCCCAGTGTCCTCAGCCCGGAACTTCCCTTCGGTTCTCAGTCTCTCTGTAACACAAGGTCCCTGGTCCTCCGCACAGCCTCTCGCTGGATCCCACTGGATAGGTGGCTCCCGATGTTGTGAGATGTGGACCTGTCCTTTCCTGGTTCGGTCTACAAGGCTGCCCACAGAGATCCCTCCCTGGCTAGGCGATCCGCTTTATCTAACTTTAGGCCCAGGCTTATCCGGCCTAGGCGCACTCACAGCAGGCCTCTTGCCTGTTGAAAGATGGCGTCCCGAGAGAGCGGGGTGAGGCTTCGCTGGTCTTAAATAAGTTCCCCCAGCAGGCTGTGTGTGGCGCACTGCATTTTTGGTAGCACTATGGCCTTGTGGGTAATGCAGTCTCAACCCAACCCTCGGCCATAAAGTCTCTGTCTCTTGTACCAGAATGCTTTGTCCTTGATGTACCTAAACCAAATAAACTCCAATAATATAGCACACACCCAACACCAGGGGGAGCCAAAATTAAATGCATGCATGGTAACAGTTTGCTACATATGTTTGTCCTTGGGCTGGCTGCAGCTGAAAGTGTAGGTGCTGGGGTAAAGTTTTAGTTGTGTTACACTGGTATGGTTGTATTTTCACTGTGGGGCCACTGGTAGTAGCGGCTAAAATTATGTTTTCTGTGGCCATAGTGCACAGGTCATGCGGAAATGGAAATACATCATGGGGGCGGCGACATTGTACACTGAAGACCCATGACAAGTCACATCCCATGTTTTTCAATGACAACTGTTCAAAGCTTTACTGTAAGAATGGTGGTATTTGGATGGTAAGCTGTATTTGATTTCCACCAGACATATCGTTTGGTGTTTAGGCCAAATAATTCAATCCTAGTCTCATCTGACCATATCACGTTTTTCCATGTGGCCTCAGAATCTTCAAGATTAATTTTGGCAAAGCTCAGTCATGACTGCATGTTGCCTTTCTTGAGGAGTGACCTTTCTCTTGCACCCCCCCCCCCCCCCCAAGCCATATTCATGGGGAAAGTTGTGACATTGTTGACAAGTTGCACTTGAGTAAATACAGTTGGATAAAACAAAACATGTGTCTGTTTTCATTCTGCAAAATGTGATTATTTTAAAGTGTGTTGATTATTTTCTATGCCCACTGTACACTGCACCATACTAGATATATATTTTAATAAAGTAAGAAACAATTATGATTTCGTAATATGGATGATTCAGAAGTGAGATGGAAAATTATAATGTGATACTTATCCAAATGTCGGTTGGTGATTAATAATTACTACATCAAAATTAATATTCAGGTAATCATGCATCTTTGGCAAATTTCCTATGATTAAAATGAAGGTACATATAAAATTAAGTTATATTATTCCCCAGGGACCCCATCCACACTATGATGAGGATAATAAATCTAGATTTAATCCAGGAAAAAATATAATGTCTCAGGGTCAATTTGAAAAAATACAGTTTTGTTTTTAGAAGTCCTAAAATAGGATTTCCTAGTCTTATGCCGCGTACACACTATCACTTTTTGTGATGAAAAAAAACGACTTTTTATCTCATGAAAAAAAACAAAGTTTTTCAAACTTCATTTAAAAAAAGCGATGTTGCCTACACACCATCGTTTTCTGAAAATGCTCTTGCAAAGCGCGGTTACGTACACCACGTTCGACGGCACTCTGTTCCATTGAAGCTCCCGTCTCATAACTTGCTTCTGAGAATGCGCGGGTTTAAAAACGTCATTTTAAATGTCGTTTTGCCCACACACGATCACTTTTTATGACACAAAAAAACGACATTCAGAAAAATTACAAGTTCAATGTGGAGGAAAGGCTGGGGAGACTCCTACTGCCTGCACTTCTTCCTTATCGATTCCTGGAGTTGACATTTCCCAACGCACATTTGACCTTCCGTAATAGTGGGTCCATCCCGTGGGAAATACATTTGAGGCAATGGAAGCAAACGGTGAATGACTGTTCCGGGGAAACATTGCTATGGTGCAAAGGTCATAAACCTAATTTGTTTTACCCTTAATGTCACGTATCAGATGTGATCAGAACTGTGTGTACTGCACAAGTGAACCAGACCTATATAGTGTTGCTCCATCTGAAATCTTGGAACCACTCTCCATCTTGGACCCTATGATTCCTGGGAAAGATCCACAATCTTTTGAATCATCACCCCCCATAGAGCCGTCCGAGGAGCTCTTACAAGCGCATCTGACACATTGCTCCCGGCATATGTGTCCAACATTTGTGGTAAGAGTACCCATCTTTTTCCATATATCTGTTTGGTTATCCTGTATGCCCATCCGAGTGGATCACGTACACCATCAGATTCTCCAGTAACACAGGAGCGGTGGATAGGAGTGCTCCATATGAAGACTTGCCTGCTTTGACTTGAAGGACTTGCTTTGTAATTTACACTTCACCGTTTGCATATAGGGTTTCACCACCCTTTATATATTTTCTTGTTATTGTGTTTTTGGTCTCAACTGATGGCCTATAAAAAGGTGTCTCATTATCAAGGTGTCACAGAAGAAACATCTGATGATGGGTAAAATACCTTTACAACCTTATTGTTGCAAAACATACTGATACCATTGGTTACAGAAGAATTTTTAAACTTCTAAATGTTCCAGTGAGCACTGTTGGGGCCCTAATCCAGAATTGCAAAGAACATTTCACCATAAACCAGCCACGACCAGGTGCTCCTCGCTAGATGACAGAGGAGTGGAAAGGATTATCAGAAGTGTTGTCCAAGAGCCAAGGACCACTTGTGGAGAGCTGCAGAAAGACCTGGAATTAGCAGGTACAATTGTCTCGAAGAAAACAATAAGTAATGCACTCAAGCACCATGGCCTGTATGCACGCTCACCACGCAAGACTGCATTGCTGAAGAAAAAGCATGTTAAAGCTTGTTTAAAGTTTCCTGCACAACATTTAGACAAGCCTGTGAAATATTCTTTGGATACCATAATACACACCATGTTTGGAGGTCAAATGACACTGCTTATCACCCCCAAAACACCATACCAACAGTGAAGTTTGGAGGCGGGAACATCATGGTGTGGGGCTGTTTTTCAGCATGCAGTACTGACAAACTTCATATTATTGAAGGAAGGAAGAATGGAAAAATGTAACAAGACATCCTTGATAAAAAATCTGATGCTGTATACCAGAATGATGAAGATGAAATGAGGGTGGAACTTTTCAGGAAGACAATGATCCCAAACACAAAGTCAAGGAAGCTCTCAACTGGTTTCAAAGAAAAAAAAAGCTGCTAGAATGGCCCAGCCAATCACCTCACTTGAATTAAATAGAAAATCTATGAAAAGAACTGAAGATCAGAGTTCATAGAAGAGGCCCACGAAACCCTTCAAGATTTGATGACTGTGTGGGAGAATAGACACAATCACACCCGAGCAATGCATGCGACTAGTTTCCAGTGTTGCCAACCACCCGAAGTGAAATTTACTGGCAGGATACCAAAATTTACAAACTACACAGATTTTTTTTTACTAGCAAACAATCCTGAAATTTACGGACAGAGACACATTTTTTTACTGCCACTGCAAAAAAGTACGTAAAATGCCAGTTTTCAGTGCTAAACAGTGCAATATCAATATATAAACTATAAACATGTAGCTATTGCTATTAGCAATGTGTTTAAGTTAAACAAAAGTAAAAAAACAAAAATGTCTTCATTTACATGAAGGGCAGATTAATATAACCCAGCCAGCGCAGAGTTCCCCATATATCAGTGTGTGCAGGATTCCCTCCATCAATATATAAAGGACACGTATTTACACTTACCAATCTTTCAGCCTCATCAGAGGTTCCTGCGATTTGCAGTAGAGGAATGTCCTTTTCAGTCTGTGGCTCTACCCTTTGAGCTTGCTACAGCTCCCCAGGTGTTCACAAAGGTTCCTAGCACCAGAACTGTTTTTTTTTAAAGGCCCAAGTGATCTTGGTGCTCGGGTATCTGGACAACCTCCTGCTCAGAGAACACTCCTACAGGCTCTAGAACAGAGCATAACATGTACAGTGCAGTATTTGGCAAGCTTAGACTGGATCATAAAAACAGAAGGGTCAACCTTGAGGCCAGCTCAAAGTCTGAAGTATTTATGTCTGATACTAGATATGGTCCAAGCAAGAGTATTCTTGCCATCCACAAGGATCTGTGCCCTGAAGAATCAGGTGAGTCAGATAAGGGGCACCAGACAACCCTCCATTGGGCTCTGTATGAGTCTTCTAGGGAGGATCGTATCCTCCTTCGAGGCGATGCCCTATGCCCAGTTCCCTTCCAGGCCTCTACAACAAGACATCTTGTTGGCTTGGAACAGGAGAGGACAAGCCCTGCATTATCCAATGTTCTTGTCTCCTCTGGCACACTTAAGTCTAAATTGGTGGTTGCAGGATCAGAACCTGTGAAAGGGAAGATCCTTCCTCCCTGTAACTTGGAGAGTACTGCCAGTCTCTCAGGCTGGGGAGTGACCCTAGAAGGGCTCACAGCTCAGGGGAAATGGTCAAGGACAGAACAGATCCTGCCCATCAACGTCCAGAAATTATAGGCAGTACGACTCACTGTCCTGGACGGTGGAGCTTCACAACTGCCCTATCGGGGTTCAGTCCGACAATGCCACTGTAGTGTCCTATATAAACCACAAGGCAGTACCAGGAGTCATTCAGCTCTGAAGGAGGTGAACCACATACTGTACTAGCCTGGGCAGAGGGACATGTGCCGATTCTATTGGCAGTCCTATACCGAGAGTAGAGAACTGGAAGGCAGATTATCTCAGCTGCCAGCAAATCTGCCTGGGGGAATAGTCCCTAAACCATGGGGTGTTTCAAGAAATTTGCCAAGTTGGGGATGGCCAGAGGTCGACCTACTGGCATCCAGGTTCAACAACAAGCCACAGCAGTTTGCATCTCGAAGAGATCCTCTGGTGCCAATAGTCCCTGGTTTATGCTTTCCCAACAGTCCCTCTCCTTCCAAATTTGTTGCGCAGGATTCGGCGAGAGGGAGTCCCAGTCATTCTGGTGGTACCAGCCTGGCCTAAAAGGCCCTGGTTCCCAGAGATTGTGAGACTGACAATTGACAGGCCATGGACGCTTCCACGTCACCCCAATCTACTATCTCAAGGTCCTATATTCCACCCCTATTTACAGTCTCTAAATTTGACTGCATGGCTATTGAAGACAGGGTGTATAAGGACCGTGGCATCTTGGGACCAGTGATGTCTACCCTAGTGAATGCTAGAAAAGCTGTCCCTAGGAAGATCTATCATAAAGTCTGAAAGACTTATATTCCTTGGTGTGAAGCCAAAAAATGGCATCCTCAGAAATACGTGATTTTGAGAATTCTCTCTTTTCTACACTTAGCTGTAGAAATCAAATTGGCTTGGAGTACAATCGGAAGTTAATTTTTGGCAATATAAATATTCTTCCAACGGCCTTTAGCCTCCTATTCACTGGTCCGAACCTTTATGCAGGGGGGCAACTCGCTTGCTTCCCCTTATTAGGTCACCTATGTGTCCTTGGGACTTGAACTTGGTGCTGTCTGTGTTACAGAAACAACTATTTTTTAACCTATTAAGTAAATTCCATT
This sequence comes from Rana kukunoris, assembly GCA_029574335.1. Lineage (NCBI taxonomy): Eukaryota > Metazoa > Chordata > Amphibia > Anura > Ranidae > Rana > Rana kukunoris. The sequence continues at coordinate 332,236,573 of CM056052.1, read as the reverse complement.
AGACTTGCGGTTACACAAGCTAGCCTTCCTGATGGCTATAACCTCGGCTAGAAGGATGTCGGAGTTGACAGCCCTTTCATGCAGGGAACTGTACTTGATCCTTCACCATGACAGAGTTGTGTTACGACCTGTTCCATCCTTTTTGCCAAAAGTTTTGTCAGCCTTTTTATTTAATTTAGGACATTATTTTTCCTTCTTTTTTCTCTCAGCCTCATTCAGGGGAAGAGAGACAACTGCATTCTCTGGACATTGTCCAGGCAGTCAAGGTTTATTTGTCTAGATCTGCAGAGATCCAAGGATTTTTTTTCTACCAAAAGGACCCCAAAAAGGGTCAGGCAGCTTCAAAGACTTTCATTGCCAATTGGGCCCATCAATTGATCATTCAGGTCTACGGTCTGAAAACATAAAGCTGCTCCCTTTAGGGTGAGAGCTCATTCTACCAGGGGTGTAGGAACCTCCTGGGCTTTTCGCCATCAGGTATTTGTGGCTCAGATTTGTAAGGCTGCTACCTACAGTAGGTGACCGCGATATTGTGTCAATCTCGCTACCTTTCTCGGCGAGATTGACCACCTACGAGCCCCATCACAGGAGCCAGCGCCAAGTCGGCTTGCCGCGATGGGGACAATGACCTCACAGAAGCGACGGGAATCCGACTTGGATTCCCACCAATTCTACACGCGGCGTTTGGTATGAATCATAAGGGGAACCCCACGCCAAATTTTTTAATAAATATCCGGCATGGGTTCCCCCCAGGAGGCATACCAGGCTCTTAGGTCTGCTATGGATTGTAAGGAGAACCCCCCCACGCCGAAAAAACGGCGTAGGGGTTCCCCCACAATCCATACCAGACCTGTATCCAAAGCACGCCGCCCGGCCTGTCAGGAAAGGAGTGGGGACGAGCGAGAGCCCCCCCCTCCTGAGCCGTACCAGGCCGCATGCCCTCAACATGGGGGGGTTGGGTACTCTGGGGCAGGGGGCAGGTGAATGGGATACCATGTACCCCATATTCATTCACCTAGGGTGGGCGGCCGGTATCTGGGGGCTCCCAGATTCCGATAAGCCCCCCGCTCGCAGACCCCAACAACCAGCGGCCAGGGTTATCGGTAAGGGGCCCTGTCCTTAACCCCCATGTTGAGGGCATGCGGCCTGGTACGGCTCAGGAGGGGGGGCGCTGACAGGCTGGGTGGCGTGCTTTGGATACTGGTCTGGTATGGATTGTGAGGGAATCCCCACGCCATTTTTCGGCGTAGGGGGGGTTCTCCTTACAATTCATAGCAGACCTTAGGGCCTGGTATGCCTCCTGGGGGGGAACCCATGCCGGATTTTTATTTACAATTTTGGCGTGGAGTTCCCCCTCAAGATTCATACCAAACGGCGCGTGTAGAATTGGCGGGAATCCAAGTGGGATCCCCGTCGCTTCTATTGCTGTGCTCGCTGGAATGTGCTTTTTCTGATCCAGCGAGTGCGAGATGTCGGCACCCTGTCGCCGAGAATCAGCGCGATGCTGTCGTGCTGGAAACACATTCTCGGTGACAGGTACTGTAGACTTCAGTGCATACGTTCACTCAATTTTATCAAGTGGATGTTCAAGCAGCTGAGGATTCGGCTTTCGTCCGCAGTGTACTGCGGGTTGTCGTATAAAGTCTGATGGCTATTGTTTGGCAGGGTGTCTCCCTTCCCTCAAGAATATTGCTCTGGGACATCTCAGTAGGTAATGAATATTAGCCTAACTCTGTGTCCCATGATGTATGAAAAAAAAAATAGAATTTTTTCATCATAGTTACTTGTAAAATCCTTTTCTTTGAGTACTTCATGGGACACAGAGGTCCCTCCTCTCTTTTTGAGGATTCAGTGCTTGTTACAAAACTTAAGTAACTTCCTGTATGGGAGAGGTTATATAGGGGATCACTTCCTGTTTAAAGACCTTTGGTCTACCAGTGTGCATTCACCTGATGATGAAGTAGTATAATAGATAATGAATATTAGCCCAACTCTGTGTCACTTGATGTACTCAAATAAAAGGATTTTACAGGTAAGTATGATGAAAAAATCCTATTTTATGGCAAATTACTGCATAAAACCTGTTTTTTCTTGTCACTGTATAAACCCCCAGTGTATACTTTTGTGGGTCAAACTGGCCCAGATAATGTGGCAAAAAACAAATGTTTGTAGCTTTGTAAATTGAGCTCAGAGCCACTTAAACTACCAACACCTAAAAGGCCTTGACTAACTTGAGAATAGAGGTGAATGAACTGATTGTACTGGGTTACTAGTGTAAATGGAAAAAACTGTTATATCGGTACAGAATTATGGATTTAGGAATGTTCTTTCTAAATAAACACAGATATCTTATTTTCCTGGATTGTCAGTTATATGAACCAGATAGTATAAGATTACGTTTTTTCTACAAACATGCATATTATGTTGCAGGGCTTCAATTAACCAATCTGGTATTAGTTAGGTAATATTATGACCTAGTAATTTGCAAGCAATTCCGTTTTGGTAAATTAAAATTTCTCTGTGTGGGTAGTTTAACTGTTAATTTTTTTTTTTTTTTTTTTTAATAGGCTTATTTAAAGTTGTTGCTGACAAAGACCCTTATCACTCTGTTGAAGAGATTGTACAGACACTACATATTGGACCCACACAGTTTGCTCAGCCTTGCTTGTACAGCAGTTCAGTCCTACACGTGGGAGACCTCGCCATAGAAAAAGACACAAATATCATGTTCCACTCAGTTGATAATGTAAATGGAATCATGTCAGCTAAGTGTAAAGTCCTACTGGAAGGAACACTTTACTCTTTTTCTTTACCTTTTTCCTGCACTGGAGAGTTCTTTGAGTGCCAAGACGAAAGGATATACACACTCAAAGAGATTTTAGACTGGAAAATTCAAAATACCAGATCAAGAACTGTCATCCTTGCAGATATTATGGAGATAGGAAACAGTAAACAAATTTACAATGCTTTCATCAATGGAATGATGCTTCTGAGCCCAATTTATGAGATACAGGCCCAAATGCAATGTAAGTACGGTTTAAAAAAATAAAGAAAGGATTAGTTGATACAGATGTTTGCTTTTCATTCAGCTGTCGGTTAGTTTATGATGAAATGAGAGTGTCTGGAAGTGGGAACATGAAAAGGACACACAAAAGAAATCAACATACTACTCAATTCTACAAAGGAGATATAACTAGAAAATGCTAAGTAATAGTTAGAAAAGGAACAACAAAAGTGTTACACAGAAAATCAGAGAGTAAGGTTCAAAAGGTAAGCCACACATAGCAGTATTGTACATTCATTCATTCCTGCATCTGTGTATTCATTTACAATATCTTGATACATTCATTGCAGATACATTACATTACAAAAGTATTGTGACACCTGCCTTTACACACACATGAAATTTAGTGGCATCCCAGTCTTAGTCCACAGGGTTAATTATTGAGTTGGCCCACCCTTTGCAGCTATAACAGCTTCAATTCTTCTGGGAAGGCTGTCCACAAGGTTTAGGAATGTGAAAATGTTTAACCATTTTTCCAGAAGCGCATTTGTGAAGTCAGGCACTGATGTGGATGTGCATGAGAAGGCCTGGCTTGTAGGCTCCACCCTAATTCATCCCGAAGGTGTTCTATTGGGTTGAGGTCAAGTTCCTCCACTACAAACTTGCTTATCCATGTCTTTATGAACCTCGCTTTGTGCACTGGTCCAAATTATTTGGTGGAGGATGAATTATGGAGTGGGGTTGTTTTTCAGGGGCTGGACTTGGCCCCTTAGTTCCAACAAAGGGAACTCTTAAGGCATCAGCATACCAAGAATTTTTGAACAATTTCATGCTCCCAACTTTGTGAGAACAATTTGGGGATGAAAAAAAAATTGAAAAAGACCACGCTGATTCCAAAAACATTAAATAAATAAATTAATAATTAAAGGCAGCAGTGGGATAAACACAAATAACAAATAAGAAAAATTAAGCTGCACCAGACAAAAAAAATACACACAAAGTCCTCAAATGACAAGAGTATTGTACCGTAATAGATGTATTCCAGGTAAGTAGCACTCAAGGTGAAATGCCACACAACAGTCTATACATAGAACATGGTTCCATAAACATTGATTGAAACACCGTAGTGAATACACAGATATTTCACAAATAAGTGAGAAGCCCACCACCAAATATAGAGGCCGCTTACCAGAGGATAAGCTCGAATTAGCATTCGGCCTTTAACTTCCAGAGGAAGAAAACACTGAAGTGGACTCACACAGGATAGAAGTTCAGGATACTAGCCTCTCTCCATGCTCATGCGATCCATACGGTCAGGTATATGCAGAAAGAAGGTGGACCATAGTGTAACAAGGCACAAAAACAAATTTATTATAAAAGTATGTTATACTTACAAAAGTTCAGTTTAAAATCAACATGTAAAATAGATGCCGGCCAGCAAAAGGAGTCTTCCTCCTCACACCAGCGTGGTGACGTCCCTGCGTGTCCTTCCATACGCGTTTTGTCATCAAACAGATGTTCTCAATGGGAAGACCCCTTACTGTTGCACCAGTGCACAAAGCAAGGTCCATAAAGACATGGATGACTGAGTTTGGGGTGGAGAAACTTGACTACCTGCACAGCCTCCTGATCTCAATCTGAAAGAAAACCTTTAGGATGAATTAGAGCGGAGACTGCGAGCCAGACCACCTGATCCACATTAGTGCCTGACAGGGGTCAAGTCCTGGGGAAAAAAGTGTGGGAACTCCCACCCAAGATCCACTCCCCCACCAAAAAAAATAAAAATTATATGCTCATATGCATAATTACTATGTTTTTTTTTTTTTTCGATTTACTGTACCTTGGTAATCCTTTATGTTACTGTCCGCTTCCTGTATGTGGATTCATCTGTAATGTGCGGGTATTCTGTCACTTCCTCGATGCCACAATGTCTCCTGGGAGCTTTTGTCATTGTTCCCAGGAGACATTGCGGAGGTCTGCCGCGAGTTATCGCAGGATTTAGAAAGAAGCAAGTTCTTTCTAAATCCCGCGATAACTCAAGCTGGGCATCACCGCTTAGTGAAGAACTGGCTTGGGCGGCTTGGCTGCTCTAGTCCTGCAAAGAGATCTGAGTTTCTGCTGTGAAAAAAGTGCAGGAACTCCGTTTCCATGCGTTCCCGCAGGACTTGAGCCCTGGTGCCTGACCTCACAAATGCACTTCTGGAAGAATGGTCAAACATTGGACACACTTCTAAACCTTGTGGACAGCCTTCCCAGAAGAGTTGAATCTGTTATAGCTGCAAAGGGTGGGCCAACCCAATATTGAACCCTACGGACTAAGAATGGCATGTCATTAAAGTTCATGTGCGTGTAAAGGCAGATGTCCCAATACTTTGGGTAAAATAGTGTATTTAATTTTCAAAATGCTTCTGATTTAAGGCAATTATAACCAATGATACTTATTTTAGTAAAATTATCTAAAATGCCATTTTCTGCTTGCTGTGTAAACAGTCCCTTGGCAATTAAACGTTCAGAAAGTTGATAACCTCTTAAAGAAATAGATATGAAAGGTCAATGTCTGCACTGACAGTTAAAGCAGTAGTAAACCGCTGGATGATTATTTTTTTTTTTAAACCTGAAAGGCAATGTCATAACATGCTATACTAGCACATTATGTGAAACTTACCTGAAAATGAAGCCTACCAGCAGTGTGATGTCAGCGTGATGTCACTACTGAAGGCACTTTCATCTTCACCCAATCTTCCTTCCGGGTTTGCAGATTCCAGCTGTGTGAGTGGCCGAAGCGACGATGACATCACCCCAATGCATGTGCAAGGGAGCTGCCATTTACGGCACAGGACTCTAAAGGAACAGCATGGGTAGGCCATTCCTTCAGAGCTCATGCGCTGGTGAAGTTACCGGCTGCATGTACAGTAAATATCTCCTAAACAGTGCACATTTAGGAGGTAGTTACAGTACTTATATGTAAGCCTTATTATAGGCTTACCTATAGGTAACATTAATGCATGGAAGTTTACTCCCACTTTAAAGTGTATGTAAACCCCAATCTGTTTTTCAAGTCGTATTTTGTGAATCTATTGCAATGTTTTTTTTCCATGATACCTTGATGGTAACAACAAAATTCAGAACATTCTAATTTGGCCTTTACTCGTTTACTTCAAAAAGGTTCTAAAGGTAAAAAAAAATATTTTTTCCCTTAATGCATTCTCATCTTGAAGGTAAAAAAAAAAAAACTTTTAATAGCAGCCCTCCTCAGCCTCTCTTAAACACTTACCTGAGTCCTCTCTGTCCAGTACTGTGCCATCTGTAGTAGCTCTTCTCTCCTCTTCCTGAATTCACAGGAGGCTCTGATGGCAGCAGGAGCCAATGGCTCCTGCTGCTGTCAATCACATCTGTGAGGAGGGATTGGGGTGGGGTCTATGGACACACACACACAGACCGGTTGAGGATGCCCATGTGAGTGCTCCCACAGCAGCCATCTTGCTGTGGGAGCATTCGGGAAAGGGGAGGCCCTCTCTGTGCCAAACCATTGCACAGGTAAAGGTAAGCATAACATCTTATTTGTTTTAGAAAAAAATAAGGTTTACAACCACTTTAAATTAAGAAAGTATTCCATACATGTTTTTAATATTTAATTGTGTAGAATGTGTTACATTAACAATTTTGGGTTTAAAAAAAATGTCAAAAACAAAAATATAACCAATAAAGGTCTTGAAAAAAATGCTATAGGAAATAGGTTCCTTGAAAGCCCTCCAAGTGTTTCATGCCAAATATGTTTTTTTAAAACACATTTGTAAGACTGAGTTTGAAAAGTTTTTTTTTTTTTTAGTGATGAAGGATTAAAACGTCTCAGTTTTAAAATGTCACTTCCATTGTTGCTTTGTCTGTCTCATACTCATCATCTGAACATGTAAAATCTCCTTCATATGAACACAGACAAGAATAAAATCCTGACAGGTGTTCTAAACATTCGCCTCTCTACTAGAACATTTGTTTTCACTGCTACCTATGTCCCCATTGGGGGAATTCTACTAATTTCCTTTTCTGTCTGACATCAAATAGGATGTGGGAATGTTTTCTCTTACTTCCTGTTCTGGCTGATGCTTGTGAAGCAGATGGGAGGTAAGGAGAAATCTACCAAACAGTTACACAGATAAACCACATGTGTACTGCCCCCTAGTAATCCTGCAAATACCACACTTCCTCTGCCTGGGTGGCTGTGTCACTCCTCCACTGTATCTAAGAAAGGGACTCATGGTTGTCCCCCTAGGCTGTTCTCCTGGTATGGACTACAAACTTGTCTGTATATCTTCATTACAGGGTGGGGACAGGGCAATTGGTAGTTTACATAAGATCACTAGAGAGGAAGATATACCTTAGATCAGGTCACAGAAAGGGAATTGCAGTTCTGGCCAGATCAACAGGTACTTTCTGTATTTGCCTAAAACGTTCTTAACTAAAATAGTGCAGACGCAACATCTAAGGACTGTGAGCTGCAATATACTACTTTCTTTCTCGTACATCACGGGACACAGAGCGGCATATTCATTACTATATGGGTTATATGGAGTACCTTCAGGTGTGGACACTGGCAATCTCAAACAGGAAGTCCCCTCCCTATATAACCCCCTCCCCTAGAGGGAGTCCCTCAGTTTTTTCGCCAGTGTCTTAGGTGTTGGTCACGGAATAGCTTTGCTCCACATCCTTGGGATTAAGGGCGGGCTAACCGGATCTGTCCAAGGAGCCTCAGTGCCAAAGTGGACAGTACCCGGGCCCCAAACCGTGGGGTTTTGCCTATAATGCTCCTCTTTGGAGGGCTGGACCCTGGGCCCAGGACTTGGAGTTTGTAAAAACCATAAGTGCCTGTTTGCCAGGGTGCTATATAGGTCCAGGACAGTGGGTACCTTCATAGGACCCCAGGGCCTGAAGGTCTACTACGCTACCCACGGAGATGGGAGAAGATTGGATCGTTTTGCTGGACAAACATCCTGCAGCATGGAGCAGGTAAGGGGGAGCCTGCGGGACTTGGTTCGACAGCAGGCTCTCCGGGGTAACCTAAAAGGGGGGATAGCCTAAGTATGCTCTGCATTGGCAACCTTGCTCACTATGTCTGAGAAAGACAGGATGACCCCTTTTTTCCCCCATCACTAGGTTCCCCTGTCTAAGAATGTGTTGCTAGCTAACCTGCTGCTTTCTTCCTAGGACTAGTAAGGATCCCTATGGGGCCTTTTGGAGAGTCCTACCTGGCCGGGGGTTTGAATCTGCCGCCTGATACTGCAGTCCTGGGTCTCCAGCAGCGCGGCTCCTCCATGTTCCTCCTGTTCCGGCATATGCGCGCGCGCGTGCGCGCGCACGTCTTATAGACGTTTTTCGCGCCGTTCAGAGAGGAGGGCGGGGGGGGGCGTGCCTGCGGCGTCATACAGGGGCGCGCCTTGTGCTGTTATAGATCAGCAGGCATTGTCAGTGCTCAGTCTGAGGCTGATTTCAGAAGGAGAGGACGCAGAGCGGCAGAACAGTGACTCCCGGTGGCGGAAGAGGGGTAGTACATGCTGGACTTTGTTCCAATGCCTTTTTTGTTAAGCCAAGAAATCCCCCTTTTTGCAGCAGGTTGGAGGCTGGCAAACTAAGTTTGGGGTCACTGTATGTTTTAAAAAAAAAAATATATATATATAATATATATTTGAAAAAAAAAAAGAAAAACATACGGGGCCCCATCAGTTTTTGGGCATTAGTGATCTATTGTCCCCTAAGCTCTGGTTTTGTACTCCTGGCCACTACAGTCTGTTGTTGTTGGCGGAGTCCCTCGATTTTGTATTATGGCTTCCAAAGGTTCGGGGTCAAAGGGTACAAAAAAGACCAAAAAACAAAGGGGTTCCCCCTCTGATTCTGATGATTATTGCCGATACTTTCCCCGCAACTTATTAACATAAAGGGCGCCTTGGATGAGCCATTAGGGGGATCTGGTGCGGAGGCTGGCCCAGATCAGCCCAGCCCTGTGTTTATCACAGAGGAGATGCTAGCCGTATCCCTAGGGGGGCTAGAAGAGAGAATAGCAGCATTGATCGCTAGAGCTATTCCTGGTAAAAAACGGGTTAGATCCCCATCACCAAGAGGTGTATCCTCAGATGCTGAGATTCTCTCTCCGGAGGAATTGGAATCACAGGAGGATCAACTAGACCTGAACCAAGAGGGTTCAGGGATTGAGGGATCTGCCTCTGAGGAACCATTTTCAGACTCCCAGACAGAAAGACTGTGGGTACAGTCTTTGACGGACATGGTCCGCTCGGCATTTAGTTTACCATTGCCAGAGCCTCAGGTTCCTCCGGTATCCTCTCTGGGCTCTTTGAAAGCTCCGTTAAGCAACGCAGTTTTTCCGGTCCATCCTCTCTTGGAGGAATTGATCTTTCGGGATTGGGTACGGCCGGACAGGATTTTTCTGCCACCGAAAAGATTTGCGGTCATTTACCCCATGGAGGAAAAATTCTCCAAGAGGTGGAGGCTCCCAGTAGTGGATGCAGCCATCTCATGTGTGAATAAATCACTAACTTGCCCGGTGGAAAACATACATATGTTTAAAGATCCGGTTGATAAACGGTTAGAGACACTTTTAAAAGCATCCTTTGCTACGGCAGGAGCAGTGGTACAGCCAGCTGTGGCTGCAATTGGAGTTTGTCAGGCGTTAAAAGACCAGACAAAAGAAATGTTAAAGGACATGCCTACCCAACAAGCAGAAGAGTTTTCTGACATTCCCAGAGCTCTGTGTTTTGCTGTAGATGCTATAAAAGATTCCATCCAGCAGGCCTCTCGTTTATCACTATTTTTGGTGCACATGAGAAGGCTCTTATGGTTGAAGAACTGGGCGGCGGAGCCCCCATGCAAAAAGCTTCTGGCAGGGTTTCCCTTCCATGGAGGACGACTCTTCGGAGAGGATCTGAATAAATATATTCAGACTATTTCAAGTGGCAAGAGTACCCTTGTACCGGTCAAAAAGACATTCCGGGGTCCTACATTTAAAAGGCAGCTCTTTCCTGTCTCGGGGCCCTCAAATTCCAGGCAGTATCGACGGCCGCCTGCACGATCCAACGTTAACAGTAGATCGCAGGGACAGGCCCCTGGGGGTAAGAGGCCATGGTATCGCAAGCCGACAAAGACAGCCCCTAAGTCTGCCTTATGAAGGGGCGCCCCCACTCTCGCGGGTGGGGGGAAGGCTTCGTTTCTTCTCAGAAGTTTGGGAAGCCAAGATCCCCGACAAATGGGTCCGGGCATCTGTAACCACAGGCTACAGACTGGAGTTTCTAAGGTGTCCTCCGCCTCATTTTCAAGAATCAAGGCTACCAAAGGATCCAGCAAGGAAGGCCTCATTGCTGGCAGCTTTGGATCACCTGCTTTGCCAGGACGTAATAATAGAGGTGCCAGCCCAAGAGCAAGGGCTAGGTTTCTATTCCAATCTCTTTGTCATACCAAAGCCCAACGGCGATGTCAGGCCAATCTTGGACCTAAAGAGGTTAAACGGTTACCTAAGGGTTCGTTCCTTCCGGATGGAATCCATCCGGTCAGCAGCCGCCGCGCTTCAGAGGGACGATTTTCTGGCCTCCATAGACATAAAGGATGCTTACCTTCATGTACCAATCTTTCAGTCGCATCAAAGATTTTTACGCTTCGCGGTGGGGCAGCGACACTTCCAATTCAGGGCGCTCCCCTTCAGGCTGGCCACGGCCCCCCGGGTATTCACGAAGATCCTAGCCCCAGTTCTGGCCAATTTAAGGATCCAAGGGGTCACAGTCCTAGCATACTTGGACGACCTTTTAATCATAGATCACTCACGGCCGGGTCTGCAACAGGCAGTAAACCTCACGGTTCGGTACCTCGAAGGATTCGGCTGGGTCCTAAACCGGGGAAAGTCAGCGTTCCAGCCTACAAAGCAGTTGGAATACCTCGGCATGAGGTTAGACACAGAACAGCAAAGGGTGTTCCTGCCCCTTGTAAAGATCGAGGCTATCAAGGGGTTGGTTCAGTTGGTTCTAAACAAGAAAAAACCAACTATTCGCCTGTGTATGCGAGTACTAGGCAAGCTAGTGGCCACGTTCGAGGCAGTACCATACGCTCAGATCCACACTCGCGTCCTACAGGCAGCCATTCTAGCAGCCTGGGGCAAGAGGGCACATGCCTTAGAGTCCCCTTTGACGCTATCATCAAGGGTCCGACAAAGCCTGGCCTGGTGGTTGAACCCCCAGAATCTTCTAAAGGGAAAATCCTTCAGCCCTGTTGTCTGGAAGGTAGTTACCACAGACGCCAGCCTGGCAGGCTGGGGGGCGGTCTTCGAGGGGTTCTCTCGCCAGGGAACTTGGGTGAAAGCAGAGAGGCAGCTCCCCATCAATATCTTGGAGATCAGAGCTGCTCGCCTAGCCCTTCTGGCATGGACCTCCAGATTAAAGGGGTTCCCGGTGAGAATCCAGTCAGACAATGCCACGGCGGTGGCATACATAAACCACCAAGGGGGAACCAGGAGTCAGGCCGCTCAGAGGGAGGTGAGCTTGATTTTTCAGTGGGCAGAGGTTCATGTACCCTGCATTTCGGCGATATTCATTCCCGGAGTGGACAACCTGCAGGCAGACTTCTTAAGTCGCCAGAGTCTGTTGCCAGGGGAGTGGTCTCTGCATCCCCAGGTCTTTCAGACAATCTGCCAGAGGTGGGGAATGCCGGACGTAGATATAAGGGCATCCAGGTTCAACAAGAAACTAGACAGGTTCGTGTCTCGAGCGAGGGATCCTATGGCCTGCGGAACCGATGCGTTGGTTTGCCCTTGGCATCAATTCAAACTTCTATATGCATTCCCTCTGCTACAGTTACTCCCTCGCCTGTTGCGCAGGATCAGAGTGGAGCACAAGCCAGTCATTCTAGTAGCTCCGGCTTGGCCCCGGAGGACTTGGTACTCACTAGTCCTGAAGATGGCAGTGGGAGACCCTTGGACTCTTCCTCTACAACCAGACCTACTCTCACAAGGCCCGATCCTCCACCCTACATTACAGCGTCTAAATTTGACGGCCTGGAGGCTGAATCCCTGATTCTCAGGGGTAGAGGTCTGTCTAGGCAGGTAATTCCTACCCTGATTAGGGCTAGAAAGCCGGTCTCCAGGGTGATTTATTACAGGGTGTGGAGGAACTACGTAGGCTGGTGTGAATCCAAAAGATGGAATTCCCGCAAATATACTATTGATAGGGTGTTAAGTTTTCTCCAGCTAGGAGTGGATAAAGGCCTGGCACTAAGCACAATCAAGGGACAGATCTCAGCTCTGTCAGTGTGGTTTCAGAGGCCGCTGGCCACCCACTCGCTGGTAAAGACCTTCTTACAGGGGGTCTTGCGTATTAATCCTCCTGTCAAGTCACCAATTTGTCCATGGGACTTAAATCTTGTCCTGTCCACTCTACAGAAACAACCCTTTGAGCCGTTGGCTGAGATTCCTTTAGTCTTACTGACAAGAAAGTTGGTTTTCTTGGTCGCCATAGTTTCGGCCAGGAGAGTGTCAGAATTAGCAGCCTTATCGTGTAAGGAACCATATCTCGTTCTGCATAAGGACAGGGCAGTTCTCCGGCCCCATCCTTCCTTTCTACCAAAGGTTATATCCAAATTTCACTTGAACCAGGATTTGGTACTTCCATCCTTCTTTCCAAAACCCACATCTAGAAAGGAGGGGTTGCTGCATACCTTGGATATTGTCCGGGCCATGAAGGCCTATCTTAAAGCTACAGAAAAGATCCGGAAGACAGATGTGTTATTCGTTCTACCAGATGGCCCCAAGAAGGGGCAGGCAGCTGCAAAATCCACCATCTCGAGATGGATTAGACAATTAATCATTCAAGCCTACGGTTTGAAGAGGTTGCCTCCTCCTTTGTCGGTAAAGGCCCATTCTACCAGGGCCATGGGCGCCTCCTGGGCAGCACACCATCAGATCTCTATGGCTCAGATATGCAAGGCGGCGACGTGGTCATCAGTCCACACGTTTACAAAGTTTTATCAACTAGACGTGAGAAGGAATGCGGATTCTGCCTTTGGACAGGCAGTACTACAGGCTGCAGTTTAAGATCCTCGGGATCAGAAGCACCCTTGGTTGTAAAAAAGAAAAAAAAAAAAAAAAAAAGTTTTTTCTTGACTAAGTTGGAATTATTATTATTATTATTATTTGAGTATACCTCTAAATTGAATCCTTCTTTGGAAGATGTCTCCCTCCCCTCATTAAAGCATTGTTTTCGGACATCCCATATAGTAATGAATATGCCGCTCTGTGTCCCGTGATGTACGAGAAAGAAAAAGGGATTTTTAAATACAGCTTACCTGTAAAATCCTTTTCTTGGAGTACATCACGGGACACAGAGCTCCCACCCCTCTTTTGGGGAAACATTTTGGGAGGCATACTGCTTGCTACAAAACTGAGGGACTCCCTCTAGGGGAGGGGGTTATATAGGGAGGGGACTTCCTGTTTGAGATTGCCAGTGTCCACACCTGAAGGTACTCCATATAACCCATATAGTAATGAATATGCCGCTCTGTGTCCCGTGATGTACTCCAAGAAAAGGATTTTACAGGTAAGCTGTATTTAAAAATCCCTTTTTTTATACTTGGGTTTACTTATCCTTAAAAGCATTCTCCCTCTTCATATAATGAAAATAATAAATCACAATATATTGTAAATGTAACCTTTTTTTTGAAGATTATATAAAGCAGGGGTGGCCAACCAGTGGCCCACGGAGCCCTCTGATGTGGCCCTCGACCTCCTGCTCGGGAATGGTGGGTTGGCAAGCCCAGATCACAGGTTGCCCACCCGCCATACCGTAGCATCAGTGTTGTGAATGAAGCTAGTGGTAGAGGAAGAAAGTGGCTGCGGAGCAGAGCCCCATAAGCTGATGAGTCCTCCACAGTGCCGGCTTTTGCCACAAGCGGAGTCTATGGGAAAGTTCAGCTAACCCGCAGGATAGACACAGGTGCACTATGCTGCACCCGTGGTGTGGGTAAACCGCAGCAAATCGGTGTGGATGCAGTCTTAGGCCCCTTTCACACGATCAGCTTGACTAAATGGGACCCTCAATTCACCGCTATAGAGCGTCAGATGTCCGTTTACGCCCACCTACCTCCAATCCGAAAAACAGAAGGGAACTCGTCCTCTTTCATCTGGGCGGATTGGAGGGCCTATAGAGTAGCCGTGACCTGTCATCCGCCGGCTACGCTCATTGTGACCCACGACTGATTACTAAGTTGCTTAAGTGGCCCTCGCACTTCAAAAGGATGGGAACCCCTGATATAAAGCATCTAGTCTCGCCAAATAATTAATCTCAGAATCAAGGAGTCTTACACAATCCAGTTTGTTAAAATGAACATAAGTGCTGTTACAGCATGACATCGATATCCATTTCTGTAACTATGATTTCGAATCTCCAATTGACAACAGAATTTATCCAGGTTCCTACAGTATATCACATCTACTAAAACACAAATATAGATAAAGACATTTAATTAAATGCAGACAAGACTGAATAACAGGTGGATAAGAGTTTGAATGTTACATGTAGGATATTTTTGTTTTATAGATAAAAAAAAGTGAAGTACTCTTTGGAAGAACAATCTGATTTAAAAGTTCCTCCTTAAAGGGGTTGTAAAGGTTTGTTTTTTATTTTCTAAATAGGTTCCTTTAAGCTAGTGCATTGTTGGTTCACTTACCTTTTCCTTCCATTTCCCTTCTAAATGTTTTTTTCTTTGTCTGAATTTCTCACTTCTTGTTCCTCCTCAGTAAGGTGTTCAGTAAGCTGTTCTAAATGATTTTCCACCACTCGGATGATGGTGGAAAGCTTACTGAGGAGAAACAGGAAGTGAGAAATTCAATCAAAGGAAAAAAACATTTAGAAGGGAAATCGAAGGAAAAGGTAAGTGAATCAACAATACACTAGCTTAAAGGAACATATTTAGAAAAAAAAAGACAAACCTTTACAACCCCTTTAACCCCTTCCTTACTGGCGCATTGTAAAATGACGCCGGCAGGAACCCTACCTCGATCCGGGTGGACGTCATATGACGTCCTATTTTCCCGGTGATCTAGGGCGAGCGCCCGCGGCACCACTCGTGAACCGGCACGCGTGCCTGGCGGCTGCGATTACCGTTGGGCACCCACGATTGCCGGTGATCACGGCAGGAGTGTGGATCTGTGTGTGTAAACACACAGATCCACCTCCTGTCAGCGGTGAGGAGACTGATGTGTGTTCCCAGTACAGAGAAGAAAAAGTTCAAATAACGACTTTTAAAATGTACAGACATCAACAGTGCCCAGTGTTTAAATTGCAAAAGAAGCTATTTTCCACCGCTATTTTTCTAACCTATTAGCTACCAGGGGCGGACTGACAACTCATGGGGCCCCCGGGCAATAGAAGATTATGGGGCCCCCTGCTTGCAGATGGCCACCACGCCAGGAGGCAGTGCAGAGGCGAGGCAGCTAAAACCTATGGATTTTCACATCAAAGGCATGTCAGTTTCGGACACATATTTTTACATACTGTCCCTGGTTTTACTGAGCCTGGCAACCCTGATGGGGCCCCCTAGTGCCATTGGGCCCTCGGGCAGTGCCCGAGTGACTCAATGGTCAGTCCGCCCCTGTTAGCTACTAAATACTTTATAGATAGGTGATCTGACATAAACAACCCATTGCTTCTCCTTGGTCTGTGCAACTCCATACTCCATTGTGACTGGTATGTGTGCTCTGCTTTAATTTTTGGCTCTGGCGCAAGTAACCAGCGGATCCAGAGCTTCATAGTGATTTTGAGACAAGCATGTGGCTGCCTGAAATGGGATCCCCTGAGCTTGCACATCATCAAGGGGGGTAGGGGGCAATTTGAGATGTTTGTTCTTGGTGCTGGATGACCTTGTCCTGGCAATGTTCACAGTTCTGACTATCAAGAGTGCAGATTAAAGAGATATCAGCACTTCCCCAGCATGAGAGGGACACACACTGATCACAGAAAATCAGCAGCTTGGCTCTCTCTCTGGACACATCGCACCTGCATCTTCAGAAATGGCTGCTGTCCTTTCCTACACCTTGCTGCTTCTCCCTTCTCTGTCTCTCTCAGTACTTCTGAGAGCATGTTAGGCAGACCCCCCCCCCCCCTCCCAAGCAAATGTTTAGCTGTAGCAGCACTTAAACCTCTAAAGAAGCTAATTTGCTGTGAGTCTACAAACTCAGCCAACCAAGTTTAAAAGGGACGTTTAGCTCACTATTGGTAACAACAATTGTTATTTGTGTAAAATCAATAAATACAATTTGAATAATGTTCTCAAGACTATAAGACCAATTTTGATCATGTATTTCCATTCATCTTGACAGACCAAATGTGTGACCATTGGGTTGTGTCCAGACGGTGCTGGATGCAGCAGAGAATTCTACACATTGTTTTTTTCAATGCACTATGTTGTTGCATCCTGTGGGGAGAAGAGAAATCAATGGGCAGCCATGGTTCGAACTCTGTGTGTTGTGATTAGACTGTACTGCTGCCCGACCCAGCCAGCTGATTGCCAATATGTGGACTGAGCTGTTTAGCTTAGTGCACAAATTTAGACCCTTAATTAAGGTCACTGTGCAGCGTCCCAGCTTTCCACTGTAACGACAACACCCAATAGGTGCAGTAACTGCTCCCTCTCAGCTCGCAGGCTTCTGAAGATGCCTAGTGGAAGCGGCGAAACAGGTCAAGCAGGGATGAGCTTGAGAGCTTATCTGATGGCTGAAATGCCAGCCATAGCGGTGGATATTTATCGGACAGGTTTTAAAGCATGTTTTAAAACTTTGGTCCGATGGTCAACGGTCCAATGGGCCGTACACACCATCGAACTGGTCCGATGAAACTGGTCCACTGATGCAGGATAAAGGCCATGCAGCTTTGAATCATATTGCTGGTAAGTGGGGAGCATGGAGTGGCACCTGAAACTTCACTAGCAAGAAATCACTAAGTTTGGCTCTTTGTCTGCATGAATGAAAATTTAATGGCATGATTCAATGGCTTTGATGAACTAGAAATTGCACAATCACTTTATATTTTTATATATGTATATTCAGCACATATGTTTTATATAGAAGCAGCGCTAAGTTTAATTTTGTTTATTATTACATTTTTGTGTTCATGCTGGAGCAAAATGTATTGTTATTTTTTACTATTTCAACTTGTATTTGCTGTGAAGATTTGGCATTACATATGGTGTATGTATTAAAGCCTTTAAAGCAGAAGTAAAGTCTTCATACATACCTTTCCAACGGTCCTGAGTCCTCTTCTGAGTGCTGGTCTTTGCGTCTCTTCATTGCCTGGCAGGGGATGGTGTCACTCCTGCGCATGTGCAGTAGGTTGTCATCTCGCACTCGGAGACCATCCCGGTACTATAAGCTTAACTGTACGGGCCAGATCCACAAACATTACGGCGGCGTATCTCCAGGTACGCCGCCGTAATTTCAAATCTGCGCCGGGGTATCTTTGTTTTGTATCCACAAAACAAGATACGCTGCTTTTTTGCGTAGATACGCCGTCTTACGCCGTCCTATTTAAGTGTAATATTCACGCTGGACGCTAGGGGCGCTTCTGTTTATTGTCTGCGTCTAATATGCAAATGAGGTAGATACGCCGATCCACGAATGTACGGCCGGCGCAGTGTTTTTACGTCGTTTGCGTAAGCTTAGGTCCGGCGTAAAGTTACCCCTGCTGTATAGAGGCATACGTAATGTTAAGTATGGACGTCGGGCCAGCGTCTAATTTTCCGTCATTCACGTCGTTTGCGTAAACCGTTCGCGAATAGGGATTTGCGTAAGTTACGTTCACGTCGTTTTCATTGGTGTTTTGCAACGTGATTTTGCGCATGCGCACTGGGATATCTCCACGGACGGCGCATGCGCCGTTCAAAAAACGCGTCATTTACGTGGGGTCATGTTGATTTACATGAAATCACGCCCACATCTAACTAATTTGAATTGCGCGGCCTAAGTTACAGCGGAAATTCTTTGAGGATTTGGATGCGCTGCTGTAACTTACAGCGGCGTAGTGTAACTCCGTTAAGCTACGCCAGCGGGACATGTTTGTGGATCTCGCCCTACATGTGCAGCAGAGTTTACAGTGCTGAAGGAGACGGCAAGCAGGCAGGTAGGGGCATTTTATTGCAATAAAAGCCTGCCTGCTCACAGTTATTTACAGTGAGACTTTATTTCACCTTTAAGTGGTTGTTGTTTGAGTATTCCTACTGTTCTTTTTTAATCATTTGTACACAGTAGATTTAAATGATGCAATAATTTATTTATTTTCTGAAGGAAAGAAAAATGTATAAACTTGTTTTTTTTCTTTATTATTGCAGTTGGTGGTGCTATTAATCTTCTTTCAGATCTTGATGTGGAAGTACTAGATGTTACGGAGCACTTTAATATTAAATTATTTACCGAGATGCTAGCTACTCAGGAGGTCTTTGATAAAACTACCAATGAATTTCCATTTATTGCAGAAATTGTAGAAGGTCCAATCAAACATTGCAAATTGTATTCATTTTTGCGAGGTGGTAAAAAAATCATTGTCCACGGGAAGTATCAAGCAGATCGGGTTATTGCTTCTGAGTTAAGAAGTGACGCTCGGAGCAGACATTTTCTTATCCCAGCGAACTACAAAGGGAAATTTAAAAGAAGACCCCGCTTTTTTCAAACTGTCTATGACTTGACGATTGTCGAGAGGGAAACATCTGAACTTCAGGTAGTGGCAACAAAAACGTTTAATTCACTACACAATGAATTCTCCTCAATATGTGTCGGGGACATGTTTCAGGTAAAAAAGTCTCAATACTGTGAAATAACGCATGAAGGCAAACAAATTTTTGTAAATGCCCTTGAATGTACGAGGATTAAAGACAAAAAACATGAAACTGTTAAACTACCATTGTACGTAGAAGGTGGGTTTATAGAAGTTGTGCAAGATGACAAACAGTACTATTTATCTGAACTTTGTAAGCACTTTACATTTCCTTTGAATGTCAAGGTGTCAGTGAGGGATCTCTTTACAATTGGACAGGACATTTTGGCTAATACTGCCTTATTAAAATTGGAAGAGCAAATTACAGATTCTTACCTGCTTGTTAGTTTATATGACCATCCTGAAGAAGTTTGGGAACTTCCTGTGTTCCGACTGAACCTTACTTTTCAAGTGCTTGGTCATTTTGAAGGAAAAGTGTTCTCTGTGCCAACAAGAACCAATACTGAAGAAATCAATGAAGAGGAGTATTATATGGCAAGACGTTATGAAAATAACTTTCAAACCCCACCACCACGCCCTCCAAAAACTCCTTTATATGTAAATGGAGCTGAGGGAAACCAGATACATGAGGTACACCACTTTCTTACTTTATATTTTGTGTGTTTTCTGTTACTCATAATGTTCTATTACATCATAAAAATTATACATGGCTGAAACTGAAATATTATTCAATAATTTCTTTCCTCCTTAATTTTCAATGACTTGCCATTCTATATTGTATAAGAAAATAGCTCCAGTTTATTAGAGTCCTTTCACAGATGCGGACCGTTTTTTAGGTCCGTTTTTTTTTCTTCAGTTGATCCGTTTTTTCGTCCGTTTTTTATCCGTTTTTCGTCCGTTCACATCCGTTTTTCGTCCGTTCACATCCGTTTTTCGTCCGTTCACATCCGTTTTTCATCAGTTTTTTCATCCGTTTTTTCATCCGTTTTTTTTTTTTGGTAAGAACTTTCTTTTTATTACATATTTTGATGAAAAACGGATGTTAGCGGATCGGATGTTAAACGGATCGTCGGCTAACATCCGTTTTTCGTCCGTTCCATTTTTTGGACGGAAGAAAAATAGGGTTTTCTTCCGTTCAAAAAAACGGAGCTTAACGGAGACGGACGTTAGCGGATGCGTGTGAAAGGACCCATAGTAAAGCATTGCGGTCCATAAACGGACGTCTAAAAACGGACGAACAGTCCGCACGTGTGAAAGGACCCTTAGTTGTTGGTATTCCTGACAGAGATGTTAGCCTATATGATTTACTTTAAAACATATCTTTCACAATCATCCTATGGACATTACTTGTCAAATTCCTCCAAACATTCTACAGAATCAGTATGAGCAATTATCATCAATGTAGGCTAGCACCTCAGTTTTCAGGGACTGGTCCTTGGTGTGTTATGGGGTGAAATATACATTTGGTGCTAGTCATTTTAGTTTTTTTTTACCTTTTGTTGCTGAGCTCACAGTAGGAGAGATGGATTGGGGGTGCAGGATACCCAAAGATAGCTAAAAAATGGAAGACAGATATTCTGAAGTAGGTGTGGGCATAGTTTAATGTTGGAAGTTGCGAAGAAGCCATACACATAGATGGCCTTAGAAGAGCAGTGACAGTCTTTCCTGAACAAGTTAGCCATTTTGTTCTTTTGGAAGCAGTCAAAAATACATTGATCTGTTGGCAAGGAATCCTTTCTACGATGTTCAGATGGTAGTTTATATGCAGCTCCTCTGCAATGCTCCTCAGCATAATGATCCTTTCTCCAGCCTAGATTTCTTCAGTAAATTGGTCAGCTTTAGGTCAAGCTGTGGACAGAGCTTAAGGTGCCCTAGCTGGGACTCTGCAGAACTGCATGTGCTAATGCCTGAATTACAGGCAGGAGCTTTGGTCATATTAAATCAACATTAAGGCAGGTCTCCAGACTTAAGATGTGAGCAGCAACTTGCATAATTAACTCCTTGTAATCCGTGGCCATACTTATTACACTTAACACTGGGCAACATTTCTGTAAGAGAACCCCACTCCCCAAGTGTGCAGTATTTCTAAGATGGGAATCCCCCGAATTTTTCTGTCTCCACCAACTCATCAATCCTTTTACCTCGCTTTCAGTGGTCCCACTGTTGCTACTGGATACAGGAAACACATTTTCTCCATAACTTCATGCTTGTTCATCTTCCCAGGGCCCCTCTACACCTCTCTCTCACCTGTGACTTCAGGCTGGGTCCCTAACTACTCTGCGCCATGGAGTTGGTCCTAGTAGGTGGAGAATTAGTCAATCGCAAAAGAGCCAAGTCTACCAACACTTTACTACTAGAGCAGCTATTACCTTTGCCAAGTCACCTGTTTCCTGGAAAGTGACAATGATATGGTAGTCATTAGCAAGGATTCTCTACTTCCTCTGGACAGCATTCTGCTTATTAGACGCTATACTGTATCTTTTTTCAGTTTGCGGTGCGGACAAAAAAACGGTCCTGCATGTGTTTGATCCAAATGCGATGCAACTTCAGCCATACAGCTTGTATGGCTGAATTTGCATAACACAGACATTGCATGTGATCTGCACAGCAATGCAGTGCAAATCACATGCAATGTCTGACATTGCACTAGTGTGAACCGACCCTTAGAGCTTACAATTTTATTCAGCCTTTAGCATGTCCTTCATCCTGAGGCAAGGTCCAAGAAGCAAACCTTTAGACCAGTGTTTTTCAACTCCAGTCCTCAAGGCACACCAACAGGTCAAGTTTTCAGGATTTCCCTCAGATGAAATGGCGGTGGTGATTACTAATGCAGTGAAACTGATCAAATCACCTGGGCAAAATAATGGAAAGCCTGAAAACATGACCTGTTGGTGTGCCTTGAGGACTGGAGTTGAAAAACTCTGCTTTAGACAAACATCTTCCCTAGGGGAAAAAGAGCTCCCAAACATTTTTTATTCCTCCAAACCATAGGTCTGAATACAGCTCCTCAGAGATTGTCTGAGTCTTAAATTTACATTAATCCTTGTGTATGCTTACTGCAATCTTGTCCCAGAAACAGGCAGAACCCGTTCAATGCACCAGGCTTAGTGAAGGGTCCTACAGGGTCCATAAAAGGTAAATAACGGGGTGGTTAAAGCCCATTCACAACACACACATTTAGACACAACTGCTTAGCATGTGGTTCCTACACTATAATATGTAAATTAAAATGTTGCTTTTATATCCCACCCACAAGGAACCACTGCTGACAAGTAGAGTGCCTACACAAGTTCCCTGAAAATAGTTTTCAGTGCACAATCTTTGCAACTAACTGGAATGTAAATTTATAGTAGCACTATTCAAAATGCAATAATAATAATAAATGTATTTCTTTCTCGTACATCACGGGACACAGAGCGGCATATTCATTACTATGTGGGTTATATGGAGTACCTTCAGGTGTGGACACTGGCAATCTCAAACAGGAAGTCCCCTCCCTATATAACCCCCTCCCCTAGAGGGAGTCCCTCAGTTTTTTCGCCAGTGTCTTAGGTGTTGGTCACGGAATAGCTTTGCTCCACATCCTTGGGATTAAGGGCGGGCTAACCGGATCTGTCCAAGGAGCCTCAGTGCCAAAGTGGACAGTACCCGGGCCCCAAGCCGTGGGGTTTTGCCTATAATGCTCCTCTTTGGAGGGCTGGACCCTGGGCCCAGGACTTGGAGTTTGCAAAAACCATAAGTTCCTGTTTGCCAGGGTGCTATATAGGTCCAGGACAGTGGGTACCTTCATAGGACCCCAGGGCCTGAAGGTCTACTACGCTACCCACGGAGATGGGAGAAGATTGGATCAGTTTGCTGGACAAACATCCTGCAGCATGGAGCAGGTAAGGGGGAGCCTGCGGGACTTGGTTCGACAGCAGGCTCTCCGGGGTAACCTAAAAGGGGGGATAGCCTAAGTATGCTCTGCATGGGCAACCTTGTTCACTATGTCTAAAGAGAGACAGGATGACACCTTTTTTCCCCCATCACTAGGTCCCCCTGTCTAAAAATGTGTGCTAGCTAAACCTGCTGTTTCTTCCTAGGGATAGTAAGGATCCCTAGGGGCCTTTGAAAAGTCCTACCTGGCCGGGGGTTTGAATCTGCCGCCTGTTTCTGCGTTCCTGGATCTCCAGCAGCGCGGCTCCTCCATGTTCCTCCTGTTTCCGGCATACGCGCGCGCGCGCGCGTGCGCGCGCACGTCTTATTGACGTTTTTCGCGCCGTTCAGACAGGAGGGCGGGGGGGGGCGTGCCTGCGGCGTCATACAGGGGCGCGCCTTTGTGCTGTTATAGACAGCAGGCATTGTCAGTGCTCAGTCTGAGGCTGATTTTCAGAGGAGAGGACGCAGAGCGGCAGAACAGTGACTCCCGGTGGCGGAAGAGGGGTAGTACATGTGGACTTTGTTCCAATACCTTTTTGTTAAGCCAAGAAATCCCCCTTTTTTGCAGCAGGTTTGGAGGCTGGCAAACTTAGTTTGGGGTCACGGTATGTTGTCAAAAGAAAATATATAATATATTTAAAAAAAAAAAAAAAAAAAAAAAAAGAAAAAAAAGAACATACGGGATCCCATCAGTTTTTGGGCATTAGTGATCTATTGTCCCCTAAACTCTGATTTTTGTACTCCTGCCCACTACAGTCTGTTGTGTGGGCGGAGTCCCTCGATTTTGTATTATGGCTTCCAAGGGTTCGGTGTCAAAGGGTACAAAAAAGACCAAAAAACAAAAGGGTTCCCTTTCTGATTCTGATATGCCGATACTTTCCCCGCAACTTATTAACATAAGAAGCGCCTTGGATGAGCCATTAGGGGGATCTGGTGCGGAGGCTGGCCCAGATCAGCCCAGCCCTGTGTTTATCACAGAGGAGATGCTAGCCGTATCCCTAGGGGGGCTAGAAGAGAGAATAGCAGCATTGATCGCTAGAGCTATTCCTGGTAAGAAACGGGTTAGATCCCCATCACCAGGAGGTGTATCCTCAGATGCTGAGATTCTCTCTCCAGAGGAATTGGAATCACAGGAGGATCAACTAGACCTGAACCAAGAGGGTTCAGGGATTGAGGGATCTGCCTCTGAGGAACCATTTTCAGACTCCCAGACAGAAAGACTGTGGGTACAGTCTTTGACGGACATGGTCCGCTTGGCATTTAGTTTACCATTGCCAGAGCCTCAGGTTCCTCCGGTATCCTCTCTGGGCTCTTTGAAAGCTCCGTTAAACAACGCAGTTTTTCCGGTCCATCCTCTCTTGGAGGAATTGATCTTTCGGGATTGGGTACGGCCGGACAGGATTTTTCTGCCACCGAAAAGATTTGCGGTCATTTACCCCATGGAGGAAAAGTTCTCCAAGAGGTGGAGGCTCCCAGTAGTGGATGCAGCCATCTCATGTGTGAATAAATCACTAACTTGCCCGGTGGAAAACATACATATGTTTAAAGATCCGGTTGATAAAAGATTAGAGACACTTTTAAAAGCATCCTTTGCTACGGCAGGAGCAGTGGTGCAGCCAGCGGTGGCTGCAATTGGAGTTTGTCAGGCATTAAAAGACCAGACAAAGGAAATGTTAAGGGACATGCCTACCCAACAAGCAGAAGAGTTTTCTGACATTCCCAGAGCTCTGTGTTTTGCGGTAGATGCTATAAAAGATTCCATCCAGCAGGCCTCTCGTTTATCACTATGTTTGGTGCACATGAGAAGGCTCTTATGGTTAAAGAACTGGGCGGCGGAGCCCCCATGCAAAAAGCTTCTGGCAGGGTTTCCCTTCCATGGAGGACGACTCTTCGGAGAGGATCTGGATAAATATATTCAGACTATTTCAAATGGCAAGAGTACCCTTTTACCGGTCAAAAAGACATTCCGGGCTCCTACATTTAAAAGGCAGCTCTTTCCTGTCTCGGGGCCCTCAAATTCCAGGCAGTATCGACGGCCGCCTGCACGATCCAACGTTAACAGTAGATCGCAGGGACAGACCCCTGGGGGTAAGAGGCCGTGGTATCGCAAGCCATCAAAGACAGCCCCTAAGTCTGCCTTATGAAGGGGCGCCCCCACTCTTGCGGGTGGGGGGAAGGCTTCGTTTCTTCTCAGAAGTTTGGGAAGCCAAGATCCCCGACAAATGGGTCCGGGCATCTGTAACCACAGGTTACAGACTGGAGTTTCTAAGGTATCCTCCGCCTCATTTTCAAGAATCAAGGCTACCAAGGGATCCAGCGAGGAAGGCCTCAATGCTGGCAGCTTTGGATCACCTGCTTGGCCAGGACGTAATTATAGAAGTGCCAGCCCAAGAGCAAGGCCTAGGTTTCTATTCCAATCTCTTTGTCATACCAAAGCCCAACGGCGATGTCAGGCCAATCTTGGACCTAAAGAGGTTAAACGGTTACCTAAGGGTTCGTTCCTTCCGGATGGAATCCATCCGGTCAGCAGCCGCCGCGCTTCAGAAGGACGATTTTCTGGCCTCCATAGACATAAAGGATGCTTACCTTCATGTACCAATCTTTCAGTCGCATCAAAGGTTTTTACGCTTCGCGGTGGGGCAGCGACACTTCCAATTCAGGGCGCTCCCCTTCGGGCTGGCCACGGCCCCCCGGGTATTCACGAAGATCCTAGCCCCAATTCTGGCCAATTTAAGGATCCAAGGGGTCACAGTCCTAGCATACTTGGACGACCTTTTAATCATAGATCACTCACGGCCGGGTCTGCAAAAGGCAGTAAACCTCACGGTTCGGTACCTCGAAGAATTCGGCTGGGTCCTGAACCGGGGAAAGTCAGCGTTCCAGCCTACAAAGCAGTTGGAATACCTCGGCATGAGGTTAGACACAGAACATCAAAAGGTGTTCCTGCCCCTTGTAAAGATCGAAGCTATCAAGGGGTTGGTTCAGTTGGTTCTAAACAAGAAAAAAACTATTCGCCTGTGTATGCGATTACTAGGCAAGCTAGTGGCCACATTCGAGGCAGTACCATACGCTCAGATCCACACTCGCGTCCTACAGGCAGCCATTCTAGCAGCCTGGGGCAAGAGGGCACATGCTTTAGAGTCCCCTTTGACGCTATCATCAAGGGTCCGACAAAGCCTGGCCTGGTGGTTGAACCCTCAGAATCTTCTAAAGGGAAAATCCTTCAGCCCTGTTGTCTGGAAGGTAGTTACCACAGACGCCAGCCTGGCAGGCTGGGGGGCGGTCTTCGAGGGGTTCTCCCGCCAGGGAACTTGGGTGAAAGCAGAGAGGCAGCTCCCCATCAATATCTTGGAAATCAGAGCTGCTCGCCTAGCCCTTCTGGCTTGGACCTCCAGATTAAAGGGGTTCCCGGTGAGAATCCAGTCAGACAATGCCACGGCGGTGGCATACATAAACCACCAAGGGGGAACCAGGAGCCAGGCCGCTCAGAGGGAGGTGAACTTGATTTTTCAATGGGCAGAGGTTCATGTACCCTGCATTTCAGCGATATTCATTCCCGGAGTGGACAACCTGCAGGCAGACTTCTTAAGTCGCCAGAGTCTGTTGCCAGGGGAGTGGTCTCTGCATCCCCAGGTCTTTCAGACAATCTGCCAGAGGTGGGGAATGCCGGACGTAGATATAATGGCATCCAGGTTCAACAAGAAACTAGACAGGTTCGTGTCGCGAGCGAGGGATCCTATGGCCTGCGGAACCGATGCGTTGGTTTGCCCTTGGCATCAATTCAAACTTCTATATGCATTCCCTCCACTACAGTTACTCCCGCGCCTGTTGCGCAAGATCAGAGTGGAGAACAAGCCAGTCATTCTAGTAGCTCCGGCTTGGCCCCGGAGGACTTGGTACTCACTAGTCCTGAAGATGGCAGTGGGAGACCCTTGGACTCTTCCTCTACAACCAGACCTACTCTCACAAGGCCCGATCCTCCACCCTACATTACAGCGTCTAAATTTGACGGCCTGGAGGCTGAATCCCTGATTCTCAGGGATAGAGGCCTGTCTAGGCAGGTAATTCCTACCCTGATTAGGGCTAGAAAGCCGGTCTCCAGGGTGATTTATTACAGGGTGTGGAGGAACTACGTAGGCTGGTGTGAATCCAAAAGATGGAATTCCCGCAAATATACTATTGATAGGGTGTTAAGTTTTCTCCAGCTAGGAGTGGATAAAGGCCTGGCACTAAGCACAATCAAGGGACAGAGCTCAGCTCTGTCAGTGTGGTTTCAGAGGCCGCTGGCCACCCACTCGCTGGTAAAGACCTTCATACAGGGGGTCTTGCGTATTAATCCTCCTGTCAAGTCACCAATTTGTCCATGGGACTTAAATCTTGTCCTGTCCACTCTACAGAAACAGCCTTTTGAGCCGTTGGCTGAGATTCCTTTAGTCTTACTGACAAGAAAATTGGTTTTCTTGGTCGCCATAGTTTCGGCCAGGAGAGTGTCAGAATTAGCAGCCTTATCGTGTAAGGAACCATATCTCGTTCTGCATAAGGACAGGGCAGTTCTCCGGCCCCATCCTTCCTTTCTACCAAAGGTTATATCCAAATTTCACTTAAACCAGGATTTGGTACTTCCATCCTTCTTTCCAAAACCTACATCTAGAAAGGAGGGGTTGCTGCATACCTTGGATATTGTCCGGGCCATGAAGGCCTATCTTAAAGCTACAGAAAAGATCCGGAAAACAGATGTGTTATTCGTTCTACCAGATGGCCCCAAGAAGGGGCAGGCAGCTGCAAAATCCACCATCTCGAGATGGATTAGACAATTAATCATTCAAGCCTACGGGTTGAAGAGGTTGCCTCCTCCGTTGTCGGTAAAGGCCCATTCTACCAGGGCCATGGGCGCCTCTTGGGCAGCACACCATCAGATCTCTATGGCTCAGATATGCAAGGCGGCAACGTGGTCATCAGTCCACACGTTTACAAGGTTTTATCAACTAGACGTGAGAAGAAAGGCGGATACTGCCTTTGGTCAGGCAGTACTACAGGCTGCAGTTTGAAATCCTCGGGATCAGAAACACCCTTGGTTATAAAAAAAAAAAAAAAAAAAAAGTTTTTTTTCTTGACTAAGTTGGAATTATTATTATGATTTGAGTTTATCTCTAAATTGAATCCTTCTTTGGAAGATGTCTCCCTCCCCTCATTAAAGCATTGCTTTCGGACATCCCACATAGTAATGAATATGCCGCTCTGTGTCCCGTGATGTACGAGAAAGAAAAAGGGATTTTTAAATACAGCTTACCTGTAAAATCCTTTTCTTGGAGTACATCACGGGACACAGAGCTCCCACCCCTCTTTTGGGTGACCATTTTGGGAGGCATACTGCTTGCTACAAAACTGAGGGACTCCCTCTAGGGGAGGGGGTTATATAGGGAGGGGACTTCCTGTTTGAGATTGCCAGTGTCCACACCTGAAGGTACTCCATATAACCCACATAGTAATGAATATGCCGCTCTGTGTCCCGTGATGTACTCCAAGAAAAGGATTTTACAGGTAAGCTGTATTTAAAAATCCCTTTTTTTGAAATCCATTAACCTCTGTTTGATTTTGTTTTGGGTGCACTATTAAAGGTAAAGCAGAAAACAGTCAGTACATGACAACGCTTCCTGTGTGGGTTTGATCCCATATACCTAGTGCTGTAAATAGAGCTGTATGGCCTCCTGTATATAATGTATACTGACTCTCCCCACTTTCACAGTCCCCTTGTACTGCCTGGCCTGCTTAAGGCTCCCTTTTATTGTCTTTTCCCCATAATCATTAATTTCCTGCACCGATACATTGGTGAAACTTTAATTGCAACGTGCAACGTATGCCTGCTGCGAAAAACTTGTAGAAGATCCTTCACAGCAAACAGGAAATATACTATTAACCAGCACAGTGATGCTGCCATATGACCTGACCTTTTCTGCAAAAATCACATAATCAATTTTGCCTGACTTCCATGGACATTTTTCTACAAGCACCTCAAACATGCAGCTTGATTGAAATCCATACACTTATATATCTATCTGTATATGTCATCCACTGCTGTAATTGAGGGCAAGCATGCATTTAACTCATGTATGTATAGAGCTTCTAGGCACACATAGAAGGACAGTAGTACTTGTTTGATTATAGTTTCTAGATACTGCGATTGCCCGTCCCACTGGTGCAGGGCTGTCTTTTCCATTGGGCACACTGGGAAGTTGCCCGGGGGCCCCACTTGCCTGGGGGGCCCCCATCGGCTGCCCAGCGACCCCATAAAAAATGGTGGAGAATGGCGGGTCAGAACTGTATCGTGTCTACAGTCTCTGAGGAAGAGTCTGGAGAGGAGTTAGAGTGGGAGCGCCGCTGGGATGGGGGTCACAGGAGAAGTCAGACATGAAGAGACTATAGGATAAAACCAGAGCAGCCAATCTGGAGCCATCTGACTGAGCCTTGCATGGTGCACCTGAGAGGAGGTCAGTGATAGCACCACCAGGCCAGTCTAAGGGCGGGTGGTTGCTAAAGAAAGGGGGGAGTGAATACAAAAATATTAGTGCCCCCCCTTACCTTAGTGTATTTACTCTACGGAAGGTGGTTCCCCTTTACATCAGAGTCTGCAGGATTCCCCCTTACAGTGCTAGGGGAAACTCAGTCTGAGGACCGTGATGTAAGTGGGAACTCTGATGTAAAGAGAAAGCAGTGGATTCTGATATAAGGTGGTCTCTGGTCACCAGAGCCCCCCTCCACATCAGAGTTCCCCCTTACATCATGATCTGCAGTGTTCCCCTTTACATAAGAGTTCCCTTTCACTGTAAGGGGGAATCCTGCAGACTCTGATGCAAGAGGAAACTCTGATCAGGCTGGGTTACAGTAACCTAACCTTCATGCCAATGAAGAAATTTGTAAAACTGTAATTTTAGGTACTTTTTTGCAGTGCCAATAAAAAATTGTGGTTCTGCCAGTAAATTTCATGATTTTTGGCAGTAAATTCTTGTGCGTGGTTGTGTAGACAGGGCCCCAGTGCACTGTATTGCCCGGGGGCCTATAATGCTCTTAAGATGGCACTGCACTGGTCCAAGGAGGCATCTCGGACAGAAGTTACCGCCTGTCTAGACAATGGCAGTTCATGAGATATGCTGGTGGTAGTGGTAGGTTTCTGGGTTTGTAGGTTATACACTGGCCACATCTCTGCCCTCCTGGGGGGTATTTTAAGTTTTCTCTGTGATCAGTGAGGGTAGTGTGTTTTAAAAAAAGATTGCATTCTGGCAACGTTGGATCAGCCTGCAGGTCTTGGCAGACTCAAACGAGTCAATTTACTAAAACTGTAAAGTGCAAAATCTAGTGTAGCTGTGCATAGAAACCAATCAGCATCCAGGTTTTATTGTCAAAGCCTAATTGAATAAACTGAAGTTAGAAGCTGATTGGCTACCATGCACAGCTGCACCAGATTTTAGTAAATCAACCCCAAAGTATCTTATAAGCCAAAAGACTGAAATTTTTTGTTGTGTACTATATTGTGATTACACAGACCCCTCCGGAGGAAACTCTCTTGCTTCTATTTGATACCACAGTGATGGATGAACACAAAAAGCACTCAGGTGTGTGAACTTCCTTTTCACAAGCTCTCTGGTTTTAGCTGTGCTTTAATATACATATAGTATGAGCAAAAAACTCAAATTATAACAAGGGCGAAATATATCCTGGTTGTAAGAAGTCATGTAATGGTAATCTGTAAGGCATCTAATTAGAAGAGATGTAAAACCTCTCCAGGAAGTGGTGAACACTAAATAAGCTAGGTGTCTTTGGATAGCATAAATCATTCATTGTGGTAACTTGCAGTCAGCCTGTGGTTTTCTTTTGCAAGAGGCTTGCAAGCAAATAGTGGGTTTATTGCTATATTTTATATAGTATATATTGTTGACTTTAATGCATTCCTCTGAAATATTGTATTTTTTTTTTTCAAATTCATTAGTTAAAAACTATAACACTAGGTTTTCCTTTTTGAGATGTTAAATATGCCTTATGAACTATGTTACCATAAAATTCCTTGCTAAATTGTGCTGTGTATCTGTCCTATTGTTCCTGTTATACTTTTAATCTGTACAGTAAGATCTTATAAACCGTATTCACATGTCACTGTTTGAAGAACACAAACTATTGACAGGGATAGAAACTCTGTAAAAGTAATATAATTTTTTACCTTAACCACTTACAGACTGGAAGGATTTACCCACTGTGTCGCTTGAATTCACTATTACACGGTCATGCAACGTTGTACACAAATAAAAATGATGTCCTTTTTCCCCCACAAATAGAGCTTTATTTTAGTTGTTTTTATTTTTTACGTTATAAACAAAAAAAGACCAACAATTTAAAAAAAAAAACACTATGGCCTGGATTCACAGAGAGTGGGCGCACATTTATGCCGGCGTAGCGCGCACACAAATGCTACGCCGGAGCAGCGCGGAGAGGCATGAACTGTATTCAGAAAGCTATTGCTCACCAAGATACGCCAACGTAGCGTATTTTCGAAAGCGCATGCCAGCGTAAGTGGAAGTGACCCCATGCAAATGATGGTCTGAGCATGGTGCAGTGTTTAACGCTGGGTGTGTTACAAACGCGCATGAGCCGTGACGTAGTCATGACGTGGATGCATGAAACTGCACCCTTATGCGCATGCTCACAACAACGCCGGCACAACTGCCTAAGCTACGCCGGATCACTACGTATGCCGTGAACGTAACGTACACCCAATACGCCGGCCTGTGTTCTCTGGGGCAGACCTTTGCATGTCTATTGCTGGGTTGCTCCTCATCTATGGGGAATAACTTTACGCCGGACGTACACTTACGTGCACCGCGCGTAGCCTGCGTCGGGCGCACGTACGTTTGTGAGTTGCCGTATTTATCTAATTTGCATATTTGAATGCCTAATCAATGGGAGAAGCAACATGCGTCCAAACCATATTTGCGCCAACGCTACGTCGGCATAAGTAAGATACGTCGGGTAGGATGGCCTGTTTTTGGACGTATGTTGGTTTGTAACTCTGGCGCACACATACGCTGGGCGCACATTTGCACTACGTCGGCATAAAGTGATTTACGTCGGCGTAAGTGCTTTGTGAATCCGGGCCAACCTTTTTTACTTTTTGCCATAATAAATACCCCCCCCCCCCCCAAAAAAAAAATATGATAATTTTTTAATCAGTTTAGGCCAATATGTATTCTTCTACATACTTTTGGTAAAAAATCGCAATAGGCGTACATTGATTGGTTTGCGCAAAAGTTATAGCGTCTACAAAATAGGGAATAGATTTATGGTATTTTTTATTATTAATTGTTTTTTTTTTACTAGTAATGGCACCGATCTGTGATTTTTAGATTGGACAGATCGGACACTTTTGACACTATTTGGGACCAGTGACATTTATACAGCGATCAGAGCTAAAAATAGCCACTGATTTCTGTATAAATGTCACTGGCAGGGAAGGGGTTAACACAAGGTGGAAATTAGGGGTTAAGTGTTCCCTAGGGAGGTGTTTCTAACTGTGGGGGCAGTGTAGTGACTGGAGGAGGAGAGAGAAAGCTGTTCCTGATCACTGGGAACAGCAGATCTCTCTCCACTCCCCTGTCAGAACGGGGATCTGTCTGTTTACATTGACAAATCCCCGATATGGCTCTCTGAAGAGAGATCTTTGGTGGCCAGCGGACATTGCGTCGCTCCTTATAGCTTTTTAAAGTAGCCGACGTGCAGTTACGGCAATTCATGCAGCCGGGCCAACCTGCCACAGTACAACTGTGGCAGCTGGTTGACAAGTAGTTAATGCATTTTATGCCAGCCTCCTTTCATACTTACTGGAGTCCAATCCTGATTTAGTGCTGTGCTGTCCTAACCAACAGCTTTCTCCTCACAGGGCAGATTGATTGGCTCCTGGTGCTGTCAAACAATTTATGTGATGAGGGAGTGGGAGATGGGACAGAGCCACACTGTCTGTGTCAATGGACTCAGATAGCGCTGCTCAGGATTGAGGCTGCAGGTGTGCCACAATAGGAATTAGTCAGGAGCACCGGAGGGACCCCAGAAAAGGAGGATTGGGGCTGTTCTGTGCAAAACCACTGCAAAGAGCAGGTAACCATAACATGTTTGTTATTTAAAAAACTAATAGGGTTTACAATCACTTTAAGCTGCCTATACACTAATAGATTTTAAGCCTAATAAAAACATTTTACAGATTCCTACACCCACGTTATACAGGGTGGATTGGAAAATGTCCTGCTGAGTTTTTTTATTTTGATAGGCAGCACTGGCAGCTGTCAGAATATAGTAGGCACTGCCAAACAGTGACTTGAGCTTTTTGGCTGCAGACGCTGTTCACATGAGTATCCAACCTCTGCTTAGTTTTGGCTGCTACATCAGAAATTCCATCAGTGTATGGGCAGCTTTAGTGACTCCCACTTCTGCATTTTACAGTGTATGCAAACACTGATTTGGGTAAGTAGGAGTATTACAAAGCCAATAGCATTTTAAAGGGTGTTTTCAAGAAAATCAAATTCTTTGCGCCCTCAGGTTCAAGGTTTAATGTTTTGCAAAGTACAATATTTGTAATTGCAGGAATTGTATTTTGTTCAGTACCACAAACTGGTGAAATGTATCGCGCTGTGGCTTGATCATGAAGTACTATCAATTAACTATACATGCCATGGTATTCTAATAATTAGACTTCATCGCATTCAACACTGGAAAGAATAATTCAGAAAAAGATCTGTTAATGTTTTCAGGAGGGCTGTGGAAATTAGTAACACCACTACAAATTACTTAAAACACACCCTCCTGTTAACTTTGTTGTACCTCATTTTGAAAGAATTGCGAAGGCCTTGAGTAAAGTATAGCTAATATCAGAAACCATATTTGAGTTTCTACCTTTGTCTGAACAGTTACAATTTTAGAATTGTGTAATAGTAAATTATAATATTTGGGTGTTAAAATTGTATTATTGTGGATTTTTTTAAATCGTGCTGTAATTGTATGGGAGTAGCTTTCATGAAGGATGAAAGGTCATTGACAAAAGTCAAATATTAACTCAAGGCTCAACAATCAACTTTTTGAAGGCACCAAGGTTATGTTTTTTTTTTTCTCATGACAATAAGTACTCCATTCATCTTAGAGCTGCTACAAAGAGCTTTTCTTTATCGTACATCACGGGACACAGAGCGCATAGCCATTACACTTGGGTTATATGGGTACCTTCAGGTGTGGACACTGGTGTAATCAATTTCACAGGAAGTTTCCTCCCTATATAACCCCCTCCCACTGGGAGTGCTTCAGTTTTTTCGCCAGTGTCTTAGGTGTTGGTCACGTCCGAAGTGCTTCAAAGCCAAGGTGTACGGTACCCGGGCCCTGCTGGAGTGGGGTTTTGCCTATAATGCCTCTCCTTGGAGGGCTGGATTCTGGGCTCCAGTGCCTTAGTCTCTTCCAAGAACTAAACGCTACTGATGCCAGGATGCTATATAGGTCCAGGGGTGTGGGTTCCTTAACACAGGACCCCGGTCCCTGAAGGTCCAAGACAATACCCACGGAGATGGGGGAAGGCTGGGCCTCTTGCAGTTTGCAATACCCTGCGGCGTGGAGCAGGTAAGAGGGAACCTGCGGGACTTGGTTCGACAGTAGGTATCCCCCTGGGGGTTCTGGGTTGGCTAATGGTATGCTTGTGCATCAGCCACTATCTCCACTATGTCTGTTGAGGCAGGATGGGATGTACTAATGTTTACCCAGATAACATGTAGATATATATATGCTTTTAAAAGATATGTATTTTGCTACTCCCCCCAGATTTGCCTGTTAGCATGATACTGCAGCCCCACGTGTATAGAGAGGAAGGGCTGACAAAACTCCTGTTCCTAGGAAGCCTAGGGAGACAGCTTCCTCTATGTGTGCACTACAAAGATAGTGGCTTACCAGGTGTCTGTGTTCTAGCGCTGGTCCGGGCTTCTCCTCTGCTCTCTGCTTCCTCCATGTTGGTTTCAGCGTGGGGGGGGGCGCGCGCATTCGCGTGCGCGCCGCCTTTTACAACGTCAGCGGGCGTGGGGGGGGGCGGGCCAGCAGCGTCAGTCTCAGATAAAGCAAAAAAGCATTTCCTGGCTGGTCATTCCCTCCTGAGAGCAGTGGAGAGTGAGGACATAGAGCGCGCAGCTGAGCCAGTTCTGGCTAACAGTGACACCCAGTGGTGGTTTGTGGATCTTCAGGTCTGGACTTAAAAGTCCACACTGACAAAAAAAAAATAAAAAAAAATTTTTTTGCTTAAAGGGACTCAGCCTTAGATCTGGCAGTATCTGAGTCGGTGCAACCTTGGACTCCAGCTAACGGGCATTGGTGTGGCAATACTCACAGGGCTTTCCTCTGTATTGCCGCCTTCTCAGGCGTATGAAAATTTTGAAAAGATTTTACATAGCCTGTCCTTATTAATGTTTCACTTCTAGCTACAACAGTTGGGTGTTGGCTGTAGGGGTGTCTCAAGGTTGTGCAATGGCTCCCAAGGGATCAGGACCAGCTAAGGCTGCAAAAGGTGCCAAAAAAGTAAAGGGGTCTCCAACGGGGTCAGAGGATTTGGGCCAGGCTCCAGTGGTCCCACCCTCACCAGATAGACCACCGAACAGCATCATGCAGGAGCCATTGAGGGTGCTAGGGGCAGAGGCGGCCCCCAATCAACCCATTCCCGTTTATGTTACGGAAGAAATGCTAGAATCCACCCTGGGTGGGCTAGAGAAAAGGTTAACTGCTTTAATTGCCCGCTCTTTGCCGGGTGGCAAACGGGCTAGATCCCCGTCACCTAGAATGGTGTGTTCGGATGCAGAGGTCCTCTCTTCGGAGGAATTGGACCCACAGGGGGATCAAGCGGATCCAGTCTCTGACGGATATGGTTCGCACTGCTTTTAAACTTCCAGTGTCAGAACAATTAGCCCCCGCGGTATCCTCTTTAGGTTCCTTGAAGGCACCATTGAGTGGTGCGTCTTTCCCGGTTCACCCCCTTCTGGAGAGCGTGATTTTTCAGGATTGGGCTCGACCTGATAGGATTTTTATCCCTCCTAAAAGGGTCACCATTCTCTATCCTATGGAAGAAGAATTTGCAAAGAAATGGGCACTCCCTACCGTGGACGCAGCCATTTCCTGCGTAAATAAATTCCTGACCTGTCCGGTGGAAAATGTCCAGGTGTTTAAAGATCCAGTCGACAAAAAATTGGAGACCCTACTGAAGGCTTCTTTTACCACAGTAGGTGCCGTGGTTCAGCCAGCAGTGGCAGCCATTGGCGTTTGTCAGGCTTTAAAGGATCAGACTAAACCGATATTAAGGGACATACCGGCTCAGCAAGCTCGTGAATTGGCTGAGCTCCCAAGAGCTCTCTGCTTTGCAGTAGATGCTATTAAGGACTCCGTTCAACAGGCGTCCCGTTTATCTCTGCTGTTGGTTCATATGCGTCGCCTTTTGTGGCTAAAAAACTGGTCAGCAGAGGCACCCTGCAAAAAGCTTTTAGCAGGATTTCCCTTTCATGGTGGGAGACTATTCGGTGAAGACCTAGATAAATATATCCAGACCATATCAAGTGGTAAAAGTTCTTTCTTGCCTATCAAGAAAAGATCGCGTGGGCCCGCATTTAAGCGACAGGCCTTCACAGGCTCGGCCCCTTCAACTTCCCGTCAGTATCGACGGCCTCCCGGGCGTTCAGCATTTAATAGCCGCCCACAAGGACAAGCCACGACAGGCAAGAGGCCATGGTCTCGCAAGCCGGTTAAACCAGTCCTCAAGTCAGATTCATGAAGGGGCGCCCCCACTCTCTTGGGTGGGGGGAAGGCTTCGGTTTTTCTCCGAAGTGTGGAAGGCCAGAATTCCCGACTCTTGGGTAAGATCCGTGGTAACCACGGACTACAAGCTAGAGTTTCGGGAAGTCCCCCCTCCTCATCTTCAGGGGTCAAGTAATCCAAGCGACCCATTAAAGAGGGCCTCTCTTGTAAAAGCATTGGATCGTCTCTGGCTCCAAGGAGTAATTGTAGAAGTACCAACCCAGGAATGGAGTCTGGCATTCTACTCCAACCTTTTCATAATACCAAAGCCCAATGGCGACGTCAGGCCTATCTTAGACCTCAAACGCCTAAATCGCTTTCTAAACATTCAGACCTTTCGTATGGAGTCCATACGTTCGGTGGCAGCCAGCCTACATCAAGACGACTTTCTAGCATCTATAGACATAAAAGATGCGTATCTGCACGTGCCGATCTACCCGGCACAGCACGGGTTTCTTCGTTGTATGATAGATCACCGCCATTACCAGTTCGTAGTCCTCCCTTTCGGGTTGGCAACAGCTCCGCGGGTATTCACAAATGTGTTAGCCCCGGTGCTAGCCGTCCTAAGGACAGAAGGCATTTTAGTCTTGGCATACTTGGACGATCTTCTGGTTATCGACAGCTCAGCTTCCAACCTCAATCAGGCAGTAGGTCGCACAGTTCAGCATCTAGAGGAATTCGGGTGGATTGTAAACCTAGAAAAATCGGTATTGAAACCCACAAAGCAGTTGGAATATCTAGGCCTTCGGCTAGATACAGACTGCCAGAGGATAAGTTTACCTCAAGCAAAGATCAGATCAATAGCTCAAGCAGTTCAAGTGATCTTAGGCAAGAAGAGGCCGACTATTCGCCTATGTATGCGACTGCTGGGGAAGATGGTGGCCGCCTTCGAGGCTGTGCCCTACGCCCAGATCCATACCAGATATCTTCAGGCAGCCATTTTCTCTGCTTGGAACAAATCCATTCAGGCGTTAGATCGTCCGTTAGTGCTCTCCCCGAAGGTCCGGCGCAGCCTGTCTTGGTGGCTGGTCTCTCAAAATTTGTCAAAAGGGAAATCCTTTTGCCCCATTACGTGGAAGATAGTATCCACGGATGCCAGCCTGTTAGGTTGGGGGGCAGTTCTAGAAGAACAGACCCAGCAAGGGCTGTGGTCGGGGGCAGAAAAACTGCTTCCCATCAATATCTTGGAGATCAGAGCTGCTCGACTGGCCCTGATCGCCTGGACTCTCCCCCTTCAGGGTCTGCCATTAAGGATACAGTCCGACAACGCCACTGCGGTGGCATACATAAACCACCAGGGGGGCACGAAGAGCCCAGCAGCCCAAAGAGAAGTAAACCTGATTTTCTCATGGGCCGAAGCCCATGTACCCTGCATCTCGGCGGTGTTCATCCCGGGGATAGACAATTCTCAAGCAGATTTTTTAAAATCGTCAACAGTTGCTCCCGGGGGAATGGTTTCTTCACCCCCAGGTATTCCAAGAGATTTGCCAAAGATTCGGAGTCCCAGATGTGGACATTATGGCAACGAGATCCAACAAAAAATTGGACAAATTCATATCCCGAGCCAGGGATCCCTCGGCCTACGGGACCGATGCGTTGGTTTGCCCTTGGCACCAGTTTTCTCTTCTGTATGCGTTCCCTCCACTGCAGATGATTCTCTGCCTTCTACGGAGGATCCGGGTGGAGCGCAGGCCTGGGATCCTGGTGGCCCCAGCCTGGCCCAGGAGGGCTTGGTACGCACTCATCGTGAAGATGTCAGTCGGGGCGCCGTGGCCGCTCCCCCTGCACCCAGATCTGCTGTCTCAGGGCCCAATCTGCCATCCTGCTTCACAGCAGCTAAATTTGACGGCTTGGCAGCTGAATCCCTAATTCTTAAGGGCAGAGGCCTCTCAGATCAGGTCATATCTACGTTGATTCAGGCTAGGAAACCGGTCTCCAGAAATATTTATTACAGAGTCTGGAGAACCTATGTGGAGTGGTGCGAGTCTCAAAAATGGCATCCGCGAAAGTTTTTTATTGACAGGATCTTGCGATTCCTCCAGGTTGGCGTTGACAAAGGGTTGTCTCTTAGTACTCTAAAGGGGCAGGTGTCGGCTTTATCAATATGGTTTCAAAGACCCTTGGCCACCCATTCGCTTATGAAAACCTTCTTGCAGGGGGTCTTGCATGTGAATCCCCCTATTAGAGCTCCCCTCTGCCCCTGGAATTTAAATCTGGTCTTGTCAGCTTTACAAAGGCAGCCGTTTGAACCTCTGACAGAAATCCCTCTTGTGCTACTAACCCGAAAGTTAGTTTTCTTGGTGGCTATGGCTTCAGCCAGAAGGGTTTCCGAGCTGGCAGCCTTATCATGCAGGGAGCCATACCTTATTCTGCATAAGGACAGAGTTGTTCTGCGGTCTCAACCTTCTTTCCTTCCTAAGGTCATATCCAGTTTTCACTTGAATCAGGACCTAGTCCTACCTTCCTTCTTTCCTACTCCCCAGTCCAGAGAGGAAAGACGGCTTCATACTTTGGACGTGGTTCGAGCCATGAGGGTCTATCTCAGGGCTACAGAGAAGATTCGGAAAACAGATGTGCTTTTTGTTCTTCCGGATGGCCCCAAGAAGGGTCAGCCGGCTGCCAAGTCTTCCTTGGCTAGGTGGATTAAGCAGCTGATTTTTCAGGCCTATGGTCTGAAGCGCGTTCCACCTCCCTTATCAGTTAAAGCCCATTCTACGAGGGCCATGAGTGCCTCCTGGGCGGCACACCATCAGATTTCTATGGCACAGGTTTGCAAGGCGGCAACCTGGTCTTCCGTACATACGTTTACTAAATTTTATAAGTTGGACGTTGCAAAGAGTACGGACGCAGCTTTTGGGCAGGCGGTCCTACGGGCAGCAGTATAGAATCCTCTGGCCCGGTTCACGCCCCCTTGTTTTTCTGTTGATGGAGCCATGTATTCTCCTGACAATGTTTGGCTATTCTTGGCCTTACGGTCTCCCTCCCTTCATAGAGCATTGCTTTAGGACATCCCAAGTGTAATGGCTATGCGCTCTGTGTCCCGTGATGTACGATAAAGAAAAAAGGATTTTTAATAAACAGCTTACCTGTAAAATCCTTTTCTTGAAGTACATCACGGGACACAGAGCTCCCACCCCTCTTTTGGGGAACATTGTGTAACCTCGGGAGAATTGCTTGCTACAAAACTGAAGCACTCCCAGTGGGAGGGGGTTATATAGGGAGGAAACTTCCTGTGAAATTGATTACACCAGTGTCCACACCTGAAGGTACCCATATAACCCAAGTGTAATGGCTATGCGCTCTGTGTCCCGTGATGTACTTCAAGAAAAGGATTTTAACAGGTAAGCTGTTTATTAAAAATCCTTTTTTTTTCTTTTGCAAATGGAAAATTTCTGTAAACAAATTTTGTTCCACGCATTTTATAGAATATTACTCTGCACCTTTGTTACAAAAGTTCATAGGTTATAGCTTTCATATTTGCTCTTTAGGTCCTTCTGAAAGATGAAGATTCTAAAGAGGTAGCACACTTACAAGACAACAGCCATGGGGAGAGTTTGCCACCAAGGGGCCATAAAGACACAGACACAAAGAACACAGCCAAGCAAAATAAAGAAAGAGGTGAGCTTATTTCCAATATTTATCTTTGTATTTACACTTTTCCTAATTCTGCATTTCTCTCTATTTTTACTAAAAAGGTGTAACAGTAAAACATCCTTAATCACACCAAACTGTCTTAAGAAGATTCAGTACAAAAGAGTTAAATTGATATTTTACAGATTCAAGTCCCTCCATGCTACTTCATATAGACCGGCGTACTGCCTTATTAAAACACTTAAGCTCTCATACCTCTTTGTTGAAACAACTTAGTGGACTTTGTTTTCCCCCACAATATTTCTGTACACTGTATCGATGCCTCTAGGGCGGCGTACAGACGATCGGACATATCCGATGAAAACGGTCCGCGGACCATTTCCATCGGATATGTCCGATCGGGAGTTTGATCCGATGGCGTGTACACACCATCGGATCAAATTCCCCGCCGCCGGACGGCGCGGCGACGCGGCGGTGACGTTGACGCCGCCGCGTTACCGCCACGTCACCGCACCAGGAAGTAAAACACTTCCGCGCATGCGCCGAATCCATTCGGCAGCGGCGCGGCGGCGGTGGGGGCCGACATGTCTGCTGGTAAGTGTACTAACCAGCAGACATGTCGGGCGGACAGATTCCACCGGATAGATTTCAAAGCTTGCTTTGAAATCTGTCGGGTGGAGAAATCTGTCCGCTAGCCCATACACACGAGCGGAGATGTCTGCTGAAACGGTCCATCGGACCGTTTTCAGCGGACATATCCCCTCGTGTGTACGCCGCCTAGGTCATTATGGACAATCAATCTATGACACTAGGATGCAGTGGGAAACTGATGTGCACTGACCTGTAATAATGTAGGAATACAAAGGAGAGAGAGGTGGTCTACATGTGTACAGCATGCACCTATTGTGGGAAGAAGTAAAAAGTCTTCTTTGGGGTCTTAGCTAAAAATGTGGCTAACTTATTCATTCAGTTAGTCAACACTTCTTAAGGTGGAATTAACTGTCAGGATATGGATTACCTGCTGGTGGCACTGTGGTTCCCTGGGAGAAGGGTTGTAATTCCAGTGTCCACCAGCGGGTGTCTCCCAGCAGACCCCAGTAATCAATTTCCACCTGATCCTGGCTGCTGGGAGAGTATTAATGTTCTATCTTGCCAAGTGCCTCTAACTCCAGTGTTTTGTTCCCTGCTTTTCGTTGTTCCCTATTTTGTATATAGTTAATTATTAGGCTTCTGTTCGTTAGTTATTAGTCTGGTGTACTGATATTTTCACGTTTGCTGTGTGATGATGTTTGGAAAGACTTTGTTTCATTGTAAATAAATCTCACTTAAAGCATACACAGTGTGGTCCCAGTTTCCTGAGTGTAGCCGAGCAGATCTGCCAATCTCTGTTTTTGATTCCTGATATAACACTGGAGCCCACTAATGACCAGATCAGTTGCACTACACACGAGGAAACATATCCGATGAAAACGGTCCGACAGACCGATTTCATCGGATATGTCTCCTGGAGATTTTGGTCTGATGTGTGTACACACGATCAAACCAAAATCCCTGCGGACAGACAGCGCGGTGACGTGACGGTGACGTTGACGCCGCCACGTCACCGAACCAGGAAGTCAAATACTTCCACGCATGCGTCAAATCCATTCGGCGCATGCAGGGGATTTATGTCCGCAGGTTAGGCGTACTAACCAGCGGACATGTCGGACAGACGGGTTTCCAGCAGACAAGTTTTAAAGCATGCTTTAAAACTTTTGTCTGCTGGAAACCTGTCTGCTAGTCCGTACACACAATCGAATCTGTCCGCTGAAACTGGTCTGCAGACCAGATTTTAGCAGATAAATTTGATCGTGTGTACGTGGCCTTAGAGATATTTAATTTAGTATTTGCTGTCTTTTATGTTGAGTTGCATCCAGAGAAGTTTATTATCGTGTGAAATTGATATTAGAAGATAAAGACCTTTGTCACTTGATTTGGCAGGATTGCACTAGTTCAAGATTGCTAGAGTACATTAAGGGTAGTGCATACCTTGGTTGATCAGGGCAGATTTTTATTTAGGGAAAAGGCTTGTTCACAAAGGCTCTTGTTAGATTGTGTTACTGATGTGCTTTCCCCAGTCAAACAAAGAAACTAAGGGCCAGATTCACAGAGCCATTACGCCGGCGTTCTAGGAGATGCGCGGCGTAAGTCTAAATCTGCGCATGCGTATCGATGCGCTGCATCCCCAAAACGATATACGCATGAAATCTACTTTTTTTGGATCGGCGTAATTTCGATAGACCGGCGTATCCGTCCGCACAAAACTGCGCTAGACACACCATTGATTTGCTATTCAAATATGCAAATGAGGGAGTTACGGGGATCCACAAAAGTAAGTTGGTGCAACGCAGGCTACGCGCTGTGCGCAACAGCTGCACGTCCTGTCTAAAATGAGTCCATATAAAAGGTGGAATAAAATTAGACAATCCGTCTACATGTCAGCTAAAGCAACACTGTTAGTGAGGAGCTGAGCAGTCACACTTGCTGCACAACAAACTGTATGCCAACATGCCAGGGGCATCCATGCTCATAGCTATACTAATGACTTTAGATGAGCAAAGAAGGAGGAGGGCACGGAGGAGGGCAAGGGAGAGGATTTTTTTTTTCCCAAAAACGTTTTATTTGCTTTTATAAACATTTAAAAAAAAAATATACATACATATATACATCAATACATAACATACATACAAATTACAAACACGGTGTCACTATCTTTCAATAGCCCTTTAAAACCTTACAACTATAATAATCTAATCTGATACAAGCCCCTCACTCTTCACTTGATATATCATACACGCATAGACATCTTTGGCATGAGTGATTCTGAGGTGTCTCGCATCTTCAGATTCACCCCTCATGCCATCATGGAATTAACCACAACCCTTCAGGAGGACATCACCAGCCCAACACATGACACCACCCATGACACCACCCATGACAGCTACATATACAATCCTAGCCCCATCCCCACAGATTTTGAACAGAACATGTATGGGGACAGCTGGCTGGTTGGTGAGTGACATGGGTGGCAGGCATGACTGTCCCCCCCATGATGCTGAAATCACAAGGGGCACATGCACTACTTACTTCCTTCTCTCTTATCCCTTCAGGGTGACTCTGCATATGCACTGGGACCCCATCTCATGACTCCTATCCGGAACCCCCCATGGTACCCTGTTGTATTCCCCAAACTTTGTATGCCAGATCATCGGTGCATGTTGCATGCTGCACAACTTCGCAGTGAGAAAGGGCCTGGAGATTGACATAAGTGATGACCTGACCCCTGAACCAGACAACCCCCCCCCCTAACCGAGGCTACCCCGTCTTCTGAGGGAAGAGCAGCCAGGAGACAGCTCACATTAGGCATCTTTGCACGTTAAACACACACATTAATCATGGCACAATGAGAATGCATGCATGCAACACCACTGTGGTCCCTAGCACAGACACATCACATCCTCATCAAATTGGATTAGCACAAGCCCACCATACAGGACTTGTGAGCAGCAACGCCACGGCTCCAATTATGTCACTGTACATTCATACACCATTCACACGGACCTGGGGATCACTTCTCCCTGGTCCTGGGGATCACTTCTCCACCACAAATGAAGATGACACCCCTTTTCTGGCAGGAATGTCACCCCCACATTCCAAAATCATTCACAAAGAGAACCAAAAAAAAAATGCCCAGCAAAAATATAATTAAAAAAAAAACACAACAAATAAAACATAGAAAAGACAAAAATCACTCTGCAAAACAGTCCCCAAATATCTTAAGGACACGTCACAAACAAACGCTAATAAACAACATAACAAAAGCACCTTGCTGTATAGGAAGGGATACAAAGGGATGTACTTTTGCAAAGGAAGGGTGTTTGTGTCTGTCTATTTAAGCTCTCTGCGTAGCTCACTAAGTTGCCCTGGTCCACTTCCAATTTCACTGATTGCGCAGTTCCCGAGTTGTGAGCATGCGCACAGAGGTGCTGACCATGGTCTGCTTCATGTGCGCATGCGCGATCCGGCCGGCCCTTCATTTGCATGGGGTCACGGCTCATTTAAATGTAACACGCCCACGTCCTTCCCAATTTGAATTACTCCGCCTTACGCCTCGGGAATTACATTGCACCGGCGCATATTTCTGTGCAAATACTACGAGGATACGGTGATTGCGCCTCTATATTGCACCGGTCTAACGTAAAGGAGGTGCGCTACGCCGTTCAAAATATGCGCCAATGTACGTGAATC
This sequence comes from Rana kukunoris, assembly GCA_029574335.1. Taxonomy (NCBI): domain Eukaryota; kingdom Metazoa; phylum Chordata; class Amphibia; order Anura; family Ranidae; genus Rana; species Rana kukunoris. The sequence goes on along the minus strand of CM056052.1, from coordinate 332,192,176 downwards.
TGGCCCTAACTTTGTTCAGCCACTGTTCCAAGCCTTGTCAGAGATTGTATCCACAGTTTTCAGTTAATTCACCAATTCAGATGTGCCTATAAACATCTATAATCTCTTTGTTTCCCTTAGAAACCACAGCTGCTACCTGCTAAGTGTTCATTACTTCCTGTATACCAATACTCTGCTTGTATTAACCACATTTCCCCTGCATTTACACATTGAGGGGTTTCCCTACAGTTCCATTACCCGTAGCAACCTCAGTCACCTTCCTTTGCTTCTGCTAACATTTCCTCTGTGCTTCCCAGTACTGTTACTACTTTCCCATCAGCAGTACAATTTGTTCAGCACCCTGCAACCACTTTGGCTGGCCAAAGACCAGGCCACTTTTTGTGATTCGGCACTGCGTTGCTTTAACTGACAATTGCGCGGTCATGCGACGTGGCTCTCAAACAAAATTTACGTCCTTTTTTTCACAAAAATAGAGCTTTCTTTTGGTGGTATTTGATCACCTCTGCGTTTTTTATTTTTTGTGCTTTAAACAAAAATAGAGCGACAATTTCGAAAAACAAAAAAAGTAATATTTTGTACTTTTTACTATAATAAATATCCCCATTTTTTTTCTTTTAAAAAGCACATTTTTTTTCTCAGTTTAGGCCGATATGTATTCTTCTACATATTTTTGGTAAACAAAATTGCAATAAACGTATATTGATTGGTCTGCGCAAAAGTTATAGCGCCTACAAAATAGGCGGGGTGGTATGGGGCAGGCTGGTACGGCACAGGACAGGCTGGGGTGGTATACAGCAAGCTGGGGTGGCACAGGGCAGGCTGGGGTGGTACACTGCAGGCTGGGTGGTATGGGGCAGGCTGGGGTGGCACAGGACAGGCTGGGGTGGTATACAGCAAGCTGGGGTGGCACAGGGCAGGCTGGGGTGGTATGGGGCAGGCTGGTATGGCACAGGGCAGGCTGGGGTGGTATACAGCAGTGCATACTTGTACATTGAGGCATAACCTACCCCTAAAAAGGGCCTCTAAAAAGTAGTAATGTCAGGAAAGTTTACTACCGCTTTAACATCACAGGATCCCAGAAACCTCTTGTGGGGCCCCCTACTGACCCAGTGGCCCTTGGGCAGTGCATAGTTGCCAACATTTAAAAAATATTTTCAGGGACACTTTTTTCACAAGTGCTATATTTAGAGTAGCTGATATTCCCTATGTTCCTCTATACATCACAGTAGTAATCACAAAATTAAATACGTTCTAATAATGGGACAGAACAAATATGAGAACTGAGATTTCCTTTAGTTGAACTAACAAAAGTGTGTCCATTCTAGAGCTGGTAACATTGAGGGTAACATTGAGGGTATTCAGTATCATTTTAAAGAACTGATTTTGCGGCTAAGCGACATAGGGGAGGAGTACGGATGGTATAGAGACCAGCCATAGTCGATCTATGTATGGGCTAGCTGGTTTTACACAAGTCAATCTATTAATCGACTTGAGTACAAGCAGCCTGTTTTTCCCAAAACAATCAGTGCTGCCAGCTATAGATAGCAACACTGATCATTGTACTCACAGGCAGAACACAATAACACTACAGAAGTGATTCCCCCATCTACAGGTCAACAGGTAAGAGGGTGTGTGGGGACAGGCTGTGGAGAGATACCAGTCAGTGGCTGGATAGGCACTGGCTAGTATCAGAGCCAGATACACACAGGTTACATACGTCGTGATCGTTAGAGCGAGAGCAATAATTCTAGCACTAGACCTCCTCTGTAACTCTAAACATGTAACCTAAAAAAAATTTAAAGCATCGCTTAGGATACCAAAAAAAATCGTGCTAACTTTAGTGTTTTTTTTTAATGAATGAAACGGTTTATTTCCAAAAAAAAACATGTTTGAAAAATTGCTGCGCAAATACAGTACCATACTAGAGCTGCACAATTAATCGTTAAAAAATTGTGATCTCGATTCAACCCCCCTGACATCTCCAATGCAGAGTTTGCTGATTCTTTCATATAACAAGTGGAGACACTTTCAGCTGTCAAAAGAAAATATCTGGGCAGTCTGCCAAGTTCTTAGCAGTTAACATTGTAACTAACTAACGCTTTCTTCTTAGATCAAAGGGATAAACGTCTGTGTGTAAAGAAAATATCCGGGCAGTCTGCCAAGTTTGTAAACAACATGAAACATTGTAGGTGGTATATAAAGAAGGGGTGGTGGCGCTGTCCCAAACCCTGAGTGATCAGGTATATGTGTGTCAATATGTCACCTTGTATAACCAATAATAGAAGGTACCTGGGTACAAGTGTAAAAGAATTACAGTGACACCGTTTACATCAATAATGCTTATACATAAAGTGATAAAGTGCATATATCCAGGAAGTGTGGCCCATATCTCCTGGACAGGTAGGGATTTTACCAGCTCCCCGCTCCTGCTCCAGCCCCAGCTCCATCCACCTGGCTCCCCCCGGCATCCTCCTTTACCCCTGATCCAGGGGAACCAGCAGGTAAGCCAATTACATTGTGAATGCAGGCGACTGTCCTTCTCAGGACTAGCCACTGCAGCTGACCCAAAATCTCGGCTCTCCCCCTCTCCAGACCTCTCTTCCTATACCCCCACATTACCACCTCTACCATCCCCACTTAAGCCGCCTATTGGCCACATACCTCCCGCAATTCCCGTCGTTTCGGGCATTTTTCCGCACCTCCGCGCCGGCCTGGGTTCAATCGCGGCAGCCGCGATCTAGGAAAGGCCGCGGCTTCAACCGCGGCCTAGCGGCGCGCCGCTTCTCACCCCCTGTAACTGTCACAAAAACGACCAATTCGACCCAGAAACCCTCTCATACCTCTGGAAAGGTCCTTCAACTCCCCGACCATCAATCCAGGCCCCCCTCTGTAGCACCGATCTACCCTGGCTGGGAGTTCCACCAGCCTGGATCCTGCTACCTGATCAGCAGCCATTTTGCTACACCCAGCCACACTCTCCCCATTCTTAAACACCAGTACTTCTTGATCCAGGGTTTACCCGATCGCCTCTTTAGGGGTCAGGAAGGAATTTTTTTCCCTGCCGTGCATATTGGCTTAGCACGGTTAGGTTTTTTTTTGCCTTCCTCTGGACCAACCCAGGATAGAGGATTCAGTTAATCCTTGATCATCCTTCCACTCCCCCCCCCCCCGGTGTTTGGCAACCATGGTTAAACTGCAATACTCAGCAGAGACTATTTGGGACCTGAGGCGATTTGCCGCAATACTACCAGCCATCACCAAAAAAGCCCTGCGAAATGAGCGACTTCTGAAAATCGATCGGCGATCGACTATCAAAAATCTCAGCCGTTTTCCCCAGCCCCAGCCTAAGCACATATCATGTGCTCTGATCAACACAAGATCGGCAGTAAAACACCGACTTGAAATCCACGATTTCATCCTACAATACGATTTAGACTGTCTCTTTATTACAGAGAGCTGGCTCACAGCCGACTGTAACACCATTCTAGGTGAATTGGTGCCAGAAAACTATCGTATTATAACGGAAAACAGAATAGGGCAAAGAGGCGGAGGACTGGCGGTGATCCATAAGACTCATCTTGCGATCACTAAACCAGTCCTTCAAAACCCTCTTCCATTCATGGAAACCCTTACTCTACAACTGCAAGTAAACTCGCAGGAGACCGTCCGGATTTTACTCTGCTATAGACCACCCGGCCCAAAATCGCAGCTGCTCCCATCTTTGACGGACTTTATCTCCACCTATACCCTTAACAGCAAACACCTTTTGCTGCTCGGGGATTTCAACCTCTGGGCCAACTCCCCGCAAGACCCCATTGCCGACGCCTGCATCGACCACCTGGAAGGATTAGGGCTACAACAACTAGTATGTGGGCCCACACATGCCTCAGGTCACACGCTTGATCTTATTTTCAGACAAGATCTGGAAATAAAAATCTTGGAAAATGAACCGTTGTCATGGACAGATCACCATGCAATTAAATTCATTATTTCCGATTTTCCCCCCTTAACAAAAACATCAAATCCAGTAACAACACACTGGACTAGATGTCAGAAGAAGCTCCACTCGGAACTCTTCAAAGCCACGTTAAGGGAAAAAATAAAACCAATTCAGCCGCATCAAACGGCTGAAGAAACACTGGAGGCCATAAATACAGCCCTATTACAGTCAGCTGACTTAATAGCGCCGAAACGGAAAACCCACTTCCGGAAAAATTACTCCAGCTGGTTCAACAGCCAGCTGGCGTTACTGAAGCAAGAGCGCAGAAGGGCGGAAGCAGCCTGGAAAAGACGCTCCTCAGATGAAAACCTTTCCATCTACAAAGCAAGTACCAAAAAATACCACAAAGAAATCTACAAAGCCAAGAAAAAATATTTTTCTGAGGCTATCAACTGCGCCCTCAACCGCCCCCGCGAACTTTTGAAGTTGGTCACTCAGACCATGAAACCAGGATGTCTTGAAGCCCCCAATTCAGACACTCAAGAATTTTGCAGTGAATTATCGGATTACTTCATTAATAAAATTGAGGGGATCCGGCAAAGCATTCAGCAAAACAATTCCCCCCGTAGTCCCCCCCATAAATATCTACACAACGCCTGCAGTAATTCACCACAACCAGGTAAGTTCAAGCTGGAACCCATTTCTATTGATGCCACAAAAAATACCATCGGTGCTTTGCGTAACAGCACAGCGCCTAATGATATCATCCCTACTAAACTGCTGAAGGAGTGTGCTGACATTCTGGCACCTTCCATCACGCAGCTTATTAACCAATCTTTCAGGGAGGGCATAGCGCCCTCTAAGTTGAAGGAGGGCATCATTCGACCCATATTGAAGAAACCCACCCTGGACCCTAAGGATCCACACCACCGCCGTCCCATAACAGGCTTAAACGCTCTCTCCAAGGTCATGGAGAAAGCAGTGGTGCAACAGCTGCAACAGCATCTAGATACCCACAACCTACTGGATCCATTTCAATCAGGATTCCGGCCCGGACATGGGACGGAAACAGCATTGCTCAAGATATGGGACGACGTTCTCGAGGCCGCAGATGAAGGAGAATCTTGTCTCCTGGTTCTGTTGGATCTAAGCGCAGCCTTCGACACAGTTGACCATAAGCTTCTACTGACAAGGCTAGTGGAAGTAGCCAAAGTCGCAGAAGGCGATTTATCTTGGTTCTCCTCTTTTTTGGAAAACCGATCTCAAATAGTGAAGTTAGGACCTTTCACTTCTGAGAAACGCACAGTATCGTGCGGAGTCCCTCAAGGATCCCCCCTGTCGCCGGTGTTATTCAACATCTATCTCCGTCCTCTTTTTGATATCATCAGCAGCCAAAAACTGCTCTATCATTTATATGCAGACGACACGCAACTATATTTTTGCATTTGCAATAAAAAGGATCATCACCTCAATCTAGAGACATGCCTCTCTTTGATAGAGGACTGGATGACAAAGAGTTATCTTAAACTCAACAGAGCGAAAACAGAACTTCTCCTGTTTCACGCCAAGCGTAAGAATCAACCTGCTACAACATGGACCCCCCCGCCCATTCTGGGCAAAATCATCTCCCCTAGCGCCAAAGTCAAAAGTCTTGGGGTCATCTTCGACTCCTACATGACAATGGACGCACAAATAGGGTCAGTAGTCAGCGGATCTCACCATCTGCTGCGCCTACTACGCAGACTTACTCCCTTCGTCCCCAAAGAAGACATAGCGGTCGTGGTGGGAACAATTGTAAACTCCAGACTGGACTATGCCAATGCCCTTTACCTCGGACTCCCCAAGTACCAAATCGCTCGTCTTCAAGTCGTTCAAAACACAGCCGCTAGACTTGTGACTGGGAAAAAACCTTGGGAATCAATCTCGCCTTCACTGAGATCCCTTCACTGGTTACCAGTAAAAGACAGAATCACTTTTAAAGCACTCTGTCTAACGCATAGATGTGTCCATGGGAATGCCCCCCATTATCTATGCGAAAAAATAAAAGCTCACAATCCCAATCGCGTTCTGCGATCCACCAATCAAAATCTGCTCCAGATACCGAAAGCCAACTACAGGGCCAAAGGAGATAGAAGATTTGCGGTCCAAGGTCCCAGACTATGGAACGCTTTACCAACCAGCATTCGGTTGGAGGAGAACCACCTAGCTTTCAGGAGAAAGATCAAGACGCATCTCTTTTGATACCAAAGGAGACTGGAACAACAAGCGCCAAGAGGCGATTCAGTTCGTATGTGCCGCGCTATATAAGTTTTCATTCATTCATTCATTCATTCATTCATTCATTCATTCATTCATTCATATATATGTGATAATTGATAAAGTCCATAAATTCAAAAAGTTCCAAACATAACATTGAGAAATATGCAGTAATACGAAATTTTATCAGATATATAGATGGGTGGAACGCTGTGGTCCGGTGCTCCCCCACCAGGTCCCCACTCACCAGAGCCAATCACCCCTACAGGGGTATCGAGTATGTAGTCACAGAGGGGTCCAGATGTCCTCTAATGGTGCTGTCAGTCCAAGGTGGATGTATCCGTTGGATAGTAGTTATAAGGTCCTCACTCCACCAAAAAGAAGGAAAAAACAGGCTCCCATAGTGTAGTAAAAAATTATTTATTTTGCACAATACAGGTGCATAAAAATAAGGACAGGTACTGCATATACTGTCCAATAGGTGTAAGTAGTAGTCAGCAGTATGGTATAAAAGAACATGTACCACAAGAAAAATTAATAAAAAATACTAAAAAGGTTTAAAATCCAGGATGAAAAATGGATAGTAACCAAAAATAAATGCGCCCTAATGGTTACTGCCGCTGCGCTAAGGAGTAAAGTACAAGGACGTTCGCAGCAGCTGTATTAAGTAAAGGAAATAGTGAAAAATTGTCTAGTGAACTTAAAAGTGAAAATAAGTACAGATAGCACAAACAGCTCTAATGTGTAGTGAATCCACACAAGTGAACTAAATAAATAAACAATAAGTAGCACAAAAAGTGTATGAATATAAAGACCCGTGAATGAAAATGAGTCTAAAGGTAAACAGTTCATAAAGTGTCTGAAGAAATCTTCTGAATCTCTCCTACGAGTAGTCCTCCACCACACCAGTGTAACGAACACTCCTCCACCAATATGATTGGCCACTCACCAGAACTCGTAGCCTTACACTCACGTGTTTGGCATAAAGGCATGTAGTACAATCCAGTATGTATCAGCAGCACTATCCACGCTGCATCAGTCACCGCGGTCAGAAGCGAGGAGTTGGCGTGCGTTCCAAGCTATCCAGACGGCAGACCGGAAGCGTGTGCGTGCGTGCGTGCGTGCGTGAAACATTGTAACCAACTTCCTTTTTAGATCAAACTTCTGTGTGTAAATGCAAGAAATGTAACCACTTAACTGGTTGCCGACCGCCCGCCGTCATATTACTGCGGGACGGTGGCACTGCTGGGCGAGAGCACGTAGCTCTACGTCCTATCTTTTTCGGCCACTAGGGGGCGCGCGCGCCGCCGGCGGCCCGCGCGTGCGCCCCCCGCACGCCCCCGAGTCCCGCGCGTGCCCGGCGGGCGCGATCGCCGCCGGGCACGCGCGCGCGCGTTCGTTACTGAGCGGGGAACGGGAGGTATGTGTGTAAACACATTCCGCTCGTTCCTGTCAGCGGGGGAAACGCTGATCTCCCGTTCATACGATGTATGAACAGAAGATCAGCGATTCCCCCTAGTGAGTCAACCCCCCCATACAGTTAGAACACACCAGGAACATACTTAACCCCTTCCCCGCCCCCTAGTGTTAACTCCTTCACTGCCAATGGCATTTTTATAGTAATCCAATGCATTTTTATAGCATTGATCGCTATAAAAATGACAATGGTCCCAAAAATGTGTCAAAAGTGTCCGATGTGTCCGCCATAATATCGCAGTACCGAAAAAAAACGCTGATCGCCGCCATTACTAGTAAAAAAAAAAATATTAATAAAATTGCCATAAAACTACCCCCTTAATTTGGACAGCAATATGGTCCGGGGCTAAAGTGGTCAAAGTCCAACACTTGTTTAAGTTAAAATGCAATATCTTTTGCTAGAAAATTACTTGGAACCGCCAAACATTATATATATTTTAGCATAGACAAAAATGGCAACTGCTGCAATATTTTATGTCACACTGCATTTGCCCACTTCAATGAATAATAAAAACCATAAAAACAAAACAGTAAAGTTAGCCCATTTTTTTTTTTTTTTTCATTTTAATGTGAAAGATGATATTATGCCGCACGAATCGTGAGAGAATCGTGATCTATCATCTAAGCAAAAAAATTGCAGTTGTAATTTTAGCCAGAATCGTGCAGCTCTACACTGTGCAACATAAAAAGTTACAAAGACCACTATAGAGTAATTTTATAGCAAAAAACAAATGATGATTTTTTTTCTCAGTCTGCTGCAGTGTGTCAGCTTGTGTTTATAATGGCCGCTCTGTATGTAGCTTCTGACAGGCTGTGCAAGCAGGCCCGTATCTCCGGAACCATAAATGATAGCCATACCATATTTTGACTGGTGATGGGGTAGGTCTTCAACTGCCTACCCCCCAAATGTGGGGTTTATGTGACCTCTGGTCGTCAAGCTACAACCCCCAAAGTCAATCTTGACTAAACCCCCTGAGCCATAATTGGCCAAAGCCACCCTGGCTTTGGCCAATTATGGATCTCCGTTTTTTGCGCGCTGTGATTGGCCAAGCATGTGGGTCATAGTGCATGCTTGGCCAATCATCAGCGCGCAATGCCGCAGTGAATTATGGGCTGTGACGTGTCACTTGAATTTAGCGCGAACGACCCGTTTTGTTCGAATTTCGACGACCGTACGAACAGACAATGTTCGAGTCGAACATACGTTCGAATCGAACGTGGAGCTCATCCCTATATGTATACACTGTCTGCATCCAGTGTAGCCTATATCTGACTGCAGGCCATTCCTGGTGTACTTTTTCTAATATAGGGCGGTCAGCAGTAAGGTGCATATTACCGCTGACTCACGGTTCAGCGGGCATTAACAGGGACATTAACTTTCTTTCACGGCGCACTGGGTAACTCTGCTGGCAGCTGGGAAGAATGCAGGTCAGGGTTCAGTATTGTTGGAGCTTGTTTCGCCATCACGCCTCCAAAATGCTAGTGCTGATTCTGCCACAGCTCTCTCCTCCACCCCCTACTCTTTTTCTTCCTATATGTCCTCTTCCTCTGCAGATTTGTCCTCCGAAGCAGCCATGCTCCGTAGGTGTTCAAGGGGCTACGCAAGCACTCAGGCAAAAAGATGCCATGTGGTGCTTGAGTTGGTCTGCTTAGGGGACAGGAGCCACACTGGAGCAGAGATTCTGTGGTTGACGCCACGCCAGCTCCAGGCATGGTTGTATGAGACAATGGCACCAACCTCCTCTCCACCCTCCAATAGGGACACTTGACATATGTCCCCTGTTTGGCTCATGTCCTGAATTTGGTGGTGCAGCGGTTCTTGAGCAGGTACCCAGGCTTACAGGATCTCCTGAGGCAGGCCAGGAAAGTCTGTGGTCATTTCCGCCGGTCATATGCCAGTGCTCAGCTAGCTGACCTTTAAAGGGAATGTAACCTGCCCAAAAACCGCCTCATTTGTGACATGCCCGCCAGGTGGAACTCAATGTTGGCAATGCTGCAGCGGCTGCACACACAGCAGAGGGCCATCAATTAGTACCTGTGTGAGTATGGCACCAGGACAGGGTCAGGGGAGCTTGTTTTTTGTATTCACCACGCCAGTGGCTACTGATCAAGGATGCATGCACTGTCCTGTCACCATTTGAGGAGGCCACGAGGATGGTGAGCAGTGACAGTGCATGCATCAGTGATACTGTCCCTCTTGTCTTCTTGTTGGAGCATGCGCTTTATGGAATAATGGACAGGGCACAACGGGAGGAAGAGGAGGACTTCCTTGCCTCTCATGGCCACTTTAATCCAGATAGTATTTCAGCGGGCCCGCCAATCACACAGGAAGAAGAGGAGGGGGAGGAGGAGGATTGTGTCAACATGGAGATGAAGGATAACACTCAGCATCATCAGCAGTCTTCAAGGGATAATTTTGAGTCCCCAGAAACCCATGGAGTTGTACATGGCTGGGAGGAGGTGGTTGTGGATCATGTGATCCTTAGTGACCCAGAGGACTCAGGATCAAATGCCTCTGCAAACCTACGCTGCATGGCCTCCCTGATCCTGTAAAGCCTATTAAAGGAGGATTTGTGGTATCAAGGAGAAGGATCATTACTGGCTGGCAACCCTTCCTGATCCACGCTACAAGGGTAAGGTTGCAGAACTTATCCAGCCTTCGCAGAGGGAGCAGAGGATGAAACATCTTCGGGAGGCCTTGCAGAAAGGTTTGTGCAATGCGTTTCCAGAGCCTAGGAGGTTACAATTTCCTGGTGCTGGACAACGTGTTGCTGAGGCTTCGTTTAGTCACAGAAAGAGCGATGGAGAAGGTGGCCGGCTGACCTATGCCTTTAGATAATTTTCTTTATCGTACATCACAGGACACAGAGCGCATATCCATTACACTTGGGTTATATGGGTACCTTCAGGTGATGGACACTGGTGTAATCAATTTCACAGGAAGTCTCCTCCCTATATAACCCCCTCCCACTGGGAGTGCTTCAGTTTTTTCGCCAGTGTCTTAGGTGTTGGTCACGTCTAGCTGTCCCTCGGAGGTCTCGGGACCCAGGATAGCTAGCCGGATCCGTCCGAAGTGCTTCAAAGCCAAGGTGTACGGTACCCGGGCCCTGCTTGCGTGGGGTTTAGCCTATAATGCCTCTCCTTGGAGGGCTGGATTCTGGGCTCCAGTGCCTTAGTCTCTTCCAAGGACTAAACGCTACTGATGCCAGGATGCTATATAGGCCCAGGTGTGTGGGTTCCTTAACACAGGACCCCGGTCCCTGAAGGTCCAAGACAATACCCACGGAGATGGGGGAAGATTGGGCCTTTTGCAGTTTGCAATACCCTGCGGCGTGGAGCAGGTAAGAGGGAACCTGCGCTACTTGGTTCGACAGTAGGTATCCCCCTGGGGGTTCTGGGTTGGCTAATGGTATGCTTGTGCATCAGCCACTATCTCCACTATGTCGTTTGAGGCAGGATGGGATGTACTAATGTTTACCCAGATAACATGTAGGTTTATGTATGCTTGTTTAAGATATGTATTTGCTACTCCCCCCAGATCTGCCTGTTAGCATGATACTGCAGCCCCACGTACTATAAAGGGGGAATGCTGGTGAAACTCCTGTTTCTTAGGAAGCCTATGGGGACAGCTTCCTCTGTGTGTGCACTACATTAAGTATTGGTGCTTACCTGGTGTCTGTTGGGTTGCTGGCACTGGTCCATGCTTCTCCTCTGCTTTCTGCTTCCTCCATGTTGGTTTCAGCGTGGGGGGGGGATGGGGGGGGGCGGGCCAGCAGTGTCAGGTCTCAGTTAAAGCAAAGCATTTCCTGGCTGGTCATTCCCTCCTGAGAGCAGAGGAGAGAGAGGACACAGAGCATGCAGCTGAGCCATTCTGGCTATGCAGTGACACCTAGTGGTGGTTTGTGGATCTTCAGGTCAGGACTTAGCTCCATACTGACAAAAAAAAAAAAAAGAGTTTTTTTTTCCTTAAAGGGACTCAGCCTTAGATCCGGCAGTATCTGAGTCGGTTGCAACCTTGGGCTCCGGCTAACGGGCATTGGTGTTGCAATACTCACAGGATTTCCTCGGTATTGCCGCCTTCTCGGGCGTGTGGAAATTTGAAAAAAAAAAAAAAATATATATAATTTTTTACCATAGCCTGTTCTTATTAATGATTCACTTCTAGCTACAACAGTTGGGTGTTGGCTACAGGGGTGTCTCAAGGTTGTGCAATGGCTCCCAAGGGATCAGGACCAGCTAAGGCTGCAAAGGGTGCCAAAAAACTAAAGAGGTCTCCATCGGGGTCAGAGGATTTGGGCCAGGCTCCAACGGTCCCACCCTCACCAGATAGACCACCGAGTAGCATGTTGCAGGAGCCATTGAGGGTGCTAGGGGCAGAGGCAGCCCCCAATCAACCCATTCCCGTTTACGTTACGGAAGAAATGCTAGCGACCACCCTGGGTGGGCTAGAGGAAAGGTTAACTGCTTTGATTGCCCGCTCTTTGCCAAGTGGCAAACGGGCTAGATCCCCGTCACCTAGATTGGTGTTTTCAGATGCAGAGGTCCTCTCTTCGGAGGAATTGGACCCACAGGAGGATCAAGCGGACCCGAGTCCCGACGGTTCAGACATTGAGGATTCCACTGTAGATGAATTTTTTTTTCGGCTTCTCAAGCGGAGAGCCTGTGGATCCAGTCTCTGACAGATATGGTTCGCACTGCTTTTAAACTTCCAGTGTCAGAACTATTAGCCCCTGCGGTATCCTCTTTAGGTTCTTCAAAAGCACCATTAAGTTGTGCGTCTTTTCCGATTCACCCCCTTCTGGAGAGCGTGATTTTTCAGGATTGGGCTCAACCTGATAGGATCTTTATCCCTCCTAAAAGGTTCTCTATTCTCTATCCTATGGAAGAGAAATTTGCAAAGAAATGGGCACTCCCTACTTTGGACGCAGCCATTTCCTGCGTGAATAAATCCCTGACCTGTCCGGTTGAAAATGTCCAGATGTTTAAAGATCCGGTCGACAAAAAATTGGAGACCCTACTGAAGGCTTCTTTTACCACAGTAGGTGCCGTGGTTCAGCCAGCGGTGGCAGCCATTGGCGTTTGTCAGGCTTTAAAGGATCAGACTAAACAAATATTAAGGGACATACCGGCTCAGCAAGCTCGTGAATTGGCTGACCTCCCAAGGGCTCTCTGCTTTGCAGTAGATGCTATTAAGGACTCCATTCAACAGGCGTCCCGTTTATCTCTGCTATTGGTTCATATGCGTCGCCTTTTGTGGCTGAAGAACTGGTCAGCAGAGGCACCCTGCAAAAGGCTTTTAGCAGGATTTCCCTTTCATGGTGGGAGACTATTCGGTGAAGACCTAGATAAATATATCCAGACCATATCAAGTGGTAAAAGTTCTTTCTTGCCTGTCAAGAAAAGATCGCGTGGGCCCGCGTTTAAGCGACAGGCCTTCGCAGGCTCGGCCCCTTCAACTTCCCGTCAGTATCGACGGCCTCCCGGGCGTTCAGCATTTAATAGCCGCCCACAAGGACAAGCCACGGCAGGCAAGAGGCCATGGTCTCGCAAGCCGGTTAAACCAGTCATCAAGTCAGATTCATGAAGGGGCGCCCCCACTCTCTTGGGTGGGGGGAAGGCTTCGGGTTTTCTCCGAAGTGTGGGAGGCCAGAATTCCCGACTCTTGGGTACTGTCCGTGGTAGCCACGGGCTACAAGCTAGAGTTTCGGGAAATCCCCCCTCCTCATTTTCAGGGGTCAAGTCTTCCAAGCGACCCATTAAAGAGGGCCTCTCTTGTAAAAGCATTGGATCGTCTCTTGCTCCAAGGAGTAATTGTAGAAGTACCAACCCAGGAATGGGGTCTGGGATTCTACTCCAACCTTTTCATAATACCAAAGCCCAATGGCGACGTCAGGCCTATCTTAGACCTCAAACGCCTAAATCGCTTTCTAAAGATTCAGACCTTTCGTATGGAGTCCATACGTTCGGTGGCAGCCAGCCTACATCAAGACGACTTTCTAGCATCTATAGACATAAAGGATGCGTATCTGCACGTGCCGATCTACCCGGCACATCACAAGTTTCTTCGTTTTATGATAGATCACCGTCATTACCAGTTCGTAGCCCTCCCTTTCGGGTTGGCAACAGCTCTGCGGGTATTCACAAAGGTGTTAGCCCCGGTGCTAGCCGTCCTAAGGACAGAAGGCATTTTGGTCCTGGCATACCTGGACGATCTTCTGGTTATCGACAGATCAGCTTCCAGCCTCAATCATGCAGTAGTTCGCACAGTTCGGCATCTAGAGGAATTCGGGTGGATTGTGAACCAAGAAAAATCGATATTGCAACCCACAAAGCAGTTGGAATATCTAGGCCTTCGGCTAGATACAGACTGCCAGAGGATATTTTTACCTCAAGCAAAGGTCAGATCAATAACTCAAGAAGTTCAAGTGGTCTTAGGCAAGAAAAGGCCGACTATTCGCCAATGTATGCGACTGCTGGGGAAGATGGTGGCCGCCTTCGAGGCAGTGCCCTACGCCCAGATCCATACCAGATATCTCCAGGCAGCCATTCTTTCTGCTTGGAACAAGTCCATTCAGGCGTTAGATCGTCCGTTAGTTCTCTCCCCAGGAGTCCGGCGCAGCCTGTTCTGGTGGCTGGTCCCTCAAAATTTGTCAAAGGGGAAATCCTTTTGCCCCATCACGTGGAAGATAGTAGCCACGGATGCCAGCCTGTCAGGTTGGGGGGCAGTTCTAGAAGGACAGACCCAGCAAGGGCAGTGGTCGGAGGCAGAAAAACTGCTTCCCATCAATATCCTAGAGATCAGAGCTGCTCGGCTGGCCCTGGTCGCCTGGACTCTTCCCCTTCAGGGTCTGCCAGTAAGGATACAGTCCGACAATGCCACTGCGGTGGCATACATAAACCACCAGGGGGGCACAAGGAGCCTAGCGGCCCAAAGGGAAGTAAACCTGATTTTCTCATGGGCCGAAGCTCATGTACCCTGCATCTCGGCGGTGTTCATCCCAGGGATAGACAATTCTCAAGCAGATTTTTTGAGTCGTCAACAGTTGCTCCCGGGGGAGTGGTCTCTTCACCCCCAGGTATTCCAAGAGATTTGCCAAAGATTCAGAGTTCCAGATGTGGACATTATGGCAACGAGATCCAACAAAAAGTTGGACAAATTCATATCCCGAGCCAGGGATCCCTCGGCCTACGGGACCGATGCGTTGGTTTGCCCCTGGCACCAGTTTTCTCTCCTGTATGCGTTCCCTCCACTGCAGATGATTCCCCGCCTTCTACGGAGGATCAGGGTGGAGCGCAGGCCTGTGATCCTGGTGGCCCCAGCCTGGCCCAGGAGGGCTTGGTACGCACTCATCGTGAGGATGTCAGTCGGGGCGCCGTGGCCGCTCCCCCTGCGCCCAGATCTGCTGTCTCAGGGCCCAATCTGCCACCCTGCTTCACAGCAGCTAAATTTGACGGCTTGGCGGCTGAATCCCTAATTCTTAAGGGCAGAGGCCTCTCAACTCAGGTCATATCTATGTTGATTCAGGCTAGGAAACCAGTCTCTAGAAATATTTATTACAGAGTCTGGAGGACCTATGTGGAGTGGTGTGAGTCTCAAAAATGGCATCCTCAAAAGTTTTTTATTGACAGGATCTTGCGATTCCTCCAGGTTGGCGTTGACAAAGGGTTGGCTCTTAGTACTCTAAAGGGGCAGGTGTCGGCTTTATCGATATGGTTTCAAAGACCCTTGGCCACCCATTCGCTTATGAAAACCTTCTTGCAGGGGGTCTTGCATGTGAATCCCCCTATTAGAGCTCCCCTCTGCCCCTGGAATTTAAATCTGGTCTTGTCAGCTTTACAAAGGCAGCCGTTTGAACCTCTGACAGAAATCCCTCTTGTGCTACTAACCCGAAAGTTGGTTTTCTTGGTGGCTATGGCTTCGGCCAGAAGGGTTTCCGAGCTGGCAGCCTTGTCATGCAGGGAGCCATACCTTATTCTGCATAAGGACAGAGTGGTTCTGCGGCCTCAACCTTCTTTCCTTCCTAAGGTCATATCCAGTTTTCACTTGAAGCAGGACCTAGTCCTACCATCCTTCTTTCCTACTCCCCAGTCCAGAGAGGAAAGACTGCTTCATACTTTGGACGTGGTTCGAGCCATGAGGGTCTATCTCAAGGCTACAGAGAAGATTCGGAAAACAGATGTGCTTTTTGTTCTTCTGGATGGCCCCAAGAAGGGTCAGCCGGCTGCCAAGTCTTCCTTGGCTAGGTGGATTAAGCAGCTGATTTTTCAGGCATATGGTCTGAAGCGCGTTCCACCTCCCTTATCAGTTAAAGCCCATTCTACGGGGGCCATGAGTGCCTCCTGGGCGGCACACCATCAGATCTCTATGGCACAGGTTTGCAAGGCGGCAACCTGGTCTTCCGTACATACGTTTACTAAATTTTATAAGTTGGACGTTGCAAAGGGTACGGACGCAGCATTTGGGCAGGCGGGCCCACGGGCAGCAGTATAGAATCCTCTGGCCCGGGTCACGCCCCCTTTTCTCTGTTGGTGGAGCTACTTTACTTCCTGATAATTTTTTTTGTTTGGCTATTCTTGGCCTTACGGTCTCCCTCCCTTCATAGAGCATTGCTTTAGGACATCCCAAGTGTAATGGCTATGCGCTCTGTGTCCCGTGATGTACGATAAAGAAAAAAGGATTTTTAATAAACAGCTTACCTGTAAAATCCTTTTCTTGAAGTACATCACGGGACACAGAGCTCCCACCCCTCTTTTGGGGAACATTGTGTAACCTCGGAGGAATTGCTTGCTACAAAACTGAAGCACTCCCAGTGGAAGGGGTTATATAGGGAGGAGACTTCCTGTGAAATTGATTACACCAGTGTCCATCACCTGAAGGTACCCATATAACCCAAGTGTAATGGCTATGCGCTCTGTGTCCCGTGATGTACTCCAAGAAAAGGATTTTACAGGTAAGCTGTTTATTAAAAATCCTTTTTTTCAGTCCTCAGCGCCAAGGTCCGATCGTTTACAGCAACCATCGCCAGCATCTGAATTACATGGTGCAGGAATATCTAGGGGCAGGATCAGACTTGGATACCTTTCCAACAGAACATCCACTGGGTTGCTGGGTCTTGAGGATGGACCACTGGCCAGAGCTTGCTCAATATGCAATTGAGCTACTGGCCTGTCCTGCATCCAGCGTTCTTTCTGAATGCACATTCAGTGCTGCTGGATTCTTTGTAACCTATCACAGTGTGTGCCTGTCCACAGACTCTGTTGATCGGCTCACATTCATAAAAATGAATCAGTCTTGGATTACCAGCTACCAAACACCTGATGCTGATGTAACCAATTGATTTTTCTATGGATGTGGGATCCCTTGTAGACTGCCTATGCTGAGTAACTATCCTATTATGCTGAGTAACTATCCTATTCCTCCTCAGTCTTCATGATTATATCTTCTAAGAATATTTTTGGTTCAGGGCACCACCACCATTGCCTAAGGCCCATTTCTTCTGTCCCTGTTTTATTTTTTTTAATTCTTTATTTAAGAAAGAGGAACATGTGGAAATACAGAGATACGCTAATGCATTTCACAGTAAATTATACACTACCCACACTTTAATATATATAACACACTGTAAAAATGAGAAGTCTGTCCTCATAGGAGAGGCACATTAGATGTCGAGGGAGTAGGAATCCTCCTCAAGCCAGGCAGTGACCAGCTCTAAAGGCTCAGCACTTGTGTGCTGGCTTTGTAAAAATGGAAAAAAAGAAAGATAGGTAGAGGGGGGAGCAAGGGGTTGAGGAAGGAAAGAGAAGAAAAAATAAAATAAAAACGGGGGATGGGGTAAAGGAGGAGGGGGTTGTTACCGCCATCCAGTCGCACCCACTCCATCCAGGAAGCACCCAGAGTCAACCCCCTCAGGGGGACCGGGCCACCAGCTGTTTTGTACTGGTCGGAGTAGATGAATTCATGCCAGTAGAACCATGTTTTGGAGAATTTCTCATTGAGACCCTTCTCCGTGGCTACCAAGTCCTCCATTGCGTGAATATCCGCCACCCTTTACAACCAATTGGCCACCGATGGAGGCTGGGTCTGCTTCCAATTTAGGGGAATGCAGCTTCTTGCTGCAGTTATCAAGAGCAGTGAGATAGATTTTCTATAGCTCTTACTTGGGATTCTGTGATGGTGCAGATGGAAGAGCTCTGGGGAAATCGGTAACTCCCGGTCTGTGAATTTCTGCACAATGCGATGTACCTCTGTCCAGAAGGGCTGAAAGATGCAGAATGACCAAAGGACATGAAGGAATGTACCGACCTCCTCCCCACATCTCCAGCACAAGTCTGTATCCCAGCCAGCATGTAGTACCAACAGGACAGTTTGCATGTTCTGCCGCAATCCAAACCGGGGGTGTTCGGCTTATTCCTAGCCGCAAGAGCTTTTGCTAAACTTACCATTTAATCATTGACTTGTCTGAGTAGGAGAGGCTTTCTTTATTTCTCAACCCTACCACAGAGTGTCTAGTCCCCTTGCTAGTGTGTCAAAAACGTTATCAGCATGTTGCTAAGCCTACCAAGTGTAATGATTTTCCCATTAAAAGGGAAAGCGGTAGTCCCCCCCCCCCCCCCAACTGCCAATGATGCAGTGGCCCAGAAAATGGAGACAGGGCACTTGAGGAAAAAAAAGGTAAGAATGTATTAGATGTGCTCTTGAAAACAGAAAAGGGGAGGGGGGAGAGAGAGCACCACTGTCTAAACATAACAGTGATGAAACACAGTGGGGGTTCTCTTCTAAAGAAAAATCTGCTGTGTATTTCCAAGTGCGCTGCAAGTGCACATAGAAGTGCAGTTGCTGTAGATCTGAGGGGGACATGCAAGGAAAATAAAAAGAAGCATTTTTGCACATGATTGGATGATAAAATCAGCAGAGATTCCACTAATTTCAAATCTTCCCCTTAGACCTACAGCTACTGCACTTCCAAATGCACTTGCAGTGCACTTGTGGTAAAGAGTGGATTTGCCTTTAGTAAATCCACCCCATTGTATCAATGTTCAGTGGAGACATCAACGGATGGCAGCTTCTTAAGAATACCCCATTGAATATAAACTGATAAGAAAGAGGGAAAACGTATCCGCTGTCAGTGAAGTATTAATAAAATGCAATGCACAAAACATTAACTAAGAGATGCACTCACATGAAGATAGTGTAACACAGGCATCAACTCTGATGGAATCCTTCTGATAGTCCCCAATGGAGATGTATAGAGGCTGGATAGGGATCTGCTAAAGGGAGAGTTGACTTCTCTAAGTGTAATATTATTTATTAAATAAAAAGATAAATGATAAAACTGTACTCACATTTAGTAAATTAAAGGAGTTGTAAAGGGAATTTTTTTTTTGCTGAAATTACTGTTTACAGGGCATAGAGACATAATAGTTAACTGATTCCTTTTAAAAACGATTAAAAATAGATAAAAATCAATCATATAATGTACCTGTAGTTTTTTTAGTTTCGTTTTTGCATCTAGTTTCGTTTTTGCATGTTATCCTGTATCTGTGCTATACAGAGCCATAGAGCAGTGATGGTTTGGAAAACGAAACTAGACAACCAGGAAGTGTTCAGAACAGAGGAGAATTACAGCAACATCAGAGCAAAAACGAACAATGAGGACATGAAACCAAGACTGCAGTAAGGTAAAGGAAGCTATTTAGCTAAAGAAAAAAAATCCTTTAGTGACCCTTTAACTACTTGCCGACCTGCCGCCGTCATTTTACGTGGGCGAGAGCCCGTAGCTCTACGTCGGCTCTTCAGCGGCCACTAGGGGGCGCGTGCGCGCCGCCGGCGCTCGCCCCCGAGTCCCGTGAACGTGCCTGGCAGGCACGATCGCCGCCGGGCACACGCGATCGCTCGGTACAGAGCTATGTGTGTAAACACACAGCTCCCGGTCCTGTTAGTGGGGAAAATGCTGATCTTCTGTTCATACAATGTATGAACAGAAGATCAGTGATTTCCCCTAGTGAGGCCACCCCCCATACAGTTAGAACATACCCAGGAACATACTTAACCCCTTCCCTGCCCCCTAGTGTTAACCCCTTCACTGCCAATGGCATTTTTATAGTAATCCAATGCATTTTTATAGCATTGATCGCTATAAAAATGCCAATGGTCCCAAAAATGTGTCAAAAGTGTCCGAAGTGTCCGCCATAATGTCGCAGTACTGAAAAAAAATGCTGATTGCCGCCATTACTAGTAAAAAAAAAAAAAAAAAAAAAATGCCATAAAACTACCCCCTATTTTGTAAACGCTAAAACTTTTGCGCAAACCAATCAATAAACGCTTATTTTATGAAAAATATGTAGAAGAATACGTATCGGCCTAACCTGAGGAAAAAAATTTGCAAAAAGTGAAAAATATTGTATTTTTTTCAAAAAAGTCACTCTATTTTTGTTTATAGCGCAAAAAATAAAAACCGCAGAGATGGTCAAATACCACCAAAAGAAAGCTCTATTTGTGGGAAAAAAAGAACGACAATTTAAAGCAACGCAGTGCCGAATCACAAAAAGTGCTCTAGTCATTGGGCAGCAATATGGTCCGGGGTTTAAGTGGTTGAACAATAGGCAATATACCAAAAAATTCCAGTCGGTGGCAAACATAGGTGCCAATATATTGTCAGTCCTGGATGGTCATAAGTAGATGAGTATGCCAAAACATGCAAAAAACAGACAAAAAATGTGCGAACACCGTTAAAGTCTATGAGACATGAACATGAAAAAAAGTGTTGATTTTAAAGGCTATTGCAAAAAAATAGTTTTTAAAATAGCCATGTTTTTCAGGAGCAGTGATTTTAATTAGGGTTGTCCCGATACCGATACTAATATCGCTATCGGGACAGATGTCGAGTATTTGCGCGAGTACTTGTACTCGCGCAAATACTCCCGATGCCTAAATAGAATACTTCCCCCCTCCCCGCCGCTGCCGCCGCATCGCGCCGCCGAATCGAAAGCCGTCGCATCGCGCCACCGCATCGAAAGCCGCTGCAAGTGGTTAAACGCCGTGCTGGAACATCACAGCATTCATTTGAATAGCTGTAGTGTTCCCGCCCGTATAGACACTCCCCCTTGCTCGGGATTGGATGGGTGATCGTGATCTGTCCAATCCCGAGCAAGGGGGAGTGTCTATACGGGCGGACTATTCAAATGAATCCTGTGATTTTCTCCATGCGGCTTTCGGCGACATGGCTAGAGGGACTTGGGACATGGCTGCATATGTGAGGGACATGGCTAGAGGGACATGGCTGAACGGACATTGCTGCATATGTGAGGGACATGGCTAGAGAGACATGGGACATTGCTGCATATGTGAGGGACATGGCTGAACAGACATTGCTGCATATGTGAGGGACATGGCTGAACGGACATTGCTGCATATGTGAGGGACATGGCTAGAGGGACATGGCTGAAGGGACATGGCTGCATATGTGCGGGACATGGCTGCATATGTGAGGGACATGGCTGAAGGGACATGGCTGCATATGTGAGGGACATGGCTGAAGGGACATGGCTGCATATGTGAGGGACATGGCTAGAGGGACATGGCTGCATATGTGAAGGACATGGCTGAAGAGACATGGCTAAATATGTGAGGGACATGGCTGAAGGAACATGGCTGCATATGTGAGGGACATGGCTGAAGGGACATGGCTGCATATGTGAGGGACATGGATGCATATGTGGGGGACATAGCTGCATTTGGGGACACATGTAAAAAAAGTATCGGTATTCGGTATCGGCGACTACTTGAAAAAAAGTATCGGTACTTGTACTCTGTCCTAAAAAAGAGGTATCGGGACAACCCTAATTTTAATAATGCTTAAAGTGAAACAATAAAAATGAAATATTCCTTTAAATATCATGCATGGGGGTCCCCTTAGTCTGCCTGTAAAGTGGTGCATCTTTCTCACATGTTTTACTGTGCCGCAGCAAAATCAGATTTCCAAACATTTATGAAAAATTCAGTGTGCCCCCCCCCCCCCCCTCAGTCCGTATCAGGTCCTTCAGGTCTGGTATGGATATTATAAAAAAAGGGCATTGGTCCCCCCAGAATCCATACCAGACCCTTATCTGAGCAAGCCACCATGGCAGGCCAGTAAACGGGTGGGGGGTGTGCGCCCCCCCCCTCATGAACCATACAAGCCGCTTGCCCTCAACATGGTCAGTGTGATTTGGGGTCTTGGGGACTCAAGGGCCTCTTCCCCACAACCCTTGCCCGGTGGTTGTGGGGGTCTGCGGGCAGGGGGCTTATCAGAATCTGGAAGCCCTTTTAACAACAAAACTACAGGCGATAGTTTTTGACAATTACGTTAATAAAAAACAAATTAAAAAAGTGTCCCACCATGTCCATCTATCTTTTATCACGGCTCCCAGACCCCAAAAAAATAACAAAAAAAGCTCTGCCTCGATGGGAGGCGTCCTGCCGACTGCTGTCTCTTGGCTATGACAGCTGTTATATAGACAAGGGCAGGGCCACCCTGTGATGTAAACGGATGACCCCACTCCCTCAAACGTCAGGTGATGTCAGAAGGGGGCAGGGTCACTGGTTAGGAGGCAGAGCTTTTTTGTTTTGTTTTTATTATGTATGGCTGGCTTGATGTGAAGATGGATGGACATTGCGGGACACTTTTTTTAATAAAGGAATTTTCAAAAACTGAATCCTGTCAGGTCAGGTGCATGCTTTGTCCAATCATCAGACATCAATGCACTGTGATCTCGCAGTGCATTATGGGGCATTCTGCAGGGTGCTCAACTTTGCAGCGAACGCCCCATAATATTCACTGTTCGGCGAACTTGCGAACACCCGATGTTTAATTCAAACATCGAGTTCATCCCCACTAATAGGATGAAAACCAGGAAGAACCCACACTAATGTGTGTATGATTGGATCCAACACCTACTGTATGTTGGACCAACACCTGCTTGTTATGCCTATGTGTTCATATCCAAATGATGGTCTCCCATACAACAGACTGTGTAAGTCTAAAAACTCTGAAAACCAACTTTTTAAATATGTATATTTTTCAATTCTTTATTTATATTTTTGAACACATGCACCATTCCCTATGGAACTGGTTGTTACAAATGATATATATTATGAAGTACATCAATTATTTCGGCCACATATAGTTAATATTTTTGAAACATCTTGTTTTTAGTCCTCATATTTGATAATAAAGAAAAGTGTATGTTTTTTGTTTCATCTTGTTTGACTTGGGTGTTAATATACATTTTAGAGAGCTTGCTTGGAAAAAACAAAAGGTAAATGATGCGGATGCAAAAAGTTTTACTAAACAGAATAATCTTACAATCTTCTGAGTGCTTTGGGTTTATTTATTGAAGATGTACAACTTTTTCTTGGTATAGTTACTGCAGAATTTACAATAGAGGAAATGTTTAGAACTGAAGTTCTTAATATTGTTGCATAGCTTTTGATAGCAAAATATTGTTTATCTGAGTGTTTGATGACTAAGAGAAAAAAATGTCCAAACTAAAACACCAATTCCCTGCAGTTTAATAATTCATTACATGGGTTCACTTTTTGTGTATATTTTACAACTTTTTTGTAGTAAAGAGAAAAAAATATAAATTCAGAATATCTCACATGTGTCGTTATGCTGATGTGCTGATGTAATTCGTGTCTATCTCTACAGGGAAAATATGGAGGATGTGTAAATATTTGCTTTTAATGTTGGCTGTGGTCAGGATTAAAAAAATAAAAACTTTAAAAATATTTTCGCCTTTTTTTTATTCTGGTAAATATTGTAAGGCAATAAATGATGTCTCCAATCCAACCTGCAAGTGGAGCTCTAGTATTCTTTTTGCATTTAAAGCATTGCATAACTCTCAGCTGTGCTGATAGAAACCTGTTGTGTACAGAACAGTTTCAGTGAGTCAAATAGAACCTCAGAACAATCTTGTTTTGAAAGTTTAATCCTGTGTTTTGAGTTGATTTAGTAAAAATTACCCAAAATTATTACGGTTTGCTTCAGTTTCACTACAATCACATGGTAGTTTTCAGATAAATGGAGAGTTCATTGTTTTACATTAGTCATATAGGACTGATAGACATACATTTCGATTTTCCGATAAGTGTCATGTAGACACCATAAGCTGTCACCAGAATTATAATGTTTAAAAAATCTTGTTTAAAATCTATTTCTCTTTGAGAAGCCAGTGCTTGCAAGATGTTCACATGTGTCTGCCTGGGCGTAAAGTTCAGGTTACGGATAAAGTTTTGGTGTTGGACCATGCAAAGGTTTTTGGGTGGGTTTAGGAAAAGGGTGATGTTTAAGGCTGCGTACACACGATTAGTCCATCCGATGAGAATGGTCCGATGAAGCTGACTGATGGTCTGATGTGCCTACACACCATTGGTTAAAAAAACAATCGTATCAGAACGCGGTGACTTAAAACACAACAACGTGCTGAAAAAAATGAAGTTCAATGCTTCCAAGCATGCACAGCTTTTTAACCAATGCTTTTGCATACTAACGATCGGTTTTGACCTATCGGTTAGGCGTCCATCAGTTAAATTTTAAAGCAAGTTCTCTTTTTTTTGACCGAAGGATAACTGACCAATGGGGCCCACACACGATTGGTTTGGACCGATAAAACTGACCTTCACTCCATTTTCATCGGTTTTGACCGATCGTTTGTACGCGGTCTAAGACTCAGCCTACATCTGGTTTAGGAATTGTGACAGACTGCCTGGGTGCCTTCATCTAATGGTGCCTTCGGCCCTCCAGCCCTTCACCCCAAGCGTCGTACACAGACAAGATGTTGGGGTAAAAAAACAAAGAAACCACTTTATTGCATCGAAATACAGTTTTTTTATTACACTTAATTACACATTGTTAAACACCCCAGAATGGTTAGGTAATGAGGTAAAGTTTACACCAGAGGATTAGCAAACAGACAGAAATGATAGGTGATTCAAGTAACAATGGGAGGAAGACTTAACAATAAACGCATAACACCTTAAAGCGGATCTCCACCCTAAAGTGAAGATCCGCTGATCGGAACCCTCCCCCCCTCCGGCGTCACATTTGACACCTTTCAGGGGGGAGGGGGGTGCAGATACCTGTCTAAAGACAGGTATCTTCACCCACTTCCGGCCCGCAGTCTCGGGCAAAAGTCGCGTTTTTCCCGTTGTGTGCTGGGAACTCTCGGCTCCCAGCACACAGCGGGAGCCAATCGGCGGGCGCAGCGCGACTCGCGCATGCGCCGTAGGAAACCGGGCAGTGAAGCCGCAGCGCTTCACTTCCTGGTTCCCTCACCCTGGATGGAGGGGGGAGCAGCAGGGTGACGAGCGATCGCTCGTCCTCTGCTGCGGACGCCGCTAGACTCCAGGACAGGTAAGTGTCCTAATATTAAAAGTCAGCAGCTGCAGTATTTGTTGCTGCTGGCTTTTAATATTTTTTTTTGCTGAACCATCCGCTTTAATAAAAAAATTACACATAGCAGCAGGAGATCTCAGCATCAGGTTGTTTTGAGCTGATTTTATTAACGCCTGCTTTGAGTCTCTGAATTTAGGAGGGGGTTACAGCGGTCAATGCTGTTTGGGCACAGAGGCCCCAAATCTGTATCCAGGGCTCCCAGTTCTCAGAGTCGTGTTTTGGGGAGACATTAAATGCGAAGTAAAACTACTCCGAAGGTCCCCCACGCACACACCTCCCAAAGAATACAGCCCCCTTAAATGCCAATGCCCATAGTCAGTAGGCAAGAGGCTACTCTGCAGTCCTCTCCAAAAGCCCCTTTTGGGCATTGTTTTTAGTTTGGACTTCTTGTGAGCAGATCAGGATGTTTAGCATATATATATATATTTTTTTACTGATGGTGAACTCAGGGACAGTTAAAACAAACTAAGGGCCAGATTCCCGTAGATCCTGCGGCGGGGGCGTGTAAGCTATTTACACTACGTCGCCGCAACTTACAGGAGCAAGTGCCATATTCTCCAAGCACTTGCTCCGTAATTTGCGGCGGCATAGTGTAAATGGCCCGGCGTAAGCCCGCGTAATTCAAAGGGGGCGGCTTCTATTTAAATTAAGCATGCCCCCACGGCGAACGAACTGCGCATGCGCCGGCCGTAAAAGTAGCCCAGTGCGCATGCTCCATAGTACGGCGCAAATACATTGTTTTTGACAGAAACGTAATTAACGTAAAGGCCTATTCGCGACGAGTTACGTAAACAACGTAAAAACCTGACACTGTCCCGACGTCCATACTTAACATGGCGTGCGTAAAGTTAAACCACCTTATAGCAGGGGTAACCTTACGCTTACGGAAACGACATAAACTATGGCGGCGCAGCGCAAAAACGTTCGGGAATCGGCGTATCATGCTCATTTGCATATACGCCACCTAGCGGCCAGCGTAGTATTGCATTTAAGATCCGACGGTGTAAGTGACTTATGCCAATGATTCTAAGAATCACATCGCATAGATACCTGGGCACAGAAACAGAGATACGACGGCGTATCTGGAGATACACTGTCGTATCTCTTAGAGAATCTGGCCCTAAGTCTTTATTTTTTTTATAGAATGGAAGCTTGGGAACTCAGGTTTTGATGTTGTGTGTGCCCTTACTTAAAAATATACCCTTGCCTCAGTTTCAGATGCCAAACAGGACAGGAGACCCCAAATGGAGCACAGATGGGATTTAAATCATTATAGAAGTCTAAGCCTCCCTCCACTCCTTCCAAAAAACGTTTTAGATCTTGCAATGGTGGTTCTTGCATTCTGACCTTTTAGATTTAGTTTAGCCATGAGTCAGGCAATAATTATATTCTTCAGAGCTTGTATGACTGTGATATCCTACTTACTTCAGGCAGTTATACTGTACCTTGCTTATATTTGATAATTGATACCCTGAGAGCTGGTTGCTGGGACCTGGGGATCACTAACCAGAGGGATTGGAGTCTTCCATCACAAACTGAATCTGCTGTGCTATTAAGCCAGCAAGATTGGAGATCTATAGGCTTTTTTTTAAGCCTTTCTGAGGTGAGAGGCTTGGGGAAACGGAGCACTTGTTCTGCACGTTATGCACCGTGGGATCTTGTGTGCAGTCAAGCACTTTATTGGAGCGCTTATGCACTTTGAAAAATACTGTTGATTGAAGCACCTTACTGTGATCTGTTTTGGACACTTGATTATTATCATATTCTAAGTACATATCTTGGAGTGTGGAGTGCGCACAGAAACTCACATCATCTTCCTTTTAATCTTTATTTATATTTTTATATGTATATTTATTTGCACGTGTTGTCACCTACATTTTTTTGCACCTGAATCATTATTGGCTCTTGTTTGCCACTTTATGCTTTATATATTTATATATATTAATTTTGTAATTGTTATTATTTTTACACATACTTGGATTATCGTTATTCTTAGTAGCCAGGTGGTGGTACTCTTACATATACAAGTTATTGTCAGAAAACGTGATTGGGGACCCGGGTCTTGCCCCAGGGAACATGTATCAATTAAAAAAAAAGTTCTAAAAACTATTGATTTTAATAATGCTTAACCACTTAAGGACCGCCGCACGCCTATGTACGTCCACAACATGGCTTGTACAGGCACAAGGGCGTAAATTTACGTCCTCGCCTTTGTGCGGTTCGGGGGTCCGATCGGGACCCCCTCCGCGGCGTGCGGCGGTCCCCCTGGCTCTGGGAGCGATCGCCGACGAGCAGGCGGATGTCCGTTTTTTTCGCCCCCCGCGATCGCTCCCAGCCAATGGGAGCGCTCCCCCATTCGTGTCACTTCCTCCTCCTGTGTTTACACAGGAGGAGGAAATGATGTCATCTCTCATCGCAGCAGTGTTTCCCACCGCTGCTGATGAGAGAAGACATCCACAGTAAGTGTGCACCAACACAACACTGACACACACACACACACACATAGGCACATTAACCCCTTGTGATCACCCCCCCACCCCCCTGTCACAGTGTCACTGAATGCAGTGATCTAATCACTGCATTTAGTGTCAGTGTGACAGGCAGTGTGAAAGTTAGTTAGTGTTAGGTTCAGGATAGCCCCCGTACCCCCCCTAATAAAGTTTTAACCCCCTGATCACTGCCCTAGTTAACCATTTCACTCCCTATTGCCAGCGTCACTAAGTGATCATTTTTCTGATCGCTGTATTAGTGTCGCTGTTCCCGCTAGGTAGCTATTTTTTTTTTTTATTGCGATTTTTTTTTTTTACTAAAGACATGTGGCTGAATTAATTTTGGCCTAAATGTTTTACTTAAATTTAGTTTATTTGATTTTTTCTTATAACAAAAAGTAAAAAAGTGATTTTTTTCAAAATTGTCGCTCTATTTTAGTTTATAGCGCAAAAAATAAAAATCGCAGAGGCGATCAAATACCACCAAAAGAAAGCTCTATTTGTGGGAAGAAAAGGACGCAAATTTTGTTTGGGAGCCACGTCGCACGACCGCGCAATTGTCTGTTAAAGCAACGCAGCGCCGAATTGTAAAAACACCTTGGGTCATTTAGCAGCATATGTGTCCGGGTCTTAAGTGGTTAAAGTGAAAAAAAATGAAAAATTCCTTAAAATATCATACCTGCTGGGTGTCTATAGTAGTGGCACGTGTTTAGTACAGTCCCTGCACAAAATGAGACTACTATAAGAAAAAAGTAATTTAAGACTGGTTGCGGCTTTAATGTAATGTAATGTAATGTCTGGTCCCTGCAATATGGATAAAAATCACTGAAAAAAATAGCATGAGTTTCCTCGCCACCACTCCCTCCAGGTCATTAGAAGCCCCTTTGGCCCTATATACTTTGCACAGCAGTATACAGGCGGTGCAAACAAGACAGGGACTGTAGGTTTGTTGTTAACTGTTAAGTAGAATCAGTTTGTAATTTTCAACTGGTACTTCTTTAAAGTGTAGCTTCAGCCATAAAATATTTTTTAAGCTTTTCTGAAAACATAGAGAAATGTTATTATCACCCCTGTAACATTTGTTTTTCTGTCTGGGTGCATCTGTTCAGAAGATTGCACCTCACTTTCTGTCCCAATGACATTTTTTTTTTTGGTGAAACAAGGATTGGTGATAAGCATCAGTGGACAGGAGACACCTTTTACAGAAGAGAATTTCCCTTCCTAGGGGTAGATTTCCTCTCACTTCTTGTTGTCTCCTTCCATTTGCAAGTAGGAGTCGTTTGTAAGTTGGATTTTTAAAAGTAGGGGCCTGACATATATACTCTGCAGAAATTTGGGCCCTAGGTGTTGATGTTGCCACAACACTGTAAGCCCTCACAGTTAGTCTTGGTGGGCACTGGAATGCCCTGCTGTGAAATGTTAGATCAAGAATTGTAATTACACGCCCCTGTTAAACAGGGACAGAAAAATTGGGCCTTAGGCACTGGTGGCGATGCCCAGAACCAACAATGTTCATACTAGCTATCAGAAAGATCATTGAGGCTGAAAAGGATATTCAGTCAGCATAACAGGATAGTCACTCGGGATTAGCATAAGCAGTCTCCAAGGGATCTGACACTTCCAAAAAAATATTCAGTTACATCAGCATCAGGTGCTTGGTAGCTGGTGTTGATCCAAGCCTGATTAATTTTTATGAAGGTCAGTCGATCGACAGAGTCGGTGGAGAGGCGCACCCTGTGATCGGTCACAAAGCTTCCAGCAGCACTGAATGTGCGTTCTGAGAACGCTGGATGCAGGACAAGCCAGTAGCTCAATTGCGTACTGTGCAAGCTCTGGCCAGTGATCCATTCACAAGACCCAGTAAGCCAGAGGATTTTCAGTGGGGAAGGTGTCCAAGTCTGATCTTGCCCCTAGGTATTCCCGCACCATGTAAACCAGACGCTGGCGATGGTTGCTGGAACCGGTTATACCTCGGGGCTGCGGACTAAAAAATTGTCTGAACGCATCAGTCAGACAGCCACCTTCTCCACCGCTATTTCTGTGACTCACCGAAGCCTCAGCAACACGTTGTCCAGGACCAGGATTTGGTAGTCCCCCCGGGGTTCTGGGAATGCATTGCACAGACCTTTCTGCAAGGCCTCCAGAAGATTTTTCATCTTCTGCTCCCTCTGTGATGGTAAGATAAGGTCCGCAACCTTACCCTTGTAACGTGGATCAAGGAGAGTTGCCAGCCAGTAATGATCCCTCTCCTTGATACCATGAATACGAGAATCCTTTTGAGGCTTTGCAGGATCAGGGTGGCCATGCAGCGTAGGTTTGCTGAGGCATTAGGGGCACAGTCCTCTGGGTCACTGAGGATGACAGGATCCGCAGCCACCTCATCCCAGCCACGTAAAAGTCCATGGGTTCTTGGGACTGTAAAACATCCCTTGAAGACTGCTGGTGCTGATGCTAGGCTCCACCTTCATGCTGATTATACAATCATCCTCCTCCTTCTCCTCCTCCTCCTCGTTCTCTTCCTGTGTGCTAGGCGGGCCAGCAGGACCACTGTCTGGATAAAGGGGACCTTGAGAGGTAAGGAAGTCCTCTGTTCTGTCTCAAGGGCCCTGTCCATTATTCCACGCAGCGTGTGCTCCAACATATGAATAAGAGGAACAGTCTCACTGATGCATGCACTGTCACTGCTCACCATCCTCGTGGCCTCCTCAAATGGTGACAGGACAGTGCATGCATCCCTGATTAAGGCCCACTGGCGTGGTGAAAAAACCCAAGCTCCCCTGACCCAGTTCTGCTGCCATATTGGCACAGGTACTCATTGATGGCCCTCTGCTGCATGTGCAGCCGCTGCAGCATGGCCAATGTAGAGTTCCATCTGGTGGGCATGTCACAGATTAGACGGTTCTTGAGCAGGTTGTATTCCCTTTGGAGGTCTGTCAGCCGAGCACTGACAATATATGACCCACGGAAATGCACACAGACTTTCC
Organism: Rana kukunoris; assembly: GCA_029574335.1. Taxonomy (NCBI): domain Eukaryota; kingdom Metazoa; phylum Chordata; class Amphibia; order Anura; family Ranidae; genus Rana; species Rana kukunoris. Next base: position 332,161,596 of record CM056052.1, on the reverse strand, counting down.
TGGCCTGCTTCAGGACATCCTGTAAGCCCGGGTACCTGCCCAAGAACCGCTGCACCACCAAATTCAGGACATGAGCAAAACAGGGCACATGGGTCAGTTTTCCCTGTCGCAGGGCAGAGGGGAGGTTGGTGCCATTGTCGCTAACCACCATTTAAGCTGGCGTGGTGTCAACCACCTCTGAGCCTGCCCCTGCAGAGCTGACAGAACCTCGGTCCCAGTGTGGCTCCTGTCTCCCAAGCACACCAGCTCTAGCATCGCATGGCATCTCTTTGCCTGCATTCCTGCGTAGCCCCTCGTACGCCTACGGAGCACGGCTGGTTCCGAGAACACATCAGCACAGGAATAGGCCACAGAGGAAGAAGAGGAGGGATTGGAGGAGAGAGGTGTGTCACAACCAGTAGTGGTGTTTTGGAGGCGTGGTGGCGGAACAACCTCCAACACCACTGTACCTTTGCCTTCCTCTGGATCAACTGTGGGTATGGAGTTGGGTGTATGGGAGGATGTACTGTGTTTTACTTTGTTTTATTTTTATTTATTTTTATGGTTGAACTGGATGGACTTGTGTCTTTTTTCAACCTGACTAACTATGTAACTATGTAACCTTGCTCTGCGTCCTTCCCAGCTGCCAGCAGAGTCACTCAATGCGCCGTGAATGAGAGGTAACATTCCTGCCCATGCCTGCTGGACCATGAGTCAGTGATATTATGCACCTTAACACTGACCGCCCTGTCCAGCGAGGCATTGACATTGCCTTCCACATGCCGGTAGAGAGCCGAAATCGCCGTGAGAAAAAGTGGCGTTTGGGAACTTGCCACTGAGGTACCACACATTCCACAAACTCACGGAAGGGGGAAGAATCTACCAACTGAAAAGGCAGCAGTTGAAGTGCTAGCAATTTCGCTAAGCTAGCATTCAACCGCTGTGCATGTGGATGGCTGGGAGAGTACTTCTTTTGGCGCTGCAGCAGCTGGGGCAGGGAAATTTGGCTGGTACAATCTGACATCGGTGTACCGAAAGAAGATTGCCCGCATGTACTACTAGGTTGTGACACACCTAATTCTACACCTTCAGTCCTATCAGTGCAGGCTTCAGAGAGGACTGAGGGTATAGTGGGGTTGGAGATCCCAGCTGATGAGCAAGGGGAGGTCCGCTTATATTCTTTGGTGTGGGTCTTTCAGGTATGCTTGCCAACGAACTCCATGGCAGGTCGACATATGTCTGGTCAAGCATGTGGTGCCCAAGCTGGTGATGTTTTGGCCACGCGAGATACGCTTGAGACATATGTTGCAAATAGCAATGGTGCGATCTGATGTACATGTCTCAAAAAAGGCCCACACCAAAGAACTTTTGCAGTAACGTAACAGGCGTAGCTCTGCGATGTAATGCAGTTGGTGTGCTGCCCTTAAGCTGTGCCCTGGAGGGCATCCTGCCTCTTTGGGGATGTGCCTGTACCACCACCTCCTCCTCCTCCTCCTCCTCCTCCTCCTATCTCCTATCAGGCACCCACGTAGAGTCAGTGACCTCATCATCCCCTCCCTCCTTATCACTGTCGAAAAAAACCTGGCAGTATGCTGCAGCTGGGGGAACATGACTGCCAGATTGCTGTCCCTTTCGGGCACTCCCTCTCTCTGGGCTCACATTACTGCCTTCCTCTATCTGTGTTCCATCACCGGAGCCTTCAAAATGCTGCGAATCTTCAGGCAGGATGTACCCAACGCTGTGTTGAAACAGTTCGGGGGACTCCTCAGGAGGACATGTGGGACTAGGGAAGGAGTAAGTGATGCCATTGAGCAGAGGGAAGAGGATGCCTTGGCAGCTAATTTGCCAGACAAAGTACCCTGAGCCTGGGTGAGAGAGGATGATGAGGATGGCTTGGTCATCCACTCTACCAATTTGTCTGCATGTTGAGGCTCAAAAAGGCCAGCTCCCGAAAAGAAGGATGAGCGTGTGCAACGGCCACATGCTGAAGAGGATGCACTGTGTCCACCACCAGCACTGTTGCCTCTAGATGCAGAGCCTGCTTCCCCTTGTGACTCTCTGCCTCTCTTTGTTGTCCTTCCAGACATTATAATGACCTGCAGAGGACAAAATTAGTACACACACCTCGTAGCTTTAGGTGCAAACTGCAGAGGAAACGTGGAGTACACACCAAGTAGCTTTATGTGCAAACTAATGAGCACACTTGCAGTATACACCAAGTAGGTTTAGGTGCAAACTATACAGCACAAGTGCAGTTAACACCTGGTACGTTTAAGTGCAAACTATACAGCACAAGTGCAGTCAACACCTGGTACGTTTCAGTGCAAACTATACAGCACAGGTGCAGTAAACACCTGGTACGTTTAAGTGCAAACTATACAGCACAAGTGCAGTAAACACCTGGTACGTTTAAGTGCAAACTATACAGCACAAGTGCAGTAAACACCTGGTACGTTTAAGTGCAAACTATATAGCACAAGTTCAGTAAACACCTGGTACATTTAAGTGCAAACTTTACAGCACAAGTGCAGTAAACACCTGGTACGTTTAAGTGCAAACTATACAGCACAAGTGCAGTCAACACCTGGTACATTTAAGTGCAACTATACAGCACAAGTGCAGTCAACTACAAGTAGGTTTAAGTGCAAACTATACAGCACACGTGCAATACAACACATTAGAAACTGCAGCTAGCACAATCAACTGCCTGACAAATAGAAATAGCTGATCTAGCTAAACTATACAGTGTATAAATATATGTACAACTCCTGGGATGTATATATATATTCTCTACACACTGCAAATTTAACTAAACTGACTAGCCTGCCTGCTCTATCTATCTAGTAAAAAATAAACTGTCTCTCTCTCTCTCTCTCTCTCTCTAGGACTGATCTTTCCGTCGCCGCAACACACTACACGAGGCCGCCCAGCAGGCGGCCTTTTATAGTGTGGGGTGTGTGCTAAATCCCTGAGCCATAATTGGCCAAAGCCACCCTGGCTTTGGCCAATTATTGCTCTCTGTTTTTTGCGCGCTGTGATTGGCCAAGCATGAGGGTCATAGTGCATGCTTGGCCAATCATCAGAACGCAATGCCGCAGTAAATTATGGGCCGTGACGCGTCACTCGAATTTGGCGCGAATGACCCGTTTTTCTTTCGATTCGAACATGGGTTTGAGTCGAATGCGAAGCTCATCCCTAATGGTGGGTTTGGATTGATTAGAAGTGATATACCCCCTTTTTTGGCATACTTGGCTCGTCTCATTTGGACTTGGATTAGGATTGAAGCATTTTTTTAGATTATATTTATTTATTATCTTTTTTGCTCATTAGCAAGCGCCATTACCCCTCTTATCTATCAATAAATCAAAGAAGACAAACTTTCTGTATTTGATGTTCTCAAATGTATATTATATTCTTATTGTTCTGTTCAACATTTAGCTAAGGAAGTGATCACATTGGCTGCGGAAGAAGAAAAGAACCAGGATATAGAAAAGGCTATTGAAGACATTGGGAACCAGTTTAAAACCACAATCTTAAAATACCAAACTGATATATGCAAATTACAAGGTAATACTTTTATCACTCAAACGTTATATAACTATATGTTACTATCAACCTAAGATACACAAGTAGGTATTTTCTCTCTTCAAACCTGCTAAAGTTCATCGCACCTGAGTAAATGAACCAGAGTCTTTGTTGAAGTGGGAGATTGAGTAATTTAATATAAGTCTTTCTGAAAGTGCCTCTACTCAGTCGGAGCTTGTATACGGGAAATGCCAGAGATCACTAGTGTCCCTAGCTATATTATAACTTCAACAAATTCACGGTCTAATTTTGGGTATCTTTTCAGTTATTATATTTTAGGGCTTTCAGTGGTGTGTAAAATATTCAAATACATATGAAATGTGGATAGGGACATACAGCAGGCTGGTGGCAGCTCAGCACAAACAGAGGTTTCTTGTTTTCTCTTTGCCAGCATCCCAACAAGTGGAGGTTCCTGTGTATGTTCCATTATCTTAGCTCTTTTGCTCCTCTGCAGAAATAAAATAGAATAGGCCCTCAAGGATTAACACATATGTATAGCCACTTTTTCAGTTTTGAATGGAGTAGAGAAAGATTGAAACCCCTGTTCTTCACTTCCTATCTGGTAGAAGAAAGCAAGAGAAAGTTTGACGAATGTAACTATGCAAAACTATCCATACATGGAATTTAGCTTTACAATTGCAAAATTGTTTTTTTACTTTTATAGCAGTGAAAATGTAGATCTTTCTTCCCCATGAAGTGGTATTAGCTGACAGTGTTGATATAATCGTATCAACTATCCAAATATGGTACTACACAATCTCACAAAAGTGAGTACACCCCTCACATTTTTGTAAATATTTTATTATATCTTTTCATGTAACAACACTGAAGAAATTACACTTTGCTACAATGTAAAGTAGTGAGTGTACAGCTTGTATAACAGTAAACTTGCTGTCCTCTTAAAATATCTCAACACACAACCATTAACCACTTGCATACTGGGCACTTACACCCCCCTCCTGCCCAGGTAAAATTTCAGCTTCCGGCACTGCGTCGCTTTAACTGACAATTGCGTGGTCGTGCGACGTGGCTCCCAAACAAAATTTACGTCCTTTTTTCCCCACAAGTAGAGCTTTCTTTTGGTGGTATTTGATCGCCTGTGCGGTTTTTATTTTTTGCGCTATAAACAAAAAAGAGCGACAATTTTGAAGAAAAATACAATATTTTTTACTTGTTGCTATAATAAATATCCCAATTAAAAAAAAAAAAAAAAATGTTTTTTTCTCAGTTTAGGGCGATACGTATTCTTCTACATATTTTTGGTTAAAAAAAAAAAAATCGCAATAAGCGACTGGTTTGCGCAAAAGTTATAGCGCTTACAAAATAGGGGAGAGAATTATTATTTTTTATTATTTTTTTTTACTAGAAATGGCGGCGATCTGCGATTTTTATTGGTACTGCGACGTCATGGCGGACACATCGGACACTTTTGACACATTTTTGGCGCCATTCATATTTATACTGCGATCAGTGCTATAAATATGCACTAATTACAGTATAAATGTGACTGGCATTGAAGGGGTTAACACTAGGGGGTGAGGAAGGGGTTAAATGTGTATCCTAGATGTGTTCTAACTGTGGGGGGAGGGGGGGGGGGTGACCGATCTGTGTCCCTATGTAGGAAGGAACACAGATCGGGCTCCTCCTCTCCAGAGACAGGACGCTGACTCTGTGTAAAACGGCAATGAGAGATGATCTATGAGAGATCATCTCTCAATCGCCCACAGATCGCATCGCAAACGGCCACTCTGATTGGCCGTTCGCCGCGATCTGTGATTGGCCGTGTCCAAGGGACACGGACAACACAGGGCTTCCCCGCAGCGCGCTCTACAGCGCGCGCTGGGAACGCCTAAAGGACATGCCGTCAAATGACGGCATGTTGGATATTCAGGCCTGCGCTGTTGCCGTCATCCGACGGTAGCGCGGGCCTGAAGTGGTTAATGTCTAAACCACTGGCATCAAAAGTGAGTATACCCTTAAGTCAAAATGTCCAAATTTGGGCCCAAAGTGTAAATAATTTGAGTGGCCACCACTATTTTCCAGCACTGTCTTAACCCTCTTGGGCATGGACTTCACCAGAGCTTCACAGTTGGCCACTGGAATCCTCTTAGGCCCCATGCACACGAGACGCTGGTAAACTCGAGTTCAGAGGCGTTTGGGCATTTTTTTCAACTGCCCCTGAACACATTTAATGTTATCCTATGTGTCCATGCACACAATCACGTTTTTTGGCGTTTAAAAGCAGTTGGGTTTAGGGCCGTTTTTTCAAACGCAAAATTTTGGGTTCAGAAGCGTTTGATTTTGCGTTTTAAACGCTAAATGCGGCTAAACGCGGCACCCGCGTTTAGCCGCGTTTGCGTTTATAAGCGTTTTTAAAGGTACCCTCTTTTTTACAGAAAAAAAAAGGGAAAAATCATTTAAAATGAAAAAAAAAAATTAAACTAGTTTTAAATTAGTTGAATAGTTGATGATTCAGAGATGATATATAATCCATCATGAATGCAAAACACCACCAGCATTGCTCTTTCCAAAATGTTCCTTTATACTTTGAACAATGTGTGTCTACCTGCATTTCCTTCAGCCCAAATATTCTAATCAGTGATTAGTTTGCATATGAATGCCTGGCATGCTGTGTAGAATCAAATCGAAGTATGCAAGTGCTCTCTCTGCTGCTGCTGCTCTCTCTGTTGCTGCTGCTCTCTCTGTTGAAAATGGCACAAATAGTTAAAAATATATATGATTCTGAGCTTGGGGAGGGTCTACAGTGTTTTGGGGATAAATGCTAATAGCCGCAAACGCGGTAAAACTCAGCTAAACGCGGCAAAACGCTGCGCAATTCGTGGCAAAAACGGGCGTTTTAAACGCCGGTTTTTGCCTTTCAAAGGTGAGGTTAGAAGCGTTTGTAATAGCGTCTCGTGTGCATGGGGCCTTACACTCCTCCACAAAGACATCATGGAGCTGGTGGATGTTAGAGACCTTGCGCTTTTCCAACTTCCGTTTGAGTATGTCCTACATATGATCAATAGGGTTTAGATCTGGAGACATGCTTGGCCAGTACATCACCTTTACCCTCAGCTTCTTTAACAAGGCAGTGGTCATCTTGGAGATGTGTTTGGGGTCATTATCATGTTGGAATACTGCCCTGCAGCCTGGTCACCGAAGGGAGGGGATCATGCTCTGCTTCAGTATGTCACTTCATACTGCTTCAGTATGGCACTTATGGTTCCCTCAATGAACTGTAGCTCCCCAGTGCCTCTCATGCAGCCTTAGACCATGACACTCCCACCACCATGCTTGACTGTTGGCACACTTGTCCTTGTACTCCTGACCTGGTTGCCGCCACAAATGCTTGACACCATCTGAACCAAATAAGTTTATCTTGGATCAGAAATCTATGTCATTATTCTGCTTGTCTTCAGCAAACTGTTTGTGGGCTTTCTTGTGCATCATCTTTAGAAGAGTCTTCCTTCTGGGACGATACACATGCAGACCAATTCGATGCAGTGTATGGTCTGAGCACTGACAGGCAGACCCCCCCCCCACCCCTTCAACCTCTGCAGCAATGATGGCAGCACTCATATGTTTATTTCCCAAAGGTAACCTCTGAATATGATGCTGAGCAGGGGCACTCAACTACTTTGGTCAACCGTGGCATGGCCTGTTCTGAGTGTAACCTGTCCTGTTAAACAGCTGTATGGAAAATTCCCTTGTAAAGTGAATAGCCAATTTCTCTTTTCTAAATCAACCCAGAGGGGTTGATTTACTAAAACTGGAGAGTGTAAATTCTGGTGCAGCTGTGCATGTTAGCCAATCAGCTTCTAACTTCATCTTGTTCAATTAAGCTTTGCAGAACTGCACCAGATTTTGCACTCTCCAGTTTTAGCAAATCAGCCACAGAGTGACTAAAAGAAGACAGCTTATGCTGTGCTCTCTTTTAAAAAAAAAAAAAAATAGGTCTTCTTTGTATTAACCACTTAAGCTCCGGACCATTTGGCTGGCCAAAGACCAGAGGACGTTTTGCAATTCGGCACTGTCTTGCTTTAACTGACAATTGCGCGGTCGTGCGACATGGCTCCAAAACAAAATTTATAGCGTTTACAAAATAGGGGATAGTTTTATTGCATTTTTCTTAAAACATTTTTTTTACTACTAATGGCGGTGATCAGCGATTTTTTTCATGACTGCGACATTATGGCGGACACTTCGGACAATTTTGACACATTTTTGGGACCATTGTCATTTTCACATTAAAAAATCAATTTAAAATGCATTGTTTATTGTGAAAATAACAATTGCAGTTTGGGAGTTAACCACAAGGGGGCGCTGAAGGTGTTATGTGTGGCCTAATGTGTGTTTACAACTGTAGGGGGGTGTGGCTGTAGGTGTGACGTCATCGATTGTGTATACCTATAAAAGGGATCACACGATCGATGACGCCGCCACAGTGAAGAACGGGGAAGCCATGTTTACACGCGGCTCTCCCCGTTCTTCAGCTCCGGGAACCAATCGCGGGACTCCAGCGGCGATCGGGTCTGTGGGTCCCACGGTCCTGGTCACAAAGCTTCTGACCGGGTCGCGGGAGAGCGCCGCGGGCGCGTGCCTGTGACCCATGGCTGGGCACTAGCGCAGGACGCACCTGTACGTGCATGTGCCCAGCCGTGCCATTCTGCGACGTAAATGTGCAGGAGGCGGTCCTTAAGTGGTTAAGCTGAAACGTACACACAAATGACCCAACCTCTCCTATTTTAGTGCTCTATAGAAATCTTTAATCAGAGACGGAGGAGTTCACTAAAGGCAAATAGGCTATTTACTTTGCTAGGAGATTTTCACTCTGCAAAAAAATTCTCCCATAGCTTATTGAATATGGTGGAAATTCACATGATTGGACGATGGAAGCCAGCAGAGTGTTACCCCATTCACAGAGATAAGGGAAAATTCCCTTGCAAAGTGAATAGCCAATTTCTCTTTTCTAAATCAACCCAGAAGGCCAAATGGTCCGGAGCTTAAGTGGTTAATACAAAGAGGACCTATGACACTAGATTCACAGAGTACTATGTTTTTCTGGAAAAAAGAGAGCACATCATAAGCTGTCTTCTTTTGGACACTCTGTGGCTGATTTACTAAAACTGGAGAGTGTAAATTCTGGTGCAGCTGTGCATGTTAGCCAATCAGCTTCTAACTTCAGCTTGTTCAATTAAGCTTTGACAAAAAGAAAACCTGGAATCTGATTTGTTTCTATGCAGAACTGCACCAGATTTTGCACTCTCCAGTTTTAGCAAATCAGCCACAGAGGGCCAGATTCAGCAACACTTGCGCTGGAGTATTTCGATATGCGCCGCGTAACTGTGAAGATGCGCCGTCGTTTCTATGTGCCCGTACCCACCAAACTAGATGCGCCCGAAGACGCGGCATTTGCGACCGGCGGAATGTGCCAACATGCCAGGAGCAATTGTGGTCCTCGAACTACTGATGGGTCCCCCGGAACGAAGGAGGCGGGCACGTGAGAGGATATACCGCACTCGTATGAGCCTCTTTGGCATGGGGGATGAGGAGGTGTATCGCCTCTTCAGATTCAGCCCAGATGCAATACTTGAACTAACCACAACCCTGCAGGGTGACATCACCAGCAAGACACACCGCTCACAAGCAGTGCAGCCACTGGTGAAGGTCCTGGCAACACTTCATTTCCTTGCAACTGGATCATTCCAGCGTACAAGTGGAGTGGTGGCTGGGATGTCACAGTCCTCCATAAGCAGATGTGTGCACCAGGTTGTCCCTGCAATCCTCAGACGCATGTCCAACCAGTTCATCAGACCAACCACTGAGGAGCTGCGGCTGAAGGCAATGACAGATTTCTACAACATTGCCAGATTCCCACGCACTATGGGGGCCATTGATTGCACACATGTGGCCCTACAGCCCCCCAGTGCCACAGAGCACATGTACCGCAATCGGAAGCATTGGCACTCCATCAACGTACAGGTGATAGCCGATGCCCAACGCCTCATATGGCACGTCCGTGCCAAACACCCCGGCTCCAGCCATGACAGTTTCATATACAATCAGAGCCCCATCCCAGCAGAATTTAACCAGAACATGTATGGGGACAGCTGGCTGGTTGGTGAGTGACATGGGAGTCAGGCATGACTATCCCCTCCCGTGATGCACAACAGAAGTGGCACATGCATGACTAACATTCTCCTGTCTTTTACCTTACAGGTGACTCTGCATATGCACTAGGACCCCAACTAATGACTCCTTTCCGGAACCCCCAAACCAGAGGAGAGAGAAAATACAATGAAGCACACATCAAAACCCGTGCAGTGGTGGAGCAAACATTTGGGCTCCTGAAGTCCCGTTTCCGCTGCCTGGATAAGTCTGGGGGGACCCTATTGTATTCCCCTACCTTCGTGTGTCAGATCATCGGTGCATGTTGCATTCTGCACAACTTTGCTATGAGAAAAGGCCTGCAGATTGACATACGTGATGACCTGACCCCCGACCCACACAGTCCCCACCTGCCAGAGGACACCCAGTCTGCTGATGGAAGAGCAGTCAGGAGGGTCCTCGCCGTAGGCATCTTTGGACACTAAACCAAAACATTGATCACACGGACAATGCACGCGTGTACACCACTGATGTCCCTAGATCACACACACCACATGCACATCGCATTGGATTAGCCCAAGTCCAGCATGTAGGACTTGGGAGCAGCAACACCAGCGTCAAGGCCCCAATGATGTCACTGTCCATTCATACACCTTTCACATGTCATTCATACAGCCGTGGGGTTAACTTCACCACCACGGCCGAGGGTGACACCCCTTACTGTCAGGAGTGCCACCCTCTCACATTCACACACCATTCACACTGTCCCCTGCACTCCTGACCGTGTGCAGTAAAAAAAGAAATACAAAATCTCATAACCTGAGAAAAAAAATAAACAAAAACTCATGACCTGAGTATAAAATAAATAATACAAAATAAACAAAAACTCATAACCTGAGTATTTTTAAACAAATCATAGAAACCAAAACAAAAAAAAAGCCTCATCGGGGATGCCGGGGGCTTCTTCTGGGGGCCCCTGTCTGCCTCCTCAGCTGCCTGGATGGAGTGGGTGGGGGTGGGGGGGCATCTGGAGGTGGCTGATCCCCAGGTGGGCCACTCCTGGCAGGTGTGGCCTGCATGCCCTCCAAGGCCATGGCTATCCGGCCGAGGTAGGAGTTCGTCTGGGCCTGCATCCGGAGCTGACGGGTAACCTGGTAGTGTTGGGCCCGCCGACTCAGCCTCCCCTGGTCCCGGATGGCAGCACTGTTACCCTGGATGGCAGCACTGTTACCCTGGATGGCAGCAGTGTTGGCCTGGACGGCTGCAGTGAGTTGCGTAATTTCACCATGCACCTCCCCCAAACTGGTGACCACTGCAGCGCAATTACAGTAGGTGACTGGGATATTGTGTCAATCTCGCTCCCTTTCTCGGCGAGATTGACCACCTACGAGCCCCATCGCGGGAGCCAGCGCCGAGCTGGCTTGCCGCGATGGAGACAAAGACGTCATAGAAGCGACGGGGATCCGACGCAGATTCCCGCCAATTCTACACGTGGGCGGAGTTTGTTATGAATCCTGAACGAGAAATCCCCGCCGGATTTTTAAAGAAAAATCCGGCATGGGTTCCCCCTCAGGAGCATAACGGGCCCTTAGGTCTGTTATGGGTTGTAAGGAGACCCCCCTACGCCGAAAAAAACGGCGTGGGGGTCCCCCACAATCCATACCAGACCCGTATCCAAAGCACGCTGGCCGGCCGGTCAGGAAGGGAGTGGGGGCGAGCGAGCGCCCCCCCCCCTCCTGAGCCGTACCGGGCAGCATGCCCTCAACATGGGGGGGTCAGGTGCTCTGGGGTAGGGGGCGCACTGCGGCCCCCCACCCCAGAGCACCCTGTCCCCATGTTGATGAGGACAGGGCCCCTTCCCGACAACCCTGGCCGTTGGTTGTCGGGGTATGCGGGCGGGAGGCTTATCGGAATCTGGAAGCCCCCTTTAATAAGGGGGCCCCCAGATACCGGCCCCCCACCCTAAGTGAATGAGTATGGGGTACATTGTACCCCTACCCATTCACCTGCAAATACAAAGTGTAAACACAAATAAAACACACAGGGTATTGAAATATTTTATTAGTTGGCCGCCGGGGGGGGGTGTGTATGATCGCTTTTATAAAAGCGCCCCCCTCCGGCGGGCTTCTGTGGGGGGGTGGGTGCCGCCGTCTGGTTCTTTTCCGCCGCCGGGGGGGGCGCTTTGATAAAAGCGCCCACCACCCGGCGGGCTTCTTTCGACGTCTTCGGCGGCGGGGGGGGTCTTCTCCCACTCTCCGGGGTCTTCTCCCGCTCTCCGGGGGTCTTCTCCCACTCTCCGGGGGTCTTCTCCCACTCTCCGGGGGTCTTCTTCTTCTTCAGGACTCGCCGCCGCTATCTTCGTGTGTTAGCTCAATTACTAGCGGCGGCGGTCCCCTCTTCTGCGACGTCGGCGTCTTCTTCTTCTTCTGCTGTCCAGATGTTGACGCGACGCTTCCTCCCGCTGTTATGCCCGGCGCGCGGCTCGCAGCGAAATATATAGGCCTGTCTTGTGACGTCGCAGTCCCATCATGCTCCGGTAGGTACCACGTGGTACCTACCGGAGCATGATGGGACTGCGACGTCACAAGACAGGCCTATATATTTCGCTGCGAGCCGCGCGCTGGGCATAACAGCGGGAGGAAGCGTCGCGTCAACATCTGGACAGCAGAAGAAGAAGAAGAAGACGCCGACGTCGCAGAAGAGGGGACCGCCGCCGCTAGTAATTGAGCTAACACACGAAGATAGCGGCGGCGAGTCCTGAAGAAGAAGACGACCCCCGGAGAGTGGGAGAAGACCCCCGGAGAGTGGGAGAAGACCCCCGGAGAGCGGGAGAAGACCCCGGAGAGTGGGAGAAGACCCCCCCGCCGCCGAAGACGTCGAAAGAAGACCGCCGGGTGGTGGGCGCTTTTATCAAAGCGCCCCCCCCGGCGGCGGAAAAGAACCAGACGGCGGCACCCACCCCCCCACAGAAGCCCGCCGGAGGGGGGCGCTTTTATAAAAGCGATCATACACACCCCCCCCCGGCGGCCAACTAATAAAATATTTCAATACCCTGTGTGTTTTATTTGTGTTTACACTTTGTATTTGCAGGTGAATGGGTAGGGGTACAATGTACCCCATACTCATTCACTTAGGGTGGGGGGCCGGTATCTGGGGGCCCCCTTATTAAAGGGGGCTTCCAGATTCCGATAAGCCTCCCGCCCGCATACCCCGACAACCAACGGCCAGGGTTGTCGGGAAGGGGCCCTGTCCTCATCAACATGGGGACAGGGTGCTCTGGGGTGGGGGGCCGCAGTGCGCCCCCTACCCCAGAGCACCTGACCCCCCCATGTTGAGGACATGCTGCCCGGTACGGCTCAGGAGGGGGGGGGGCGCTCGCTCGCCCCCACTCCCTTCCTGACCGGCCGGCCGGCGTGCTTTGGATACGGGTCTGTTATGGATTGTGGGGGGACCCCCACGCCGTTTTTTCGGCGTAGGGGGGTCTCCTTACAACCCATAACCGACCTAAGGGCCCGTTATGCTCCTGAGGGGGGAACCCATGCCGGATTTTTCTTTAAAAATCCGGCGGGGATTTCTCGTTCAGGATTCTTAACAAACTCCGCCCACGTGTAGAATTGGCGGGAATCCGCGTCGGATCCCCGTCGCTTCTATGACGCGCTCGCTGGAATGTACTTTTACTATTCCAGCGAGTGCGAGATGTCGGCAGCCTGTCGCCGAGATTCAGCGCGATGCTGGCGTGCTGAAAACACATTCTCGGCGGCAGGCACTGTACAGCTGACATCCTGGACTGCGTTGCTTATCTGGGCAACGGAGCCCAGGCTGTCAGACACTTTCTGTAAGTGGCCAACTATGGCCCCCATTTGTTCAGTCTGTCTGGCGTGATCCCTCGCCAACTGGTCCTGGACAACATCCGACACCCCCCTGGTCTTCTGGGTCGCCTTCCTGGGGCCAGAAGATGGTTGTCCCCGGGGGGAAGGAGTCACCCTTGAGGGGCTTCCAAGGATGGGGGAGGGGATAACAGATGGCCCAGGAGAAGGGGAGGAGACCTCCAAAACTAAAGTAAAGTCCTGCTCTGCCACAGCAGGCTCCTCCTCAACGACCTCGGCAGGTGTGGTGTGGCCACTCTCCTCCACCACCTCTTCACCACCCAGGGGCTCGGGAACACGATGGCGTGGGGGGGATGGGGTGGAATGGACGCTGACCGATGATGGCCCAGCTCCGTCATCTGTGGATGACACAAAGCAGACACATGTTGGTGGTCCCACACACTTGGCACATGTACCCCCCCCCCCAAATGCAACAAATCAAATAGGGGATAAAAAACACTTACCTGTCCTGGAGCCTTCCTCCATGGAGTCATAGCCTGGGACCCCCTCCACCTGCTCCCTCTCCAGGCAGCGTGCGACCACCTCCTCCTCCGCGGTCAGGGTGACAGGACATGGGGGACCACCACCTGTGCCCCTCTCATGCCTCCTGATGGTGGACACCTTGCCCCTGACCTTGCGCCGCAAGTCGTTTATTTTTTTCTGAATGTCCCCAGCAGTCCGGGTGGAATACCCCAAGACATTCACCCTGGCAGCAATGGACTCCAGGATGCCCTGCTTCCTTTCCCGGGTGGTCTTGCGGCTTTTTTTCCCATGAAGCAAATCATTCACAGACTCCATCGCTGAGATGATAACCGAGACCTCCTGGGAATTAAAATTAAGGTTCCTCCTCTCTCTGGGGGTAGCGGGAGCAGCCATTACAGAGCAAAAGTATCTTCCCTGGGGTGGGGGGAAATGGATATACTTTTGCGCCGGAATGGCGTTTCCGCCTGCGCTTTTAAGCGCCCAGCGGAGCGCATTGCGCTGACGTTTCCCGGGAAGTTGTGAGCATGCGCACAAGGGGGCGAGTGGAGCCGCACTCACTGCGCATGCTCCGTGGATGATGCGCTGAACGTAAGCCTCTGTGCTGGGCTCCGCCCATCATTTACATATGATCACACCCACTTCCACTTGCGTCGGGTTACGCCAGCGCATTATCGTTACTCTGGCGCAAGTTTACGCGCAACTGCTATGTGAATAACAGTACTTGCGCTGAAAGGGTCTTCAGAGTAACGTAAATGAGAAGCGTTACTCTGGAGCAAAGATGCTCCCATCTACCTGAATCTGGCCCAGAGTGTCCAAAAGAAGACAGCTTATGATGTGCTCTCTTTTTTCCAAAAAAACATAGTTCTCTGTGAATCTAGTGTCATAGGTCCTCTTTGTATTAACCACTTAAGCTCCGGACCATTTGGCTGGCCAAAGAACAGAGGACGTTTTGAGATTCGGCACTGTCTTGCTTTAACTAACAATTGCGCAGTCGTGCGACGTGGCTCCAAAACAAAACAAAAATAGAGTGACAATTTTGAAAAAAAAAACAATATTTTTTACTTTTTGGTATAATAAATATCCCCAAAAATCTAAAAAAAAAAAAAATTTTCAACAGTTTAGGCCGATACGTATTCTTCTACATATTCTTGGTAAAAGAAAATCGCAATAAGCTTATATTAATTGGTTTACGCAAAAATGATAACGTCTACAAAATAGGGGCTGTTTTATGGCATTTTTATTATATTTTTTTTCTACTTGTGACTACGACATTATGGCGGGCACATCGGACACTTTTGGCGCTATTTTTGGGACCATTTATATTTAAACAGCGATCAGTGCTATAAATTTGCACTGCTTACTGTATAAATGTTACTGCCAGTGAAGTGGTTAACCACTAGGGGGCTAAAAAGGGGTTAAGTGTGTCCTAGGGAGTGATTCCGACTGTTAGGGGGCATGGCTACGAGTGACACGTCATTGATCACTGCTCCCAATGAGTGTCACTAGGCAAAACGTGGAGATGCTTGTTTACACTTCTCCCCGTTCTGCAGCTCTGTGACCTGATCGCGGGGCACCGGTGGACATCGAGTCCGCGGGTGCCACAGGCATGGTCACAGAGCTTGCTGCAGGGGCGCGCGCCAGCCCACACGGCCTGGAGTTTTAAAATGACGTAAATATACGTTATTCGGCCCAGCCGTGCCATTCTGTCGACATATATGTGCAGGAGACGGTCGTTAACGGGTTATTAGTTCATTTTGTTAAGAGTGTGTAATATACAACCGCTTAAAACGTTACAATTTTTTAATTATAAATAAAATAAATAGCAGCCGCCCATCACACTGCACAGTTAGGATGCGCTACGGGGGACCCATCAGTGACTCAACTAGATGTATCGATCCATTTCGACCAGATTTTGTCGAATTGCGCAGGACAGTTCCTGCTTTCGTATGTTAATCTATTGTTCCCAGCCAGGAAGACACAGTGGGGGGTCGGTGCCCCGCCAGCGGAGTAGGATTTCCCTTCTGGCGTAGAACAAGGCAAAGGTGATGCCCAGTTTGGTATACCTGTTGCATTCAATCTCACCCAGATAACTAAGGAGGAACAATTTTGGATCCATCGTGATCTGACAGGACCTCTGCCACCTCCCTCCAATACAGCCCCAATTTGGGACAGGACCAAACCATAAGAAAGAAAGACCCAGTGTCCCCTAAACATCTAGTGCACAATGGGCTCCTGGAGGGATAAATCTAAGCCAGTCTCTGCAGGGTATAGTAGGCCCTGTGCAAAAATTTCAGTTGGATGAATCGGTCTCTAGAGGCGATCATGGACGGGAGAAAGGAAGAGACGCAGTCCTCCCAAATCTCCTCGTCCAGATCCGGAATTTCAGTCCTCCATTTAGCCAGGACCCCCGCTGTGTCCGTGTCGTACACCACCGTGAGCGGGGCCTCCCCATAACACCCGAAATCAGGAGGCGCTCAATCGAATTCGACTCGAGCGCAACCAGTTCCGGGAATTGGGCCGCGAGCGCATGTCTCAGTTGTGCGTATCTAAAGCCAAGGGAGGGGGGGACCTTGTAGATCCGGGCCAGGTCCCGGAAGGGCAACACCACACCATCGGCATAATATGTCAGAGAGTAAGAATGCCCCGCCGAGCCCAGACCACCGGGTCTGGGACCGTGTTCAGGTGAGGAAGGAGAGGGTTACCCCAAAGCGGGGTATGCGGGGATATTGTATTAGGCGTCAACATACTAGCCCTGGACGCCCTCCACACCCGAACAGTCGCCATGGGCCCCGTGCCCGAGGAGTGGGCCCTGCTCCCCCGAAACACTAGATTAGATAAGGCAGCATAGGAGCCCAGGACGGCCGCCTCCAAAGTCACCGCTGGGTTCTGTCGTGTCTGGGAAAACCACCATCAGACTGTCACTAGGACCGCCACCCAGTAGTAAGCAAGGAAGTTCGGGAGGGCCAGTCCACCCTGGGACAAGGGAAGATATAGGAAGCGTTTGGAAACCCGGGGAGGGCTACTCTAGGGTTGCCACCCGTACGGGATTCCTCCGGACAGTACGGGTTTTGAAACCTGTGTCCGGGAATCAGTCTGCCTGAGCCCCGGACACAGTGCTGAGGAGTCTCCTATCATTGCTCGGTATTAGGATTCCCCGTGCAGGTGTCTCCCTCTCTGCCTGCACTGTCCGACGCTCGAGTCTCTGGTGCTGTGTACATGTACATTGTGGCACATTGCAGGAGCGACTGTGTGCTGTGAGGGGGACCAGTGCCTTCTTCATGCAGACACAGCCTCGGGCTCCTTCCCCTCTGCAAGCCGAGCATGTGACCTGTCTGGAGAGGAACAAACACAGAGCTTGCCGTGTGAGATAAGGGGACACCGACAGCTGGGTGAGTGCATATCTGAGGGGTCTTTACTTTATTGTAGTTCAGTTCACAGTCTCTCTCCAGTGTGGGACTTATAATGCTGCTCTTTCCAGGGACATGGCTGCTGATTGGAGATCAGTCTAGTTCTCCCTGCAGGCTGCAGTCCCATCCTGGCATATTTACATTATTATCCTGTGCTCACTCAGTAGTCTTTATCTAATAACTTATTTCTTCTGTGGATTGCTTTTATTTTTTTGGCAATTAAAAGTCCTCTGCCCCGCTGACACCGTCCACTGCCCCCCCGCTGACACCGTCCACTGCCCCCCCGCTGACACCGTCCACTGCCCCCCCGCTGACACCGTCCACTGCCCCCCCGCTGACACCGTCCACTGCCCCCCCGCTGACACCCTCCACTGCTCCGCTGACACCGTCCACTGCCCCACTGACACCGTTCACTGCCCCGCTGACACCGTCCACTGCTCCGCTGACACCCTCCACTGCTCCGCTGACACCGTCCACTGCCCCGCTGACACCGTTCACTGCCCCGCTGACACCGTCCACTGCCCCGCTGACACCGTCCACTGCTCCGCTGACACCCTCCACTGCCCCGCTGACACCATCCACTGCCCCGCTGACACCCTCCACTGCTCCGCTGACACCCTCCACTGCTCCGCTGACACCCTCCACTGCTCCGCTGACACCCTCCACTGCTCCGCTGACACCCTCCACTGCTCCGCTGACACCCTCCACTGCTCCGCTGACACCCTCCACTGCTCCGCTGACACCCTTCACTGCTCCGCTGACACCCTCCACTGCTCCGCTGACACCCTCCACTGCTCCGCTGACACTGTCCACTGCACACCCTCCACTGCCCCGCTGACACCGTCCACTGCACACCCTCCACTGCCCCGCTGACACCCTCCACTGCCCCGCTGACACCCTCCACTGCCCCGCTGACACCCTCCACTGCCCCGCTGACACTGTCCACTGCCCCGCTGACACTGTCCACTGCCCCGCTGACACTGTCCACTGCCCCGCTGACACCGTCCACTGCACACCCTCCACTGCTCCGCTGACACCCTCCACTGCCCCGCTGACACCCTCCACTGCCCCGCTGACACCCTCCACTGCCCCGCTGACACCCTCCACTGCCCCGCTGACACCCTCCACTGCCCCGCTGACTCCGCTGACACCGTCCACTGCTCTGCTGACCCTCCACTGCCCCGCTGACTCCACTGACACCCTCCACTGCCCCGCTGACACCCTCCACTGCCCCGCTGACACCCTCCACTGCCCCGCTGACACCCTCCACTGCCCCGCTGACACCCTCCACTGCTCTGCTGATACCCTCCACTGCCCCTCTGACACCATTCACTGCCCCACTGACACCCTCCACTGCCCCACTGACTGACAGTGTCCACTTTTAAGGTAAGCTAGGTTCATATTTTAACTGTGACATTTCTTTTATTAATCTAATCATATTTTATGGGCACATCATGCCCCTTTAAGTCCACCCCCTCTCCACTGTTAACATAAGTTGGCTACAGCCACTGTTCACTGCAGCACGCTATGAGCGCCTCCTTACTACTCCCCTAGGGTAACTCAAAGGTGTCCCAAGTCTTACAATCCTATAGCAGGTACTACAAAAAATTTGCTGTGCGCCGCTAAAGTGTTCGGGTTTGGCTTGACGAAAAGGTGGCAACCCTAGGCTACTCGCCCATATGAACGTCGTCACTATGCTGTCAAGTCGTCGGAAGAGGGACTTCGGGATAGCAACAGGGGTCTGGCGAAAGAAGTATAGCAATTTGGGAATTATCGCCATCTTTATGAGGTTTCCCCATCCTACCGGCGAGAGGGGGAGGGTACGTCACAACGCGCAACGTCTGGTCAAGTGGTCTAGCATCGGGAGAACGTTCTTCTCCATGTACGACCCCGGCTCAAGGCCCACCCTAACCCCCAGATAGGTGAACTCATCCACCCAGTGCAGGGAAGTGCGTGAGTCGGTGCGGGTGAATGAGGGGTGAAGGGGAAGCAGCACCAACTTGTCCCAGTTGATCCGAACCCCCGAAAACCTCCCAAATTTCTCAAAATGTGACAGGGCGTTGCAGAGGGAGGCAGATGCATCCGCCAGGTACAGCAGGGCATCGTCAGCGAAAAGTGACAATTTCTCCTCTAGGGGACCCACCCTAACCCCCCAGACCCCCGGGTCACGTCGGATGTGCGCGGCCAAGGGCTCCAAAGCCAGGGCAAAAAATGCCGGTGACAATGGGCAACCCTGCCTGGTCCCCCGTTCCAGGGAGAAGGGGGCTGACAGGGTCCCCTTGGTGCGGATATGTGCCTTTGGATGGGCATACATTATTTGTATCCAGGACAAAAAACGGGGCCCAAAACCGAATCGCGACAAGACCGCCCAGAGATAGCCCCACTCAACCGAGTTGAACGCCTTCTCGGCGTCGAGCGAGGCTACCACCCCCAGGCTGCCAGGACCCGCCAACGCCAGGTGGGTATGCAAACGACAAAGATTAATATCAGTACCACGACCCGGCATGAAGCCCGTCTGGTCCGGGTGGACCAGAGCCGTAATAACGGTGTTAAGCCTGTTGGCAAGGACCTTTGCAAAGAGCTTTGCATCGACATTGAGGAGGGAAATGGGTCGGTATAATGAGCATAGAGTAGGATCTTTACCGTCCTTGGGGATTACCACTATTACTGCGTCACACATCAAGTCCTGGAGTGCACCCGAATCCGAGGCCGACGAGAACAACGATTTTAACCTAGGGGCCAGGTCTTCCTCATAATTCTTATAAAATTCAACGAGGAAGCCATCCGGACCTGGCGTCTTACCCCCCTGCATCATTTTCAAAGCAGCCTGTATCTCCTCGAGCCTAAATGGGGCATCCAGCTAACGCTCAACGGAGGGTGTGAGGACAGGGACATCCACCTCCTCCAGATAGGTCACTAGGGTGGGCAGGTCGTACTCTACCCTGGAGCTGTACAGATGCTGATAATAGTCAGCAAAGCATCGATTAATCTCCTGTGGAGTTGAGTGGAGGGTCCCCTTCCCATCCCTGACCTGGGCGACGGCGGGCGCGCCTGAGTGCTGTCTGAACAGCCAGGCTAGAAGCCTCCCTGTCCGTTCCCCTTGTTCAAAAATGCGCTGGGATTGGTGAAGGAGCTTCTTCTGAGTCAAGGCTGTCCGTAGGAGGACAGCCTGTTGCGTCAGGGATTGAAGGTGGGAATAGTGTTGTGGGTCTCGGGTGCGAACATACAGGCCCTCCTGTCTAACCGCCTCCTCCTCCACCTTGGTGAGCTCAGCCCTACGTTCCCTCCGAACCCCTGCCATAAGCGACTGATAGTGACCCCAGGAGGAGGCCTTAAAGGCATCCCACACCGTGGTCTCCGCAGCCGTACCCGGGTTGTCTGCCCAAAAAGATCGGAGTGTATCATGAAACCTGGGTTCTACCTCCGAATCGGAGATCTAGAACCTGGAGGGCCTCCAGAGGTTGCTAGTCGAGTCCGTCGTCAGAGTCAGTGAGAGGAGCAGTGGGGCGTGGTCCGAGATCCCGCGAGGGAGGATAGTGATGTCACGCACTCTGGGTAGGACTGGCGTCCCCACGTACGCTAAATCAATGCGGGAGAAGGATTTATGGGTGACCGAGTGGCAGGTGAAGGCCCGAGTCTCTGGGTTCCTCCAACGCCAAACGTCCGTGAGCCCGTACGTGTCAGCCCATTCCGCCAGTCCCTGGCGAGTGGTACCCGATGAGGTGAACCTGTCCATACCAGTGTCCGGGACCAGGTTAAAGTCACCCATCAGGACCACGTTTTCACAGGTTAACTGTGCCAGCTTGGCCGCAAGTATTCCCAGGACCGCCAAGGCGGTGGGGGGGGGGTAGGTGCCCACCAGGACCCAGGGGAGATTGTAAATCAGGGCGTGGACCAACACAAACCTGCCATCAGGGTCAAGAACTAAGTCAAGGAGCTTAAAAGGGAGAGATTTGAGCACTAGGACACTAACCCCTCTGGCATAATTGGAGTACGTGGAGTGATAATGGT